>JAGSXI010000030.1:0-76750 GCA_019285895.1 Metschnikowia australis | reverse complement strand
AATAAAAATTACCGTCCCAGAAAGGGGATTTTTATCCCAGCAAGCGGGGAATAAAAATTACCGTCCCAGAAAGGGGATTTTTATCCCAGCAAGCGGGGAATAAAAATTATATAATGGATATTGTAATTCATGGTTGAATAGATTAATTGCAAATTAATTATATATAGAGTTCGATTCTCTCAATATTCTAGATGATTTCAATATAAAATATAATAATTATGATAAAATAGAAAATATAAAGTCACAAGTCCCCCTGACCTTTTGAAAAGGTTAGGGGGGACGGGGACAAGTCGAGTAAAATAAAAAATATACCGAAATAGGCCCGGCGCAGCCGGGCATATCACCCCCCGAAGGGGGGGTAATATAAAGATATATAACTAAATATTGATGTACTTAAACAGATTGTTGCGTAATTGGTAACGTCTATACATTGGGTGTATAATTATGGGGGTTCAAATCCCTTCAATCTGAAGTTTAAAAAAAATCCCCGCCCTTCGGGTGGGTATAACCGGCGACTTTATAGTAATCCCAACCTTCGGTTGGGGGATGACGCCGGTCATAAAACCTCCTAAATAAAAAGGGGGGTAAGTATCAAAATAAAAGAATAAAAAAAAAATGCCACAATTAATACCATTTTATTTTATACATATATTATTATTTGGAATAATAACGATATCAATATTAATATATATATCATGTAGTTATATATTACCATCAATATTAAAATTATATTTATCAAGAGTAATAATAACAAAAATATAAAAATAGTAATATAGGCCGGGTATAGCACTTGGGTATATCACCCCTGACCTTTGAAAAGGTTATCCCAATATTCGGTTATAGGGGGGATGCGGGTTTATATAAAAATAGAACAATAAAGAGACCTTATAAAATTTAAGGAATAAAAAAAAGAAAGAAATGATATATTCTCCATTAGAGCAATTTGAAATAAGAACATTAATAACAATAAATAATTCATCAATAATAAGTTTAACAAATTATGTAGTATATTTAATAATAGTATTATTAATAATAAGTTTATATTATATAATAATATCAGAAAGTAAAATAAAATCAACAAGATGAAGTTTAAGTATATTATCAATATATGATACAGTATTAAATATGGTACGTAGTCAAATAGGAGAAAAAGGTGAAATATATTTTCCATTTATATTCTCATTATTTAATTTTATATTAATAGCAAATTTAATATCAATGATACCTTATTCATTTGCAATATCAGCTCAAATAGTAGGTATAATAGCTTTAAGTTTAACATTATGATTAGGTTTAACAATATTAGGATTAAATACACATGGATTAAATTTCTTTAGTTTATTTGTACCTACAGGTACACCATTAGCATTAGTACCGGTATTAGTATTAATAGAAACATTATCATATAGTTCAAAAGCATTATCATTAGGTTTACGTTTAAGTGCTAATATTATGGCTGGTCATCTTTTACTTTTAATATTAGGTAGTTTAATATTAGGTTTAATGGGTTCTTCATTATTAGGTTTAATATTAGGTATTATTCCTTTAACTGGTGTTATAGCTATTGTTGTATTAGAATTCGCTATTTCTTGTATTCAAGCTTATGTTTTCTGTATTTTATTTTCTGGTTATTTAAAAGATGCTATATATTTACATTAAATTATCTTATCTTATCTTATTTTATATTTAAGCTCAATAGTAACATACTATATATATACATCCCTTCTAATTAATAAGTTATAGGGATATTTATTAAATATTCATTTATTATTTATTTAAAAGTATCCCCCCCAAAGGGGGGGATTCTCCCGGTTTAGCGGGCGTATCCCCCCCCAAAGGGGGGGGATTCTCCCGGTTTAGCCGGGCCCGGGCGTATCCCCTTTGGGATTCTCCCGGTTTAGCCGTATCCCGCCCTTAGGGATTCTCCCTGTTTAGCCGTATCCCCCCCTTGGGGATTCTCCCGGCGTCATCCCCAACCTTCGGTTGGGATAACCTTTTCAAAAGGTAGCCGGGTGTATTAAGGATTCTAAATATTGTGTTTATTTATTAAGTAAATATTTAGTTTATTAAACTATATTAAATATTGTTTATTTATTTTCTAATGTAAAAGCTTTTTATTATCCTTTAAGATTAGATTTTAGAGGTCGTATTTATTGTTACTTAATTTTATTTTTATAACCTTTTGAAAAGGTCAGGGGTAATGCCCGGCTTCGCCGGGTATAAGGGGGCTTGCCCCCCTCATTATAAAATAACAATTATAGATAGTATTTTATGTGATTATTTAATTATAAAATACGTTACAAATATATAAATAAATAAATATAGAGCAATAATACGTGATATATATAAATAATAACTTAATATCCCCAACCTTCGGTTGGGATATAAATAATAACTTAATATCCCCAACCTTCGGTTGGGGATGCTGGACGTTTTGATTTAAATATCTTTAATAAAACAACAACCATATTAAATAAATAATATAATTATTTACATGGTTTTAGGTCATAATATTTAAAATGTTAATAATATATATGATTAATTACTATTATAAATAGATCGTAGTTTTAATATAAATTACCCGCCCCGGGGGGGTGATATCCCCTCTGGGGATATCACCCCCCTGGCATCCCAACCAAAAGTTGGGGGATGCCGGGTGTATTAATACGATAACCTGTTTTCATCATATGATTTAAACTATTTCCCTACCCCATTACTATATTATCAGATGTCAATGTACTAGAATATTAATAATCAACTTTATTATAAAATAAATCATCATAATAATTTAATCCATTAAATAAAAATCCACCAATATATCTATTAGAATTAATACATTCATAAGATTTTGTAGATATTAATATAGGTAATCTAGTCTTATGTAAAGTTAATGTTTTATTAGATAGAATATTAAGTACTAAATTCAAGTATATCTAATTTTAATTGAAATATCTCTAAAAGAAGAAGATGATTTATAAAATAAACAGTTATATCCAAATCATTAATTAAAACATAATTGATTAATACCCCCATAGGCTAATTATAATATATATAATATAACAACATAACTATTATAGAACTAATTAACATATTATAGATATATGATAAAACACATAATGCCCTTTCCCCCTATCCCCAACCTTCGGTTGGGGATGGGGGGAATACCCGTACCCGATAACCTTTGGTTTCTCGGCGGACGGGTACCCCCTAAGGGCTTATTAATTAAATAAGATGGAGTAGTTACATATTAGTTTAATTAATAATTTTAAACTAAGGGCTAAATATATATCTATCTATCTATCTATCTATCTATCTATCTTAAAAGGTATTAGGTTATAATAAATAAATATACCTATGTTGTATTTGTATAATTAAAGATATAAATCTTTATATAATAGTGTATTATTCTACGGAAATAATAAACTATATATCCCGGCTTCGCCGGGATATCCCCCGGGTAATATCCCTCTGGATATCCCCCGGGGGGGTAATATAGGTATAATTTATAAGAACCTATTTTATAATATATGATAGGTATAACTTTATATATGAAATGGTAATTAAATATATATCATATATAATATGTATTAAGGTTAAATAATAATGAGGGGCCCTTATACCCGGCAAGCCGTGATACCAACCCTTCGGGCATTAAATAATTTATGGTTGCTTAAATATAAACACTACACATTTATTATAATTTAGGTATATCCCGGCTTCACTGCCGGCATATTTATTTCTATTAATGCCGACCCAGGGGGTCGGTATACCCGGCAGCAATGCTGCCGGGCATTATAGGTATCACCCCCCTCTATACTAGTTTTTAGCTTATATTAGTTCATTATATATCATATATTACCTTTAATAATATATAACCACTATGAGATAGAGCTATTATTAATTATGGACCATAATTAACAATATTTAATAAAGTATTACAAACTTAGAATCAAAAGGTTTAAAAGGAACAAGTCCCCGGGTATCCCCCACAGGGGATATATCCCCAGCCCAACCAAAGGTTGGGCCGGAAATATATTCCCCGGCCCCGAAGGGGTCCGGGGGATATATCCCCTAAAAGAGGAAATATATTAGCTAAAAGTCTTTTATAATATTCAAATCCTGTTGATATTAAATTAGATGATTATTTATCTTTTAATTATTTTAAAGCTTACGATGCTATCTCTTATGGTATTAAAGGTTGAATTACATTATTATGATAAAGTCAAATGAATAGAATCTACCCCCCCCCGCGTCGCGGGGGGGGTGTATCCCCCGATAACCGAAGGTTATCGGGGGATACGGGGGTAATCGGCGCAGCCGGGTATATCACCCCCTTACCTTTTTAAAAGGTAAAGGTTGGGATGATGCCGGGCTAATTAAATATTTTAAATTTATTATTTAATGCTAAATATCCTTTATTATGACCTAAAGGATATAGACCCAGCAAAGCCGGGCGTATTTATGATGTTTTGTTTGGTATATAATAAATATTATAATGCTATACTTTATAAATAAGATTATTATATATCTAATTATATTATTATATTAAATGCAACATGTAATGGTTTTAAATATATTCCCTCTATTCCCCCCCGACGGGGGGGATATATCCCCCGCCCAACCAAAGGTTGGGCCGGGGATCTATTACAAAATTATAATATCAATGTATATTATTGTGATACTGATAGTATTATTGTTGATAGTCCTTTACCTGATAATTTAATATACCGGCATCTTGGCCGGGATATCCCCCCGACCTTTTTCAAAGGTTATCCCCAACCTTCGGTTGGGGATGCTGGGGGGAATATACCGGCGGCATAAAAGCTGCAGCCGGCATAGGTAAAGAAATAGGTAAATTTAAACTAGAACATACTGTGTCTAAAGGATATTTTATAGCAGTTAAACTATATACACTTTTAAATATTGATGGTTATATCAAAACTGTTAATAAAGATATTGGATCTAAATTATCTATTATGTATTTTTTTAATGAGTGGGCAGCCCACTTATACCCGGCGCTCGCGCCGGGCATTTATATAAAGGTAAATCTATATCGGGGGGGGGCTTTTATTAAATCAATTAAAGATTGAAAAGATGGTTCAGTTTCAATTAATCCTATTGAAATTACTTTAACAGGTAATTATAACAAACGTATTAAAATATACGATAATAAAGGTCATTGAATAGATACGCCCGGCTAAACCGGGAGAATCCCCGCAGGGGGATACGCCCGGGCCCGGCTAAACCGGGAGAATCCCGCCCTGACCTTTTTCAAAGGTTATCCCCAACCTTCGGTTGGGGATGAGGGCGGGTCTAAATAAAGAGTTAGAATAGATCTGAAATGTCTTACTGTTTAAAGCTTAGCTTATATAAAAAGGCATGCTTTAATTATTTATTTTTATTCTATAGACGTTAAACATAGAATGCCCGGCAGCATTGCTGCCGGGTATACCGACCCCCTGGCATTAATAAAATAAATATATTTTATCTATTCATATATTAAATCATATATAATATCTATTTTATATAATTAGTTAGACTAGATCTATCTTATGATTATAGCTTAGTAGGTTTTAAGTAATACACTCAATTGTCAATTTAGATCTGCTGTAGGTGAGTATAATATTCTAAAAATAATTATATTGTATAAATGCCCGGCAGCATTGATGTCGGGTATACCCCTGGGTCGGCATTATTAACTATAAAAATATTATCATTTACAGGCTAAAATATATCACTATTTAAAAGATCCATTTTATAGAGGTTATACTTATGTATTAAAATAGGTAATAATTTAACATATTGAGATATAAACTCTCATTACCTTGTATGTGCTTTATAATCCTTACTAAATGTTAATTGGTTAATATAAGGCATTTATCTATCTATCTATTTATATGTATATATATACACACAGGGTCATATGAAGTTAATATGATAACTTTATAAGATTATAAATGTAATAGGTAGAATAAATAAATAAATCGTATCCCCCCCCTAACCTTTTTCAAAGGTTATCCCAACCTTCGGTTGGGATGCGGGGGGGATTCTCCCGGTTTAGCGGGCCGTATAAGGGGTTACAAGATAAAGCTAATTAAAATAGTATATCCTGTCAGCCAGCTAGTGTAGTTAGTATTCCCCCCCTCCCCCCAAAAGGGGGGAGGGGGGGGATACACCCGGTGAAGCCGGGCGTATTCCCCCCCCTCGGGGGGGGATACACCCGGCAACCTTTGAAAAGGTTATCCCCTACCTAAGGTTGGGGATGACGCCGGGCGTATTAAATTATAAACATCATATGCCCCTGAAGGGCCATCGGGTATTATAAGTCATAAATATATAAGTTATATCTATACTTTATTATATATATTATGTATATTTATTTATTAACAAGAGTAAGTAGAATCGAACTACTATATCATATTTTGAAGACATGGGCTTTACCATTAAGCTATACTCTTAAATAAAATAATAATGTAATTAATAACGTTAATGAGTATTTACTTCGATATATTTATTAGTATAACCTAACGTATAATTAAAATAATATATAAATCATAAATATAATTAAATAGGTAGTATAGGAATTGAACCTATGGCTCAGTCGTGTAAAAACCGTGATTTAACCACTAATCTAACAACCTAAGTATCCCCCGCCCTCATCCCCAACCTTAGGTTGGGGATAACCTTTGAAAAAGGTCAGGGGGGGGGGGGATTCTCCCGGTTTAGCCGGGCGTATATATGATAAAATAATAAAGAGAAGTAATAGGAACCTAAAAATATATATTTACCTATAAAAAAAAGTATAGGAGATGTTATTTACATCATTTATAACATTTTTAGTATTTACATCTTTAAAATTTAACTCTATAATAGGGTGAAACATAATAATAAATAGATTAAGTATAATAACAATAAGTTTTATATTAATATTAACAATAATATCAATAGATATAATATCATTAATACCAGGATATACATTATATAATAATTGATTTAGTTTAACATCATTAAATGTACCGTTTATAATAATAATATTATTATTAATAATAACATTATTAATATATAATACATATAATAATAAATATAATATAAATACACCTTATTTTTCATTAATAGTATTAGCTAATTTAATAGGTTTATTATTATTTCCTTTAGTTAATGATTTATTAGCTTTATATATATTAATAGAATTACAAAGTTATTCTTTATATATATTAACTGGTTTACATAATCGTTCATATAATGCATCTAGAGCTTCTTTATTATATTTTTTAATGGGAGGTGTTGCTTCCGCTATAATATTATTAGCTTTATATTTTATATATTCTACTACTGGTTCAACTAATTTAACTGATATTATTATATTTAATAATATGTTATCAATTAATAATATATCTTTATTATCTAATAATATAACATTTAATTATTTTGATATTTTAGTTATTGCATTATTATTTAAAATGGGATTAGCTCCATTACATCGTTGAAGTATAGCGGTATATAATTATTCACCAACATATATAACAGCCTATATAAGTATAGTTGCTAAATTATCAATAATTGGTTGATTATATTCAAATAATTTATTATATAGTAATTATATATTAATAATATTTTTTTATATTTCTTTATTTATAGGTTCATATAAACCATTATATCAAATTAATATTAAAACTATATTAGCTTATAGTGGTATTTTAAATTTTGGATATATTTTATTATCATTAATGACTTCTGATATATCAATATATATATATATAATACAATATGTATTAACACATATATTAATATTTTTAATTATATTAGCATCTAGTGAATATATAAATAATCCTATATCTAAATGATCACCATTAATATATATACATCAATTAAAATTACCTAATTTAACATTAAGTTTTTGTTTAATTTTAGCTTTATTTTCATTAATTGGTATACCACCTTTACCTGGTTTTTATGCTAAATTATCAATATTATCAGGTGCATTATCAGATAATTTAATACTTGAAACTTTAGTTTTAATAATATGTAGTGTTATAGCAACTTATTATTATGCTAATATAATAAAAATAACAATGCAAAGTAAAACAATAATAGGACAAACAATAAATCCAACATTAGCATATGTTATATCTACTTGTACTTTATTATTATTAAGTTTCTTTATAGTTTTACCTTATATTTCGGAAGGATTATATCTTATAATTATATAATGTTTACATTTTATATATTTTTAGCACCTATTGTTGCATGTATATTAATATTATTAAATTATTTAATATCTACTAGTAATTCTTATATTGAAAAAAATGGTCCTTTTGAATGTGGTTTTACATCTTATCAACAATCTAGATCTGCTTTTAGTGTTTCATTTATATTAATTGCTATTTTATTTTTACCTTTTGATTTAGAAATATCTTCTATTTTACCTTATGTTGTTAGTTCTTATTTTAATGGTATTTATGGTTTATCTATTTTAATTTTTTTCCTTATTTCATTAGTTATTGCTTTTGTTTATGAAATTAATTTAGGTGCATTATATTTAGATAAAATTAATATCTTTAGTACTAAAGAATTAATAATTAAATTATTCAAATATTAATCTCTATTTTCCTTATTCATATATATATACATTTTAATATACGGTTACGTGTTCGTATATTATTTTATTTAAATACATTTATCCTAATCCGTCCTTATTATTTATTATCTATTAATTACCTTGGTTATATCTATCATTATATGGATAATGGGTTATATCTTATAAGTATTATTCAAAAAGTGGATAGACCCGATGTATTATATTATTATATATATTTAACCTAATTTTATCTATTATAATTTAAAATCTAATAACTATATTATTATTATAACCCTTACTTTTAAAGTTAATTTAATATCTAAATATAGGTACCTATTATTTATAGACTCTTATATAATATAGGTCCTCTTATAAGTGTCCGGCAGGTAGGTAGGTATGTATGTATATAGACCTTATTATTTTCCCATTTTGTGCCCCCCCGACTTGTTAGAGGTTTACTTATTATGGGATATCCAAACAAGACTCAAAAGTATATGAAGAGTACTATTTATAGTATTTACCCCCTCATCCCCAACCGAAGGTTGGGGATAACCTTTGAAAAAGGTCAAGGGAGGATACACCCGGCCGCGAAGCAGCCGGCGTATTATTATACTCAAAAGGATTATGTATCTACTTATGGCCATAATTGAGATTATAAATATTGTAAAGACCATACTTGTTGATCTTCTTAATATATGCCCAACCTTTGGTTGGGCTGAAGATATATCCCCTCGGGGTAATACATGCAAATTTAATATCTTAAACATTAAAAAAGAGTCTGATGTTTCTAATAATATGCTAAATAAATAGGTAAAAAACTACCAATGACAAATGATTACTCTAATAAAGATAGGAGCGAAGAGATGGTGAGTGTAATATACAATAACATAAAAAGATGTTATATAAACCGGCATCTAAGATGGATAATAGGAAGGGATCTATACCTTAATAAAGTCGGCATTACCTTATATTATAATATAATATAATACATAGGGCAACCTTTGAAAGGGTGATATTAGGCTTCATTGGGTGTTGTATCCCCCTTTGGGAATACGGCTAAACAGGGAGAATACCCCCGCATCCCCAACCGAAGGTTGGGGATAACCTTTTCAAAAGGTCAGGGGATATTTCTGTTTTTATAACTACGCTTTCGTTCTTATGATCTATTTCATAATTACATCATGAATGTAATAATACCATGTTACTGATATAATTACGTTTACCTCCTTTGTATATAGGCATAATATGATGGATATGTAATCCTTCATATAAACCTGTAGAAGTAAGAAGTGAATTACCACAATGACAACATAAATTATTTTGAGCACTTAGTAAACGAGTTTTAAAAGATGAGTTTAATCTCATAGCTTTAAAATTAACATTTGTATTTAATTGAATTATTTTCATGTAATCAAGATGATAAGCATGAACATTTAGTAAACTTTTGGGTATTCCCCCTTCAGGAGGGATCCAGGCCCAAGGCCGGGTATTATATAATGTTTAGTTGATAATAGTTGGGAACTATTACCTACATCTATTAAATATATACCCCCAAAGGGGGGTGGTTATAAGGGGGCTTCGCCCCCTCATATATACTTTTAAGTTTACCTCCATATCTAGATACTCCATTAGCAAAACCATGAAAAACTCATTTAACATTCTTAATCATAGTATATTGTACTTTTTTATTATTAGTTACCTCTTCAGATTCCTTATGTGTTAAAAAGTAGTAATTAGCAATAAGTTTTTTACCTCAATGTCTATGCTTACTATGAGCTCATTTTAATACTAAATGATATAGAGCATTTATGACCGTATATCTATAATGGGATGAATTACCCATATTATAGTAATTAGATAACCCTCTAACTATAGGATTTAATATAGCTATTAAATTGTAGGAGTCAAGATTTTGAGATTATTTAAATATATGTATAATTTTATCAATAAATGCTAATACTTTAGTTTTATTAGGATATAATGCTATACCTCTAGAGCCTGCATGTTGTGTATAGAACATATGTTTATTATATCTTCATTTATCCTGATATTTAAATGTATAACCTAAAAAATCAAGTTGTGTACCTTAATCTTTAAGTCTAAATAACTTTGTTTTATCTTAACTTAAAGATAAACCTCTAGGTTTTAAGAATTCTTGTATAGCAGGTATAATATATGTCTTAATTATATGTTGAGATCTAGCTAACACAACAAAATAATCATCATATCTAACATATGCTAAACCTGAAGCTATAGGAGTTTTAGTATCATCTTTCATGATAACTGGTATTCTCATTTCCTTACTAGTAGTAAGTGGTTTAATTGATTCAATTATAACTTTATCTAATCCATTAAGAGTTAAATTAGCTAATGTTGTAGATATTATACCTCCTTGAGGTGTACCCATTTCAGTATAAGAAAAATTATTATTATCTATTACACCACTCTTTAATCAGGACTTTATTATATTATTGAGATTAGGATGTATAAATAAATTATTCAACAATCAATTGTGATTAATGTTATAAAAGAAACCTTTAATATAAGTATCTAATATTCATTTATCTTAACTTAGTTGTTTATACAACTTATTTTCTACATTTGTTTGTTTAGCATTTTTAATGATTTTATCTTCATCTAGAGTCCTTAACTGAGCTATTAAATAAGCTATAGCATTTTTAGCGTATCTATTAGGTCTAAAACCATAACTATGTAACTCACCTGTACTCTCTACTAATGGTTCTAATATTAAGTTAATTAAATGTTGT
Source organism: Metschnikowia australis (assembly GCA_019285895.1). Lineage (NCBI taxonomy): Eukaryota > Fungi > Ascomycota > Pichiomycetes > Serinales > Metschnikowiaceae > Metschnikowia > Metschnikowia australis. Next base: position 65,404 of record JAGSXI010000030.1, on the reverse strand, counting down.
AATGCTCTATATTTTAAAGTTGGAATACCTAATGGTCTCATTTTACCATTTGATTTAGGTATTCATACTCTTCTAATAGGATTAGCATTATAATCATTTGGATTAATTATTACTTCTCTTAATCATTCAACTAAGGAAATATATTTACCAATGTCCTCTTTACGTTTACTACAAAATGATATTTTATCTACTCCTGGGTACCTCCATATTTAGCTAATTTATCTATAGCTATTATTCTAAAGAATAAAGATTCACTTAGAATTAATTGCTCTTTATGAACTATTTCACTATTTATACCATAAACGTTAGCTAATTTCACTAAATTCATTTGTTTTTTGTAAACTTCACTATAAATAAGTCCTAAGATTTTATTATTAGGTCAGTTTAAAACATTATTCCCGCCCTTCAAGAAGGGGCTTATCTATTAGTAATCTCTTAATCTCTACTAGCCCGCACCGGAGGTGCGGGTCTGACCCCCGGAGCATTGCTCCGGGCTATTGATAGCTTTGATTCCTACTCGATTGTATAATAATAACGTACATTAATCCGTTAAATCTTATTCAGGCATGACAAATTCAGCTTTTATCCAATATTAACATATATTGGCTTATTTATTATTATCCTTCTATTACGATTATATATATAAGTATCTTTAGCATTACCTAAAGCATTTGCTTCTTTGTTTATCTTGCCCCCCCCCCCGTCAATGCTATTATTATCTTGTTTATAACTTTATAATAATAAGTCTGAAACAATACTTATAATTATTTTCAGTATCCATTCAAATATATTATAGTTTACCCCCCCCCGTAATGAGGTAATTCCTTTAATTTAACTCAAAGTATTTTTACTATGTTCATAATAAAATTCAATAATATATCCTTTCCGGAGTTACCGTGTTTGATTAAGTTTTCCTTCAGATACAATTTTTATATTGTATCTTGAGTTTCCGCCCAAAGGTACCCCCCCCAGCCTTCAGCGAAGGCTGGGAGTTATTGTTAAGTTCTCTTCTGTGTCGGTATTTACATTGCTTGTTATTTTGGTATATACGCATTCATTTATATCCTTTACAATTATATTGTCTCTGAATCAATTATTATTATGTTTTAACATATAATATTCCCGCAGCGAAGCTGCTGGGGATATCCCCCCCTTCGGGTGGGAATATTTTTTTAATTCAGTTATCGCTGAACCGGTTTTAAAATAAAGATTAACTTTCATTAAACTTAACATAACAACTAAAGCTAGGCCTAGACTACTCAACCCTATACTAATTTTTAGTTTCTACTTTATATACTTTGTTATCTGTGTTTAGACCTTCATGTAATAATGTTAACAACATTATTAAATCACACATTGAGAATATATAAATCATTATAAATATAATGATAAATCTATTAAAAACTAATTGTCCACGTCGTAAAAATACGCCTTGCCAAACGGGGCATATAAAAAATAACCATACCGGATGTATCAACCTTTGGTTATAGGGGTGATATGGTTATAACCGGCGTCGCCGGTTATTAGATATAAAATGTTTATACATAATAGAATAACACTACAATGTTGCCTAGCGAGTTTATCTACATTGTAAAGTTTGTACATGAAGAGTTTATTTAACATGTCGGCGAAGCCGGGATATTCCCCCCAGAGGGGGGGGATATCCCGGCTGCAGCTTTGCTGCCGCCGGTATATTCCCCAGAGGGGGATATCCCGGCAAAGCCGGTCTATTAAGTTTTTAACATATTTTAGATCCCCCAGATATATTATGATAATTTATATATATTATTAGTAATTGATGAGGTTATTAAAGGACCGCCTTCGGGGGAGCAGGTAGGAACCGGTGACTTTTCCGTTATCCCAACCTTCGGTTGGGGGGGTCATTATATAATAATAGTGTAACTAAGATAAAGGTTAAATCTATTAAGTTTTATAAAGAGTAATCTATTACCCGCGTCATCCCCAACCTTCGGTTGGGGGATGGCGGGTGATATATCCCCTGACCTTTTGAAAAGGTTATCCCCAACCTTCGGTTGGGGATGAGGGAATCTATTACCCGCTCCGCGGGTGATATATCCCCTTTGTGAATCTATTACCCGCTCCGCGGGTGATATATCCCCTTTGTGAATCTATTAAGTGGCAAAAAAAAACATTAAATATCATATAAATTATCAAATAAGTTTATATAGTTATTTTCTTAGATAATGATTAATATAATCCTTAATGCCCAGATACCCGATAACCTTTGGTTATAGGGGGATGCGGCGGGTATACCCCTTCGGGGGGCCCTCATTATTAAATACGTTATTATATCTTTATATATAACCTTCCTTATTACAACTGGGTAACTATATCATATACCTTCCTATACTATATATAGTAATATATATTATACCCTATATTATACCTAATATTATGTATATGTTAATATATATATAAGGTTAGGCATATAAAGATAAGATATAAATTAATAAAATACGCCCGGCGCAGCCGGGCATATCACCCCCTGACCTTTTTCAAAGGTTATCCCCAACCTTCGGTTGGGGATGCGGGGGGGGGTAATACGCCCGGCGCAGCCGGTCATATCACCCCTTAAGGGGTAATACGCCGGCTACCTTTACCTTTGAAAAGGTTATAGGTGTGATAAGGCATTAAAGAGTAAGTGAATGAGGTAGGTGATATATTGAAAATTGGTATATGTAAATAATGTTAATTTAAGGATTATTAGACTAATTTATAAAAAAGAGATAAAAAGATGTAAAGTCAATCTTAAACATGAAAATGTAAAGAATAAAAAGCAAGTGGAATGAAACATCTGAGTAACTTGTAAATAAACCAACAGGGATAATATAAGTAACGGTGAGTGAAAATATTAAAAATCTAAAATTAATACTAAGAAGTATGAATAAAGTAGAAACCAACTACTAAGATTAAAAGAATAAATTAAGAGTAAAGTACCGAAAGGGAAAAATAAGAAATAGATTAACAGAGAGTAGTTATTGTATAACGTACCTTTTGTATAATGGGCCAGTGAGTTATTAGATTTAGTGAAATAAATAGAATTAAATTGAAAAAGATCTGAAAGTAAAAATTGAAATCAGGGGAAAGCTAATTAAATTTAATAAGCCCGAAAGCAGACGATCTATTCATCTACAAGTGTTGATTAAATACGAAATGAATCCATATATAAGTAAAATACTAATAATGGAGAAAGTAAATAATCAATGACTGAATAAGTGGTTGTAGCAATAACCTTTAAAGATAGGTGAATTGAAGTGAAAGACAAATCTGGTTTGCCGATAGCTGGTTTTCTGCGAAATATATATTAGTATAGCCTTTATTAAAACCTAAAGAACGAAAGAACAAAAGGTAAAAGTTAAAACTGGTACAGCACTTAAATACATTTGGGGGATTTAATGAATTCTATCAAAGTATTTTAATCTCGGAATCATGTTAATAATAAAATAAGGAGTCAGACTTATTGCGATAAGGTAGTAAGTCGAAAGGGAAACAACCCAGACTATAAAGTGAAAGTCCCAAAAAATAACTAAGTGAACATAATCTATAAGATATAACCTTTAAATAGGAAATCAAAATTAAGAATATAGACAATTAGTATGTGGGTTTGACAATAATCATCATTTAATGAACATGTAACAATGCACTAATTTGATATATATATATAAATATATATTTACTTATAATAGAGCTAATTCACGGGTCTAAGTATTAAACTGAACTATAGATAATAAAAAACAATAATTATGGTAGCGGAATATAGAATGTAAAATTCTAGAGATATTGCTGGCTTGAGTAACGATAGATAATAAAAGATTATCCTCCTAAATCATAAGGTTTTACAATAAACGAACGGTCCCTAAGATAAAAATAGAAATATAATAATTGATGGGTGAAAAGACAAGTAAAATAAAAATAAACCGTACTGTAAACCGACACAGGTATGATAAAAGGGAGAATGGGATAACTACTTTGAATGAACTCGGCAAAATACGAAAAAAGTAAAAGCGTGCGACTGTTTACCAAAAACACAGCCTATTGCATATTAGTAATAATAAGTATAATAGGTGGAATCTGCCCAGTGCTTCTTTAATAAAATATTTATTATAAAAGATAAATAATTAATGAGAGGTTAACGGCGGTCTTATCGTGAGGATCCTAAGGTAGCGAAATTCCTAGACGTATAATTGACGTCCCGCATGAATGAATGAACGATGCGCAAACTGTATCCAAAGTAGACCCAGTGAAATAACAATTACGGTGAAGATGCCGAATAGCTGTAGATTGACAAAAAGACCCTATGCAGCTTTACTATAATTTTATTTTGACTATTATTTTTTAACATTTCAGATTAGATTAGGTTATATTTAGTTTTCCATTATGGAATGATTCTTTTTTTTAAAGAATGATATAAATAAAATGAGATACCTATATGTTAAAAACTATTGTCTTATTTATAAAAATATATATTTACCTAGGACCCCCTCAGGGTGATAGGATATATATATTTAAAGACAGAGTAAAATGGTTAGTTTCGATGGGGCGTCGACTTCAGACAACACATCTGATGTGTCTAATAATTATAATAATAAATTAAATTTTTTATTTAATAGTATATAACGTACAATAGAACTATATGGTAAATAGTTATGCATAAATAGAACTATAAGATTTATAGTTATAAATTAGTGCTATTAATATATCGGCTTCGCCGGGATATATATAGGCTTAGTTTTATATATATACCCTATTAGGGTTATTAATAATAATGCAAGGATAACAACATAATTGTGCAATGATAATGACACAAACAAGTGAAATTAGTACTTACGTAGAGTGTAGAGAACAGGCATAATCAAATGGTATGGATGTCGATAACGAATTAAAGTTACGCTAGGGATAGTAATAGTCCCTGTAAAATTAGTTTTTTTATTTAAAAGTAGAAAACTAATTCCCTTCTTAAGAAGGTTAAAATTGGGTGAATTGCAAAAAATACTCTTCTTACTTATATCCCTTCCTGCAAGGGAGAATATTAAGTACCGAGATAATTTGCAGCGAAGTTAAGATTAGTATTATTAATATGCCCGGCGCTCGCGCCGGGTATAAGTGGGCTTTGCCCACTCATTAATAAGAGATCTTTAAACGTTCAACGACTAGTAGATGAGTAAACTAACAATAATTCTACCACGAGCGCCCAACATCAATAATTTTGTATACAATATAATGCCGACCCAGGTTGGTATAAAGGGCTTGCCCCTAATTAATAGACCGGCGGCAGCAAAGCAGCCGGGATATCCCCCCCCCTTTGGGGGGGGAATAAGTATAAAAGTATGATGATGACATAGTCTGAACTATATAGTGATATATAGAAGTTAATATAAAGAGATTAACGATAACAATATTGAACAGGGTAATACTGCGTGAGAGTAGATATCGTCAGCAGTGTTTGCCACCTCGATTAAATAACGATAGTCGAGATTAAATGGAGTTAATTGCATGAAACCTAAGGTATATTTATATACTAAGGTGATTTGCAGCGAAGTTTATTATATATGAACATAAATATGCCGCTAAACCGGGAGAATTTTATGTTAAGTAATAAAAACGTTCAACGACTAGTCAATGAGTACATATAACAATAATTTGACCACGAAAGCTCCAAGTTGTATATAAATTTATAATATCAAAAATAGATAAGTAGACCCCCCTTTAAGGGGGGGGGTTAATTATCTTCTTATAAAGATAATTAATTATTTAAAATGGGATTAATTAAAGGCATAATAGAATAATTTAAATTATATAACTTAAGCAATGAATAAAAACAATAAAAACATATTGTCAAAAAAATGACAAAACTGAAAATTAAATCAACCTAATTTAACAGACTATAAAATATCAGTATTGATAGGTATGATATTAAGTGATGGTAGCATTATAAAAACAGGAAAGTATACATATGTAAAAATTTGAACAAGGACATGCTCAAAAAGAGTTTATTGAAACTTTGTTTAATATATTTAAAACTCATTGTTTTCAGGAAAAAATAAGTGTAAGATTAAAAAATAATAAAATTCATAGTTATGGATTTAAAACTATTTCACATCCTACATTTGATCCTATATATGATCTATTTTATAATGGAACTAAAGTAAAAACTATTTTTCCTAATTTTATATTAGAACATGTAAATGAAATAGTTTTAGCATATTGAATTATGGGTGATGTATCTTTACATAAAAGAGATAAAATTTACACTTTACATACTGGTGGTTTTAGTTATAATGAATGTGTTATTATATCAACTGAATTAAATAAACTATTCAATTTAAATTCAAGTGTTAAAATAGCAAAAAAGAATATAAATAGGACTTCCTATATGATAGTCTTTAAAGCTATTGATACATTAACTATTAAATCTTTAATAGAATCTCATATAATAGATCTATTTAAATATAAAATAGATAAAGGAGAGCGTCGCCTTCCTTAATAATTTACATAACATGTAAGTAAATTTGATAGTAAAAAAATCTATAATATCTGTATTTTATGCAGTTAAACTCCCCCCTGGGTGGGGGGGTAAATACAATTAAGACATAGTCTAAACTATATAGAAATATATAGAAGTTAGTATAAAGAGGCTAACGATAATATAATTGGTCGTCTAAACTCATCCTCCTAGTTGCAGCAGCCAGGTAGGGTTGGACTGTTCGTCCATTAAAGAGTTACTTGAGATGGGTTAATTACGACGTGAGTCAGTAATGATTTTATCATCTATAGCTAAGACTCTATTTTATTACCTTAAGTGTACGCAAGGATAGTAAGGTGATTTCCAATGGTAAAATTATAAAAATAATAATATAACCAGGATTAATCTCTAATTTAAAGGTTAGATATATTAAATTATAAATAAAGCTAAGAAATTAATGTTTACATATTGAAAGCATATCAAATATTAAATCACATAATAATAGAGTTATAACATTGAAGATTACAATGAAATAGTAAATAAATATATAACCCCTGACCTTTTTTAAAGGTTAGGGGGGTATATTTAGTAATATAGTATTTCCCCTCATCCCCAACCTTAGGTTGGGGATAACCTTTTCAAAAGGTAAGGGGGGGGATACAATAACCCCTAATAATATAGGGGGGGTATTATCTAATAAAAAAGATAAAAACTAATTAAAAAATAATACATATACCTACAATATATATAAAGGGATTATAGATCAATAGGTAGATCATTTGCTTTGCAAGCGAATAATATCGGTTCAAATCCGATTAATTCCAAATAATTTGTATTTATAACCATAAAAAGAAAGAAAAAAGAAATGATTTGATTAGACGTACCAACACCATGAGGTGTTCGTTTACAAGATTCAGCTTCACCAAATGAAGAAGGAATACATGAATTATATGATCATATAATGTTTTATTTAGCTTTAATATTAGGATTAGTATCATATATATTATATATAGTAATAGCTGATTTTAAAGATAATAAATTTGCATATAAATATTTAAAACATGGACAAACATTAGAAATAATATGAACATTATTTCCAGCAATAATATTATTATTAATAGCTTTTCCTAGTTTTATTTTATTATATTTATGTGATGAAGTTTTAACACCTGCTATGACTATAAAAGTTGTAGGTTTACAATGATATTGAAAATATGAATATTCAGATTTTGTATCAGATAAAGGAGAAACTATAGAATATGAATCATATATTATACCTGAAGATATGTTAGAAGAAGGTCAATTAAGATTATTAGATACAGATACATCAATAGTTATACCTGTAGATACACATATAAGATTTATAGTTACAGCAAATGATGTTATACATTCTTTTGCTGTTCCTTCATTAGGTTTAAAAATAGATGCAACTCCTGGTCGTTTAAACCAAGTTAGTACTTTAATTCAAAGAACTGGTGTTTATTATGGACAATGTAGTGAATTATGTGGTGTTAATCATGCTTTAATGCCAATAAAAATAGATTGTGTACCTATTAATGAATTTATAGAATGATTATCTGATGCTGAATAATATATATATAATTATATCCTATAACTAATATGTTATATATAACGGAGGGATATACAATTATTTAATTATTCAAATATTAATATATGCCCGGCCCTTCGGGCCGGGTATATATGACTTATAATTATGTATATATATGGTTAAATAACCAACCAAAGGTATGTATATTAAAAAAGTAATAAGTTATGATAAGTCCGTATAGCTTAGTGGTAAAGCAATGTACTGTTAATACATCGACTTTGGTTCAATTCCAAATATAGACGTAAAATGAAAAAATTGTAAATTTTATTAAAATAGAAATCATAAAAAATGATAGATATTTCCCTTTTAAGGGGGGGGATATCCATTATAAAAAATGATAGATATACCTTTAAGGGGGTATATACCTGGTTTAAATATTGGGGGGTCTATTAAAATAAAAGAAAAGAAAAGAAAGAAAGAAAGAAATGAATTTAATAAGTGGAATATCAAGTTTATTAGCTATAGGTATATTAACACCAGTACAAAGTATATTATGATTAATAATATTATTTATAAGTACAGCAATATCATTATATAATAATGATTATGTATTAATGGGAATATTATATATAATGATATATGTAGGAGCAATAGCAATATTATTTTTATTTATATTATCATTATTAAAAATAGAATATAAAGCAAAAAGTGAATCAAATCCATTAATAATAACAATAATAGGAATAACATTTATACCATTAGATTTATGTTATAATACAATATCAACCTCAAATGAATCAAATATATTAGGAGAGAATATAATATTAAATATAAATGAAACATATAATGAATTAATAACTGTAGGTTTACAATTTTATACAGAATATGCTATATTATTAGTTATAACAGGTATAATATTAATATTAAGTGTTGTAGGGGCTATATCAATAGTTAAATAATGTTACAATTTATAGAATTATTAATAATGTTTATATCTATATTATTAGCTGTAGCATTTTTAACAGTAGGGGAACGTAAAGCATTAGGTTATTTTCAACGTAGAGTAGGACCAAATGCAGTAGGATATTATGGTGTATTAATGGCAATAGCAGATGCAGCTAAATTATTATTAAAAGAAATAATAATACCTACACATTCAGATAGATTAATATTATTTATAAGTCCTATTATAAGTTTAATATCAGCATTATTATGTTGATCTGTTATACCATTTGGATTAGGTATAACTATAACTGATCATGAATATGGTTTAGTTTTAACATTAGCTATTAGTAGTGTTGGTGTATTTGGTACATTATTAGCTGGATGATCTGCTAATAGTAAATATTCTTTATTAGGTTCTATACGTTCTACTGCTCAATTAATTAGTTATGAATTAGTTTTAACTACTATTATTTTATTATGTATTTTATTTGCTGGTAGTATGAATTTATCTCGTTATGTTTATTTACAACAATCTATATGATTATTTATACCTTTATTACCTTTATCTATTATTTGATTTATTGGTTGTATTGCTGAATGTGCTAGACCTCCTTTTGATAATGTTGAAGCTGAATCTGAATTAGTTTCTGGTCATATGACTGAATATTCATCATCTATATTTGTTTTATTTTTTTTATCTGAATATGCTTCTATTTTATTTTTATCTACTTTAACTGCTATTTTATTCTTTGGTGGTGGTTCTGGTTTAATCTTAGGTATTAAAGCTAATTTATTCGCTTTTACTTATATTTGAGTTAGAGCTACTTTACCTAGAGTTAGATATGATAAATTAATTAATTTATGTTGAGTTTATTTCTTACCTATTTTATTTGGTTTAGCTATTTATATACCTGTTTTATTATTTTTATTAGATAGTCAATTACCTATTTTATTATAATTAATTATCACTTTTATATCCCTATCCTTATATTATAAATAATTTTATATTTATTTATATATATATACGCCCGGCGTCATCCCCTTCGGGATAACCTTTTCAAAAGTGTATTAAATTTGTTATCCTAAATATTGTTAACTTAACTATAAAACTTACTTATCTTTAATAGGCAACATGTTAGTTATAATTAACAATCAGCTATACCATATCATATTTTATTAGGTTTATAATAAGTTATTGTATGGTCTATATATATATAATATAATAAAATAGGCCCGGCGCAGCCTGGCATATCACCCCCCCCCGGGGGCTATCCCCTAGAGGGATATCACCCCCCGGGGGAATATATAGTAAATTACCGATAATGTAGTTAGACTATAACCTTTGGTTCATAAGTATCTGGTGCATTAAAGGAGAAGAAGTTTAAACATAGGAATGTAAAATATAAAATATGCAAATAGTATTAGCAGCAAAATATATTGGAGCAGCAATTGCAACATTAGGATTAGGAGGAGCAGCCATAGGAATAGCTTTAATATTCGTAGCTTTAATAAATGGAACAGCACGTAATCCTTCATTACGTTCAACATTATTTCCACAAGCAATATTAGGTTTTGCTTTAGCAGAAGCTTGTGGTTTATTCTCATTAATGGTATCATTCTTATTATTATACGCTGTATAATTAATGATTACTTTAAATCAAATAAATATAGTATAATACCCGGCGTGTTATAACCCGGCGACATACCAACCTTAGGTTGGCCTTTGCCGCCGGTCATTATTAATCTATATAATTAGATATAACCTCCTATAAGTGTAGGGTATATAATATCATATAACGCTATAATAAAAATTATTTATAGGTTATAAAAATATAGTTAAAATATTCATATAATATATAGAGTTAAGTATCCCCCCTGACCTTTTTCAAAGGTTATCCCCAACCTTCGGTTGGGGATGCGGGGGGGGATTCTCCCGGTTTCATCCCCCAACCGAAGGTTGGGGATGTAGCCGGGCGTATTAAAATATAAGGTAATAATATATTTTTATATATATAAATATAAGGATATAAAATAAGTTCAAATCTTATCTAACTCTTAAATAAATAAATCCGGATACCTTTTTAATAAGATATAGGATTATCGGATTATTAAAATTTATTATACATGTCATTGGTATACCGATGGATATATATATATATATATATTTACGGTATACATATATTATTAACTCTATTACTCTCATATTAGAGGTTATAGATAGATATATACCTTTATTATTTATAAGAAGTAGTTATCTTATAGATATTATTTTATACAATAGAATAATAAAATACTCATATATAGAGTATTACCCCATTGGGATGTATAAAATAAAATAGTAAGGTATATATAATGATTAAAAATATATAATGCCCTTTATAATTAAAGGTATAAATAATAAATAAAAATAAATAAAAAATAAAAAGAAAGAAAATGTCAAATAAAGTAAGAGGATATATACAATTACATCCATATCATTTAGTAACACCATCACCATGACCGTTATATACATCATTTGGATTAATGAATTTAGGTATAAGTATAGGATTAACAAGTCATTCATATATAAATAGTAATATATATATATTAATTAATATATTAAATATATTATATGTATTAACATTATGATTTAAAGATATAATAGCTGAAAGTACATATTTAGGTAATCATACAATAGCTGTTAAAAGAGGTATAATACAAGGTTTTTATTTATTTGTAGTTAGTGAAATATTAATATTTGCATCATTATTTTGAGCTTATTTACATTCTTCATTAAATCCAACTATGGAAATAGGTATGTCATGACCTCCAGCTGGTATAGAAGCAATTGCAGCTGATGAATTACCATTATTAAATACTATAATATTATTAGCATCTGGAGTTACTATTACTATGGGACATCATGCTTTAATAAATGGAAATAGAAAAAATACATTAATAGGTTTCTTTTTATCTTCATTATTAATTTTCTTATTTATTATATTTCAAGGTTTAGAATATTTATATTCACCATTTACTTTAAGTGATGGTGTTTATGGATCTACTTTTTTTGCTCTTACTGGAATCCACGGGATACATATGGGTTCGTTAACTGCCATGTTAATTATTTGTACATGAAGAGTTTATAATTATGATTTTACTACTAATTCTCATGTTTTTGGTGAAACTACTGTTTTATATTTACATGTTTTAGATGTATTATGATTATTTATATATATTATTTGTTATTGATGAGGTTCTTAAATGCCCATATCCCGGAAAACCTTTGGTTATAGGATACGGCGGACGGGTATAACCGGCGACTTTGTAATCCCAACCTTCGGTTGGGGATGACATCGGTCATAAAATAAAATATTCATATAAGATAATAACAAAGGATACTTAATAAATATAACACCTAAAATAGATAAGTCCCCGGCCCCCTTTGCTCCGTAGGAGCAAAGGGGGGACCGGGGACAAGTCCCCGGGAGGGGAGAGTACTCTCCCCTCCCGGGGACAAGTTATTACATTGGTTTACTGGATTTTCAGATGGAGAATGCCCGCAGCAGCCCACAGGGCGGTCATAAGGAGCAAAGCTCCTCATCTAATTTTATAATCTATATTACTGTTATTAATAAAAATACAGGACATAGAAATATTAGATTTAATTATAATATACATTTACATATAGATGATTCTAATGTCTTATATCATATACAAAATACATTAAATATAGGTACAATATCACTAGATAAAAATACATCTTCTTGTACTTTTAGTGTTCAAAAACATGAGGATATATATAAATGCCCGGCGCTCGCGCCGGGTATAAGTGGGCTTTGCCCACTCATTAATAAATATTTTTAATCGGTATAATTTAAATACAACTAAATATTTAGATTTTTTAGATTTACAAAAAGCATTCAATCTTTATATGAATAGGGAAGGTTCTATAAATAGTGTTATAGATGAAATGCCCGCCCGGAGGGCATCGGGTATAACCGGCGACTTTGTAATCCCCAACCTTCGGTTGGGGATGACGCCGGTCATTATTTATATTAAAAGTTTAATGAATAATAACAATAGAACTAATTTTAGTTTGAAATCTTATACAGGTATTGAATGAATTGATCATGTTAAAATGAATAAATATTGATTATTAGGTTTAATAGAGGGTGAAGGTTCCTTTAATGTAAATAGAGAAGCATTAAAACCTATATTTTCTTTAAAATTAACGGAAGTACAATTACATGTTATAGAAGCTATTAAAAAATATTTAATACAAGAATGGCCGGCTACGCCGGCTATAAGAGGGCTATGCCCTCTCATTTAATTTCAATAAATATATTCCCTCTTTTAGGGGATATATCCCCCGGACCCCTTCGGGGCCGGGGGATATATTCCCGGCCCAACCTTTGGTTGGGCTGGGGATATATCCCCCCCTTCGGGGGGGAATATATCACCCGCTCTGCGGGGTAATATATTATTCCATTATTTTTTACCATTTATAAAATCTATGGTAGATTTATTTATATCGAAAAAGAAATGCCCGCCCAAAGGGCATCGGGGTATAACCGGCGAATCCCCAACCGAAGGTTGGGGATGACGCCGGTCATTAGACTTTGAGAAATTAGAAATAATAGCGAGAGCTAGATATTATGGTCTACACTTAAATACAGATACGCCCGGCTAAACCGGGAGAATCCCCGCAGGGGGATACGCCCGGGCCCGGCTAAACCGGGAGAATCCCCCCCGCCCTGACCTTTTTCAAAGGTTATCCCCAACCTTCGGTTGGGGATGAGGGCGGGGGGGGGATACTAAAAAAATACTTTTAAAGTTAAGTTATACAATGAATAATTATAATTCCCCCCCGAAGGGGGGGGATACCCGCCCTCTGGGCGGGTATTTATCAAATACAAAATTATTACCACCTAGTGATTTATTTAAAAATTTATCAATAGGTGAAGAAGAGTTAAAAAATAATGAGGATAAATTAATTAATAAAGATAAATTAATTAATGAAAATATAAATTATAATGTTAGTCAATCTGAGATAGAATATTTAATATGCCGGCGAAGCCGGTATATCCCGGCTTCGCCGGCATATTCAAAATGGAATGCCCGCCCAAAGGGCGGGTATAACCGGCGACTTTGTAATCCCCAACCTTCGGTTGGGGATGACGCCGTTCATTAGAACCTAGATTTGAATATTTAGAAGATGGAAGAGTTATAGATACAACAACAGATAAATTAGTTCGTAATAATAATAATGCCCGGCAGCTTTGCTGCCTGGTATCCCGGCTTCGCCGGGAATACTTTTATTTATGAGGTTTGTAAATCGGATGGTACATTAATAATATGTTTAACTATAGATGAGTTAGTTAAAGTATTAGGTACTAGTAAAACTTCTTTAAATCGTAAATTAAATAATCCTGTAATGAATGGTAATTGAATGATATTATTTAATCAAAAAGTAAGACGTGTTAAATTATATAATAATGTAAGCTTATATAAAAAGTAATAAAATTAAACATACCAATAAAAGTAATAACTCCGGCCCCGCATCCCCCTATAACCGAAGGTTGGGGATAACCTTTTCAAAAGGTCGGGGATATCCCGGCAAAGCCGGTCTATTACCCCCCAGCATCCCCAACCGAAGGTTGGGGATAACCTTTTCAAAAGGTCGGGGGGGGATATCCCGGCAAAGATGCCGGTATATTAAAAAGTTATAAAATATGTGCATTATCATAAGTAATAAAATTATAATAATGCCCGGCAGCATTGCTGCAGGGTATACCGACCCCCTGGGTCGGCATTATTAACTCAAAAGATATTAGGAATAATAAATTTATAAACACCAGATTTATTCTTAGGATTATCTATAACTAAATAAGTAGGTAAATCATAAATAGAACAATTAGAGACGTTTGAAAGAGTGAGTTTTAAGAAATGCCCTTTGGGCATCGGGGTATAACCGGCGACTTTGTAATCCCCAACCGAAGGTTGGGGATGACGCCGGTCATTAATTATGAAAATCATAAATAAAAGAACTATTATAATAAATAAAAATGTATTAAATTATTATTATTTATCTGGTATAATTAGATTATCTGTTTCTTATAATAATGGTAATCTTAAAAATATAACATTAGGTAATGTTAAAACTTTATCATTAAATTCTTTTAATTGTATAGATTATGATATTTGATTTAATGAGACCATTTATTCAATAGTTGATACGGCTAAACCGGGAGAATCCCCCCCGCCGCATCCCCCTATAACCGAAGGTTGGGGATAACCTTTGAAAAAGGTCAGGGCGGGGGGATACGCCCCGCTAAATCGGGAGAATCCCCCCCCTAAAGGGGGGGGATACTCTATCTTTATATGGTGAGGATTTAAATATATATATATTATTATGAATGCCTTAGGCGGTATAACCAACGTCTACGGTCATTAATTTTAAACCAAAATGTTGAAGCTTCTAAATTTATTTCTAAAGATGTTAATAATTCTTTCTATAACGAAACTAAGAATAAACTTAAAGATTCTTTCTTAAATGTGAATGATACTTATAAACTTGTTCCTTTTAAATAACTTAATTTTAAATCTTTTGATTCTAAGGGGATTTATAATAGAGTATTAAATCTTATAAATGCGGGTCCTATTAGTTCCTGAGGTTTAACTTCTTCAAATGTTGAATATTATAATTATACTATAATAGATGGAACTTATATTCGTGTATATTTTATATTTAAAGATATATTATCAGATAAATGTTACATTTTTAGATATAATAATGTCTCTAATAAATGTTTTTATATTGATTCTTTTATTGAATTAGTTAATGATACGCCTAAACCGGGAGAATACCCCCCCCCCCCATCCCCAACCGAAGGTTGGGGATAACCTTTGAAAAAGGTCAAGGGGGGATACGCCCGCTAAACCGGGAGAATCCCCCGCCCTGAGGGCGGGGGATACTTTATACGATTATATAGATAATAATTATTTAAGATACGATTATAATAAAATATCTATGATTTTAATAGTTGATACATTTAAAGAGTTATTATTACAACATAATGGTACAACTTTCTTCATACATAATTTATCTAAATTTGATGCTATATATATTATTCCAGCTTTATGTTCTTATAATAATAAAATTAATAATCCTGATTTACATATTAAGTTTAAATTAAAATATAATAAATAAGGTATAATACATATTGAATTATATTATATAGTAGATGGTATTAAATATAGCATGCCGACCCAGGGGGTCGGTATACCCGGCAGCAATGCTGCCGGGCATTTATCTTAATGATAGTTATTTATTACTAAATGACCGGCGTTGCCTGTTATACCCACCGAAGGCGGGCATTCATCATTAAATAATTTAGCTATTACTAATAATTTACCTTTATCTAAAGGTATCTTTCTTTATACATTTTTAAATGATAATATATTTTATAAGGGTGATGTACCACCTATTAAATACTTTAATGGTTTAAGTATCCCCCCCGCATCCCCAACCGAAGGTTGGGGATAACCTTTGAAAAAGGTCAGGGGGGGATTCTCCCGGTTTAGCGGGCGTATCCAACCGAAGGTGACCTTTTAAAAGTTATCCCAACCTTCGGTTGGGGGATAACGTTTTAAATAATATTTTTATTATATTATTTTATGAACTACAAAGTCGCGGGTTTATAAAAACCCCCCGCAGGGGGGATTTTATGATCTAAATAATATACAAATAATGTTAAAAGGATTATATTTATTAAATATATCTAAGTATAAATATAGTATATAAATAATAATGTATGATATAACCTTAGTTATTATAATAGGTTATTCCCTGGCTATGCTGCTACCTACCTACCTACCTACCTATATCCCGGCCCTTTGGGCCGGCATAATATAAGGATTAAATTTAAACATTAACTAATAACTTATAAAAAGCTATTTTATCTTATATAATCTAATCTACCCCCCATATACTTAAATATGTCATAATAGATAATAATAATAATATTATTATAATACATAAAACATGTTTATATAAATAACTAATAGTGTATTATAAATATATAAATGATTATAAAAACAATATAATGATCGGTGTCATCCCCCCCAAACCGAATGTTGGGTATAACTAACCTTTGGTTATAGTTAAACTTAATATGTAAATCAGGATTACTAATATAATAACATAAAGTTAGGATAATATATAAATAATAATCGGTGTCATAAAGTATTGTATTAACAATTAAATCTATTGAAATATTTTTATAATTATGGCCCATGAGGGGATATCAACTAAATATCTATCTATTTATCTATAAAAAGTAACTTTACCTAAATGATTAACATATTTATTAAATAAAGCATAATAGATAGTAACAATAATATTATTATAATTAATAATAAAAGTTTAAAGATCCAATGAACCTATAGAAAGAGTATTCCCCCCGCATCCCCAACCGAAGGTTGGGGATGAGGGGGGGGGATATCCCGGCAAAGCCGGTCTATTATATGTAGATATTACTTATATAACTTATATAAGTAAAGGTATATCATTTATGGGTTATATTATATGTAAAAAATACCTATCGTCTTTATCCTATAATCTTTGGTTATAGGGGATCCCAACCTTTGGTATCACGTGGATGGTAATCCCAACTTAAGGTTGGGATGACACCGGGAGAATCCCCGCCCTGATCCCCCAACCTTCGGTTATCGGGGGATGAGGCGGGGATACTTATATATTACTCTACCTATCTATCTATCTATCTCACTCATTATTTTTTTATAATTACGTTATCTTATATTTATATTAACTCTATTATATTCTTATTATATATATAAGATATTATACATTATATATTAAGGGTTATAACATACCATACTAATTAGTATACCCCAAGGGATACACCGGCTACCTATTGAAAAGGTTATCCCTTCGGGATTAAACCGGGAGAATACCAAAGGGGATACGGCTAAACCGGGAGAATCCCCCCCGCCCTGACCTTTTTCAAAGGTTATCCCCAACCTTCGGTTGGGGATGAGGGCGGGGGGATACGGCTAAATCGGGAGAATCCCCCCCCTAAAGGGGGGGGATACGCCCGCTAAATAGGGAGAATCCCCCCCCGCCCGAAGGGCGGGGGGGGATACTATAATAAGATATTAAGGTAAGGTAAGTTAAAATATATAAAGGTTATAATATATGAGTTGTAGACTAATAGGTAAGTCACCTAGATTTGAGCTAGGTTTATATATGTTCGAATCATATCGA
Source organism: Metschnikowia australis (assembly GCA_019285895.1). Lineage (NCBI taxonomy): Eukaryota > Fungi > Ascomycota > Pichiomycetes > Serinales > Metschnikowiaceae > Metschnikowia > Metschnikowia australis. The sequence goes on along the minus strand of JAGSXI010000030.1, from coordinate 47,158 downwards.
CTCAGAAAAGAAATAAGAACGTATAAGAAGCATTGGTAGCTTAAAGGTAAAGCCTTATAATGTCACTATAAGAGTTGTCAGTTCGAATCTGATGCAATGCGTAAAGGATAGTTCGGTATTGGTAAACCAGATTACTTGCTACGTAATTGCTAAAAGCTATCAGCGTTCAATTCGCTGGCTATCCGGTAATAAATCCCCACTCCGGGGGGAATTTATCACCGCTATGCGTGTAATAAATAAAATGGGGGTTTATTGACATATAACACAATGGTAAGTGTATTATTCTACGGAAATAAAAATGTAAGTTCAATTCTTACTATGTCATAAAGAGAATAAATAAGTAGTATAATGTAATGGTAACATCTAAAGCTCATGCCTTTAATATGGTAGTTCAAATCTATCTACTGCAATAAAAAAAGAATGAATTATAGCTCAATGGTAGAGCAATCCACTCATAATGGATGTACCTCAGTTCAATTCTGAGTAATTCAAAAATAAAAATAAAAAAAAATATGAGAACATGATGTTGGTTCAGATCAAATGCTATGTAGAGACATAACACATGCAAGTTATAATAATATAGCGTTAAGGTGAGTAATATTAATAAAAGTAACCTATAATATATATATAATTTGTAAAAATAATATATAAAAAAAATAGGGAAACTAAATTAATTCAGATGTAGGTAATAGAAATAATAAAACTAGCCATAGAACTGAAATCTATGATTAACGTCATAAAGATCACATTGATAATAATAATCAACTCTTAATAGAGCAGCAGTGGGGAATATTTGACAATGGTCAAACGACTGATCAAGTTATCTACGAGAAGGATATAAAATAAAAAAATATATCTAATTAAACCTTTTTAAAAGGGGGTTAGATAAGATATAAAAATAAAAAAAATATATAAAAGGATAACTTTAAACTTCTAATTATATTCCTATATAGGATATATATATATAAATTAAAATAAATATAAATATAAATAATAATGATATTATATAAAAAAGTTCTAACTAAAACATGTGCCAGCAGCTGCGGTTATACATGGAGAGCAAGCATTGATCAAAATGGCTTAAAGTATCTGTAGTACGTTTTTAAAAAAACCTTTTATATAAAGAAGGAAAAAAAAAATAGAATAATAAAAAAGTAATAAGAATTAAAGTATAAGGGATGAAATATGTTGAAAACTTTAAGACTATAAAGAGGTTACTTAATATTATTGACGTTGTGAGATGAAGGCTACGGTAGCGACATGGATTCGATACCCATTTAGTCGTAGCAGAAAACTATGAATATAACAAAAAGGAAAATGAAAATGAGAAATATTCCGCCTGATTAGTATGCTCGCAAGGGTGAAATACAAGACATTAGACGGTTGTAGTCCCAAGCAGTGAAACATGTCATTTAATTGGATAATCCGCCAAAAATCTTACCATCTTTTGAATATATATAGAAATATATAAACAGGCGTTACATCGTTGTCGTCAGTTCATGCTGTAAAGTTTAATTTTAATTAATTGAATGAACGTAAACCTCATACTTAGTATATGATTCTTTTTTCGAAGAATGTAAGCAGAGGATGAAGACTAATCATGATGACCCTTATAAGATGGGCTATCGACGTGTTACAATAATATAAACAATAACAAAAAATACCTAATAAGGTAAATGTTAAATAATATTAATTAGATTTATATCTATTATGGATTATAGTCTGAAATTCGACTATATAAAAAAGGAATTGCTAGTAATCGTAAACTAGAGCGTTACGGTGAAATTAATTGCTACTTCGTACTAACCACTCATCAACAGCTCGAAATATTAAAAATATCTTAAGGGTATTTATTATAGGACAAGCTGTAAGTTGAAATACGGTTCGGCTAGGGGAACCTGGTCGGGAAATATTATTTATTCATATATGCTAATATATATAACTTATAAGATTCATATCTTTAAAGTTATATTTATACATAAAATATACATATATATTATTATACATATTCCCCCCCCCCAAAGGGGGGGGGGATATCCCCCCCCAGAGGGGGGGGGATATCCCGGCCAAGATGCCGGTATATTCCCCCCAGAGGGGGGGATATCCCGGCTGCAGCTTTGCTGCCGCCGGTATATTAATTATGTATTTAATCTATTACCCGCGGAGCATAGATCCCCCTGACCTTTTGAAAAGGTTATCCCCAACCTTCGGTTGGGGATGTGGGGAATCTATTACCCGCTCCGCGGGTGATATATCCCCTTTGGGAATCTATTATTATATATTATAAGTTATAACACCCCCTTATATATAATGTATTAAATATAATGCCTCCTCGTTAGTTTAATCTTTCATCCCTCAACCAAAGGTCGGGGGGGATATACCCGGGGCTAGGAGCAGCCGGGCCTATTATTAAAATGTACGTAAGATATAATAGGTGTGTAATGATCATTATTAACATCATTTAACCTGGAGTAGCCCGCATCCCCCTATAACCAAAGGTTATCGGGTATATAGGCGGGCGGGTATTTATAAATAGTCTATATCTCAATGGTAGAGAGTATGATTGATAATCGTAAAATATAGGTTCAATTCCTATTAGACTAAATATGACGGCGCAGCCGGATATATAGGCTTAGCCGGCAGATTCCCAGAGGATATCCCGGCTGCTTTGCTGCCGCCGGTATATTACCCAGAGGGGATATCCCGGCAAAGCCGGTATATTCCCCCCCCAGAGGGGGGGGGATATCCCGGCTGCAGCTTTGCTGCCGCCGGTATATTAATAATAAGCGGTTATGATGAAATGGTAGACATAGAACACTTAAATTGTTCCGATAATAAATCGTGTAGGTTCGACTCCTACTAACCGTAATAAAAACCATACATATTTATTAATAATATGTTATTATTAAGTACTATTATATATAAGTTTAATCCTTATAAGGGGAAATTCTAATGTTGGTAATTAGAACTAAATTGTAACTTTAGTGCCTTTGTGCTGCGATAGTTCGATTCTATCTTTCCTCAAGATAACTATAGTTCAATAGGAAGAACAATCGTATGTGGCGCGATATATCTGAGTTCGATTCTCAGTAGTTATCCTATACTATACTATACTATACTATTATATTATAATATACACGGCGAAGCCGGGTTTATCCCCCCGACCTTTTTCAAAGGTTATCCCCAACCTTCGGTTGGGGATGCTGGGGGCATATACCATCACCGCTACCTTTTTCAAAGGTTATAAATTACTGATCATTAATTATAATGGTCCCTCTTATAACCCCTATCTCATAAGGGGGGGTGTTATTACGATATGGATAATTAGTTATTAAAGAATGCCCGGCGCTCGGGCCGGGTATAAGTGGGCTTGCCCACTCTTTAAAATAATATTCCAGGCAGCGAAGCTGCCGGGGATATGTATAAATAATATAAACTAAGTTAAAATGTCCGGCTTGTTCTTATTAAGCCCAACCAAAGGTTGGGTACAAACCGAGTAAACTTCTTACCATAATGATTAGTAGTTTCTACTTTATATACTTTGTTATCAAGTTTACTAATATTAGCACCTAGAAAGTTAAAACCTTCTCATATTTTGAATATAATATCTTCAAGATTATTTTTCGCATCTAGTAATATTTATTCTCATAGATTCTTATAATAAACTATTAGCATATAATGAATGAATTAAATTAGGCATTAAAGCTATACAATTTTTAGATATATTCCCCCCCAAAGGGGGGATTTATTTAATAATGTTATTAACATTATTACATTAAGGTCTAAATACAGTAGGGCTATCCAAGGAGGTAGGTAGTCTTTAAAGGTTGTGTGATATGTCAAAATATCCTAAATATTTATATAGGGTTTAGTAGTCTAGGCCTAGCTTTAGTTGTTATGTTAAGTTTAATGAAAGTTAATTTTTATTTTTAAATCGGTTCAATTATAACTATATTTTAAAATATAATGCCAGGAGGTCGGTATACCCCTGACCTTTTTCAAAGGTTATCCCCAACCTTCGGTTGGGGATGCGGGGTAATTCCCGGCTTCATTGGGTATAAGGGGCCCCTCATAAGTTAGTTGAAAACATAATAATAATTGATTAAGAGACAATATAATTATAAGGTATATAAATGAATGAGTATATACCAAAATAACAAAAAATGTAAATACCGACATAGAAGAGAACAACCGAAGGTTGGGGATGACACTGGTTATACCTTCCAGGGACATTAAAATAATTGTATGCATGGTTTAAGTTTTAAGAAAAGATGTTAAATATATAACATAAACTATATTGACCGATATTATACTTATTATAAGATATACCTTTTTATATAAATAAGCCGGCAGTGAAGCCTGGATATACTATTTATTCACTTTATAATATGTTAGTTTATATAACATATAATTATGTTATTTTATATTACATTAATTATCTCTTAATTTATATCTATGTTATAGTTATCATTTGTCATTACTAGTTATTTTTATTATATATTTAGCATATACTCAGAAGTATTTTACTCTTTTTAATATGTTAAATATTATTAGATTTTTATGTGTTAATTAATAAAGTCAATAAATAACATGGATATGTCTATAGACCTATAATATTAGGTATATAGTTAATATATCGGGGTAATATCAATTATAATCATAAGTATATATAATAATCTTATTTAGTAATGAGGGGCCCTTATACCAGGCGAATTATATATAATATGTCGGCTAAATATATATTATATACTTTATAGCTATGTTAGTATATCCACAATAAGTAAACTTATCACAAATAATAAAATAGGATATAAATACATATATTTGTAGTCTTTATATAACTGAGAGAGGAGGTCATATAATTAATGTTAATCCTATGAGTTTATTAAATTAAACTAATTATAATATACGCTTATTTAATGTATATATAAAACAATATAAAGTAGCTACCTTATATAGAGTATAATATTACGATATCACGGCTTCGGTAACCGTTAGTTTTATATTATATATCTTTTAAATCGTATATATTTAAATAAATATACTTATATAAATGTAATCCCAACCAAAGGCCTATTATAAATAATTATTAATAATATAATTAGTATGTCGGCTTCGCCGGGTATATCCCGGCTTCGCCGGGTGTATTAATTATACGTTGTTATAACCTTTAGTTATATTAATTATATGTGATTATAATGATATAAATTAGATATAAATAGGTAAGTAATTAAATTAAATGGTTTATTATCTAGTATAAATTGTTAAATATAACAATAAAATGAGTTATATAACACGTTGATTATATAGTACATCACATAAAGATATAGCCATATTATATTTAGGATATGGTTTAATATCATCAATGGTTGCAACGGGAATGTCCGTAATAATAAGAATGGAATTATCAGGAGCTAATCCACAATATTTACATGGTAATAACCAGGTTTATAATGTTATGGTAACAGGACACGCAATAGGAATGATATTTTTATTTGTTATGCCTGTTTTAATCGGAGCTTTTGGAAATTATTTTTTACCGATAATGATCGGAGCAGGTGCGCCCAATAGGGTGCTAAATGTGTTGAACTACATTGTCAGTAGTTTACTATATATTTGAGGTATAATAATTTATACATATAGAGACCATATAATCGCCTATGATAAACCTAATAAGATATCATATGGTATAGCAGATTGTAAAGGGGAGCTAACATGTTGCCCAACCAACATAAGCGAGCTTTCTAGGAAAATTAACGATGTTGAGGATAACGAACTTGATACTCATAGGGAGGATTACATCAGCCATCAAATACAAGATGGGATTAGACTATTTGAACACTCCAAAGCTTGGATCTCTGCGGCTCAAGATCCAGGTACTCAAAATGGAATGGCCTCACTTAAACTAAAGTGTTCGAAAGAAAATGAGCAAGCAGCTAATGTTAATGAGACAAAAAACCCATATTTAGCACAAATTGGGGAAATAAGCGCCTCTAGAATTATAATAATAATAAAAAATAAAAGCGCATTCGGAAGTACCGTAGTAGTGAGTAATATCAGAAATGGTATGAACAGGTTACAAAGCATAGGCTGAAGTAACTATAACACGAAGGGTACTAGATTAAACACCAGTTCATTAAGAATGTTTAGTACAACCCCCTTAGGGACACCTGGCGATGCCAGGCAAGGAACTTTTAAAGTAACTAAGAGGTCTGAACTTACTGCCATACTAATAAATGAACTAAAAGTGTTAAGAGGATTAGATAAAAAAATACATAATTTAAATAGTGTTTTCAGAGACCCATATTTCTGAATAGCAGCATATAATAGTATAAAAAGTAAAAAAGGTAATATGACTAAAGGGATAACTAAAGAAACACTTGATGGAATTAACTTTGCCTATTTTGAAAGATTGGCAAAGGATATTGTATCAGGTAAATATCAACCTAAACCAATAAGAACTGTTGAAATACCTAAAGCTAATGGTAAAACGGGATCATTAGGAATAAGTAGTCCTAGAGATAAAATAGTACAAGCAGGACTGGCATCAATAGTGGAAGCTATCTGAGAGCCTATGTTTGTGGATAACTCATATGGTTTTAGACCTAAGAGATCAACACATACAGCTTTAAGATATTTATATTTAGTAGCTAATAAATTCACATGAATTATACAAGGAGATATAACAAAATGTTTTGATTATATACCACATAATGTTATTATGGAAAATATACGGAAAGAGATTGGTTGTCCGAATACTATAAGTTTATTATATAAGTGCATTAGAATGAAAGAACTAATGGATAATGGTACAATTATAACTAAGAACGTAGGTACACCTCAAGGAAGTGTACTAAGTCCTATACTATGTAACATTGTAATGCATAATTTTGATCTGTATGTTTTAAATAACATAAAGGAAACATTCGAAATTGGAAAACTACGTAAAAGTAATTCCATATATCATAAACTACAGTATAAGAGGTCGGTAGCTTTAAAAAATAATGATTTTAGGACAGCAAAAAATGTCTTAAATGATATGCGTTTAGTACCTAAAGGAGATCCTATGGATCCCCATTATAAACGTCTTACTTATGTAAGATATGCTGATGATTTTGTAATTTTAGTCATTGGTAGTTTTGCAGATTGTTTAGATATAAGAGAGAAAATTAAAGTTTATATAAAAGAAACTTGTGGTCTAGAACTAAATATGGAAAAAACTCTTATCACCAAGAATACCAAGAAATGAACATTTCTTGGTGTCATATTTAAGAAGTTGAGAAGAGTTCCACATCTAGCTAAAGTCAAGGATGGCGGTAGAATGGTTGCCAATACAAGGATATTAATTATGGCACCAATAATGAAGATTATTGACACATTTGTAGAATCAAAAATACTAAAAAGAGATAAATTTGGTAAGGTGATACCAAGGGGACTAGGTCACTTAGTTCCTTTATCTCATTATGATATTGTTGCTTTCTATAATAGCAAAATTAATAGTCTTGTTAATTACTATTCATTTGCTTCTAATTATAGTAGGTTATCTAATCTAATATGATTTCTTAGAGCTTCATGTGGTCTTACACTTAGCCGAAAACATAAGTTAGCATCTTTAAGTAAACCATTTAAGAAATGAGGTACAATATTAACGGATCCCGATACAGGAGTAGGGTTAAACATACCTAAAACTATGAAAGTTCTACATAAGTTTAATACCGGTATGGACAACAATAATGTCTTCACTATTCTGAAAGCTAAATGAACTAATAAACTTACCGATACTTCCTTTGGTAAAGTTTGTACTTTATGTGGTACTAAATCAAATATTGAAATGCATCATATAAGGTCTGTAAAAGATGTTAGAGGTAAAATGCTAGCTGTCGGAGGTACTTCTTATAATAAATGACAAGGTGGTATTCTCCGTAAACAAATACCTTTATGTAAATATCATCATGATTTCTACCATAATAACAAACTTACACCTTCTGATATATCTATTATACGTAAATTTAGAAAATAATGTATTCCCTAAGGGGGATACATGACCCCGCGTAGCGGGTCATGTATTATTGTCTTTATAGTCAATAATAATATTTAATGGGTATTTGATATTCCCCAACTATTAATTAAATGTATAAAAAAAATTATGAAACTTAAAATGGTTTAATTGGAGAGCCGTATGATGGGAAACTATCACGTACGGTTCGGAGAGCAGTTCTAAGAATAGTCACATCAGTGATTTGTATACGGCTGACTCTACTTGATATGGCATTTGCCCGTTTAAATAATATAAGTTTTTGATGTTTACCACCTGCATTAGTATGTGTTATAGCATCATTACTTGTTGAAAATGGAGCAGGTACAGGTTGAACTGTTAAATATAAGCAGTTAATTATTAACTTACCTTTTAATGCATGAAAAACCTATTTAATTTATGAAACCCGAAGGGGTAATTTATGATCTAAGGTTATAAATCACTGAGGGTATTATAAGTCAGGTTATATTTTAGATATATATAATATATCATATATATAACCCCTTTAAGGTAGGATAAAGATTATTATGATCTTATTTTAATTTAATAATTAAAGGTTAACATGCCTGTATATTTAATAAAAAAAAATCCCTTATATAATGTAAAGGAAATAAAATAATAAATATACATCAGAGACTATATAAGGTAATATATAAATAGTTAGTCCTTCGCTGTATTATACAAAGTAAGATACCTTTATAAGGTTATTCTTACCAATGGTAAGAGATACTCTGGGGGGATACGGCTAAACCGGGAGAATCCCCCCGCATCCCCAACCGAAGGTTGGGGATAACCTTTGAAAAAGGTCAGGGGGGGGGATAATTTATATATAAGACATAGTCCGAACAATATAGTAATATATTGAAATAATAAAAGAATCATAAAAGTAAATTATGAAAATTTAATGCCCGCCCGGAGGGCGGGTATAACCGGCGACTTTGTAATCCCCAACCTTCGGTTGGGGATGACGCCGGTAATTATAAACAAATTGTTATCCACCATTATCATCGATAAATGCCCATTCGGGTCCATCAGTAGATTTAGCGATATTTGCCCTACATTTAACTAGTCTATCTAGTTTATTAGGTGCAATTAATTTTATAGTTACTTTTATAAATATGAGAACTATAGGATTACATATGATAAATGCTCCATTATTTGTATGAGCTATATTCTTTACAGCTATATTATTATTATTATCATTACCTGTATTAACAGCGGGTGTTACATTATTATTAATGGATAGAAACTTTAATACAGGTTTCTATGAAGTAGCTGCAGGGGGAGATCCCGTATTATACGTGCGCGCTCACAAATGTGTGTCAGGTTTCGTTTCTGCATATGAAATAGATCTGACTGATTATTTTATAATCAGTGCTATTATGGGTAATTCAACTAATGAAGAACCCATTGATAGAAAGTCTCAGTCACATAGACAGTCCTTTGCAAATGGATTTTATTTTGTTGACCTTCTAAACACTTGGCTTGCATTGAAAAACTATGCAATAAGGAATAATCTTATTATCAAAAGTACTATTGGTAATAATATGCAAACGATTATTCGAATTAATTTAAACAGGAGCGGAGAAATGATCCCAATGGCAACGGTATTGAATTTAATTAATACAAAAATATTCTTGGCCATGCTGGGGATATCAACCGCCTTGCGGGAAGTATTAAATAATTTGAAATACTGACTCCTTAAAGAGAAAGCAAATAGCTTGGACAACACACAATATACATGGGTGGATTTAATTCTGCTGATTTATATTAGTTCTAAATCAGCTACTAGTAATCTAATTACGAGTAAGAAGGGATTAATTCAGACCGACTGGAAACAGTTGGCTAATTCAACATTGTCAAATTATACTTATAGAAATAAAGGTATAATAAGACATGGTCATCATATAAATATGATAGCTTATAGACGTAGTTTATATACACATAGCGATCAATTAGCTAAGTTGGAAACAGACTACTGAAAGTTAGAGAAAGAACTATCTCTGGCCGTAAAACAAGAATTGAAATTACAATATAAGTTGCCCATGAATAAGAGAACTTGACTTATGGATCCTCGGATCGTAAATGAAGTTAATAAACATGCTAAATTTATAATTGGAATACCTAAATTGATGAGGTTAAGACAATTCTTGACATCAGCTTATATATCTTCAAATGTAATCAAAGATTTTAAATTAGATATTCAAATCAAAGATAATTTTGATCCTGAAAAAATGAATAAACTATTAGCTTTAATTAAAAAGTTAATTAATAAACCTGAGCTAAATGAAACTGAAGATTTAATTTTAGAGTATAAAAACTTTATTAAAAAGTTAGATTTAGATGCTAAACATCTGAAACTTGAGAATAAACTTGAATATCCAGAAGGAAGAGAATATTTAAATCGTTATTCACCTGAATCAACAATAAGACATATAATAGAAGATCCTAATTTCTGAATACATGCATTCGAAGTTACCAATATTGAACATAGTTTTAATTCGTTGATCACAAAGATATTTGCTATTGACCAAATATTTAAATCCCAGGGTAAATATACACCAGGTTATGACAACATTAAGGTATGAAAATCACTAAAAATTAATAAAAGTGATTTACAAGAGCAAACTAGCACTAAAGCCTTTGATAATAGGATATTGGTAGATAAAATACTTAACCAACATCCTATGAAACAAATATTAGATCTTTCAAAAGGAGATTATAATCTTGCGAAACAGAGAAAAGGGGAATTAACAACTCCTAGTGAAAATATAAGACAACTATTAGATAGTCATCCAGTAGGGAAACTTATTGTTAAACAAGCTAAAAATGAGTATAAATTAATGGACAATGATCCCAAGGAGTACTTGAGTAAATATAATGCTTTAGTAATAGTAAAAAATAATAAATTAAAATTTGATATGTTAGCTAAATCTAATTATAGTAAATTAATTAATTATAAATCTGATAAAGTATTGAGAGTATTTATACCAAAATATAATGGTAAAATGCGTACTATAGGTATACCAACATTGAATGACAGATATATTCAAAAGTTAATAACAGTTATATTAGAACCATATCTAGAACCTTGTGGAGATGAATCTTCATGAGGATTTAGACCTGGTAGAGGAACTAGTAACGCTATAACTCAATTATGACAAACATTAGCTTGAGTAGATAATTCTAATTCAGATAATTCTTACAATAAGAAAATGAAATCATCTTTCATTAAAGGTAGATCAAAGTTAGCTTTGAGTAAACTCGATGAGGATACTAGAAAAGTACTATTAGCTAATACTATAAAAAAATATAGAAAAGCTAGTCGTTCATATAATGTTGAAATACCTACAGACTTGTTAATCAAAGATAGAGATGGAGTATTTAGTATAACTAAACATCTATTAGATGCTGATATTAAAGGATGTTTTGATAATATTTCACATGAATGATTATTAAATAATGTCCCATTTCCTTCAAAGTTTAATAAACTATTATTTTGTTCTTTAAAGACAACTATAATAGAAAAAGATGATTTACAAGATAAAATTTATAAACTAAGTTTTATTAATAAATACTTATGATTAACTTGAGATAATACTATAAACTCTAAAATATTTAAACCTAGAGTTAAGATAGTGGTTATACCTCAAGATAATTTAAGTGGAGTACCACAAGGAGGTATTATATCACCTATGTTAATGAACTGAACTCTGGATGGACTATCTCATCATGCTAGAATTGCCTCAATAACAAATGATGATGGATCTTTAACTTTTGGTAAAAAATTAGAGGGTAAAGACATAACAAATATATTAGGTGAAACACACTTAATTAGATATGCAGATGACTTCATATTCACAAGTTTAGATTCTCAAGGACCTGCAAAGGCTAGAATAGGAATTGAAAAATTCCTTAAGAAAAGAGGATTAGAACTAAATGATGATAAAACAAAAATAATGAAATGAAGTATGGGAACTAAACTTAACTTCTTAGGTTGAACATTTCATTTAATATCACCTAAAAAGCTAAATTGACTTACCGAAGTACCTAAATCTCTATCTACTAGATTAAATGATAGAACTAAACTATACGTATACCCTTCTAAAGAAAGTGTACAAATATTTAGAGATAATATCAAAACTATCACTAGTCTAGCTTATAGTAACTTAACACCTACTGAGTTTATTAAACTTATTAATCCTATCATCTATGGATGAGGTAATTATTTTATTCCTTCACCTAATCAATACGCTTTAAGAAAGGCTATGGATCATTACACTTACGGTAGGGTCATGAGATGATTATATAGAAAATATAAAGGTGCCTATACTCTTATGTGTAGAAACCTACTTACTCAAGAAGTTAATGGGAAAACTAAATGACATACTATGAGAGTTAAATCTAATGCTTCAAATAAAACATTATCGATTAAAAAATTAACTTCAATTATGGCTAATACTACATATTTTATGTTAAAACCATCTAAACAGTTAAAAAGAAGTAGTATGTTCATTAACCAAGAACCTTATCTTAAGAGAGCGATTACTATTAATACATATAAAGGAGATATTAAGTCACAACTTATATCAAAACAAAAGTATGAATGTCCTATTTGTAATGGTCCACTATTAGATTTTGATGCACTTAATCTATATATAAACGCTGAAGACTCCATTTATATAAATGATAAATATCCAGACAGTATTGAATCTGCTCCGGTAGATAGTAACATCTCTGAAGTTAAGGCTATTAATAATAGTCTTATTAATAAATATGTCAAAGGTGAAAGCTGATACCAAAACTTACAAATTGATCATATTTTACCTTATACAATTGGTAAATTTGATGATGGAATCTCAGCAAGACTTGATGATATATCTAACAAAGCTATCATTCATAATAGTTGTCATAAAATTAAAACTACACTAGATAGGAAAACTTTAATAAAGGAATGACAATCACTTGTCAAACTTTCTAAAGCTAATGGAACATCTAATCCAGATCCTAAATTACATAGTGTAGGACTCATAACTAAGATGATAAAAAATAAATCACTTCTTAATACTTACTTTAGTAATCTGGAATCTGTTTACAACAAGAAAACAGCTAATTTGGCAAAGAAATTACTTAACTCTTTAAGTAAAATTAAATAGTTTAAAATAATCTTATTGATTACATGGATACCTATATTATACGTTAAAACCAAGGGTATACGCCGGGTATCAGATATATAATCTTAGCCCCCGGAGCTATGCTCCGGGGGTCAGACCCGCACCTCCGGTGCGGGCTATTTAAATATGTTCTTTAATTATTTCGATAATTTTAAGATAAATGCCCGGCAGCATTGCTGCCGGGTATACCGACCCCCTGGGTCGGCATTATATTTAAATCGTGAAGCAATGTTATTCAGATATAAATTTTTAAATAAATGCCCGGCAGCATTGCTGCCGGGTATACCGACCCCCTGGGTCGGCATTCTATATTATGGAAATACAATCTGCATCACATGAATTAGAGGAGCGTAGTGCCTAGGAATAGGCATGCTACGATCTGTGCTGGGGGCTATCATTTGAAACAATGATAGATCTCTATAGCGATCAGCATTTGTTTTTTAAGTGTAAAAAACTAAATATATATATATATATATACGAATGGTCCGCCCTTTGGGCGGGCTATCCGATGCCTACGGCGGCCGAATTATTTACATTTAACTATTCTTCAGGTTTAGTTTGTAATTTATATTATTTAAGTTTTTTTATATTTATTATATGCTTACTAATACTAAAATTATCTACTTATCAAAATAAGGGTAATGCCGCGCGTCGCGTGGGAATAAGAGGGCTATGCCCTCTCATTAATTTATCTTTTGTATCAGATAAAACAACAAAATTAAAAATTAAACCAAGTTCCCGGGAGGGGAGAGTACTCTCCCCTCCCGGGGACAAGTGTTAGCTTTCAGTCTACTTTTAATTTAATCCAAAAGAGAGGATTAAAAACATCTACAAACATTAAACCGGAAACTGATTTTTATAGATATCATGAACTAAGGAAATTATTAAATTTACCTTATGTATCAAATGATTATTTATATTGATTAATAGGTTTCACAGAAGGTGATGGTTCTTTTGTTATAAATTATAGAAATGATTTATCTTTTATAATAACACAAAATACTAAACATAAATTCATATTGGAAGATATAAAAACAAATTTAGGTTTTGGTAAAGTTATTAAACAAGGTCCAAATACAAGTAGATATGTAATACAAAATAATTTAGAAAATTATCTAATAGCATTAATATTTAATAATAACGTTATATTACCCTATAAATTAGACTCATTTAATATATGATTAAATATGTTAAATACAAAAATTAATAAAGATAAATTTAGTAGAAAATTAAATAAGAAAAGAGATTTCTTAATTTTAAATGAAATAGTTAGTATAAATATTAATGAATTACCTAAAGAATGGCCCGCCCAAAGGGCGGGCTATCCGGCGCCTACGGCGGCCGAATTATTATTAAATAATAGTTGATTTAGTGGTTTTGTAGACGCTGAAGGTTCATTTTGTTGTTATGTAAAAAAAGGCAGCACTTCAACTAAATTAAATTTTAGTATATGCCCCCAGCATCCCCAACCGAAGGTTGGGGATAACCTTTGAAAAAGGTCGGGGGGATAAACCCGGCTGCAGCTTTGCTGCCGCCGGGTATATTATTTGATATTGCTCAAAAATATTATCTTAATAAAGTGGTTTTAGATAAATTAATTTTATTATTTGAAACAGGTAATGTTTATAAACATTCTTCACCTGATGCTTTTAATTATAGAGTTAATGGTGTAAATAACTGTTTTAAATTATTCGAATATTTTAATAAATATCCTTTAAAAAGTAATAAATTAAATGTTTATTTAATGTGAGTTAAGATTTTAAATTGATTAAATGATAAAAATCATTTAAATTTAAAAAAAAGTGAGTTATTTATGATAGATGTAATTAAAAATTTAAATAAATAATATGAGGGGACAATCCCTCCGCGTCGCGGGGATCTAAAAAAAAAGTATCCCCCCCCCCCTGCATCCCCAACCGAAGGTTGGGGATAACCTTTTCAAAAGGTCAGGGGGGATTCTCCCGGTTTAGCCGGACGTATATATATATGTATATTTTTTTTATCTGAAGAATTGAAACAAAGGTATAAATTAGTTATATATAAAAAGACTAAATAATTAATATAGCAAGTGCTAAATAAGTAAATTTACTTATTATTAAAGATTTACTTCTACCCAACTTATTTAAAATTTAAATAATTAAGGGTCTTTGCCCTTTGATAGCCCGCGAAGCGGCCATTGATACCGAAGGGACAAGATGATCCGTCTTCGCCGGGTTAATTTGGGTATTGGTATTATATTATATCTTCATATCCTATTTAGCCCCCTGGGGCTAATATATCTAAATTGGGATCCTGATATAGCTCTTAAGAGTAATAATAGAACTAATCTATAAGACTATATTAATAAAATATACTAATTATAAGGCTTTTCTCTTTATCTTAGATTAAGGTTTAGTCTTAAATTTAATAGTTATGTTGCGCTCAGAATAACTTTAGTAAACACTAGCCCCCGGGGCGTTGCCCCGGGGGTCTGACCCGCCCCCTGTAGGGGGCGGGCTAATAAATATTACAGCCCGGATAATATAAGGCCATACGGCCCTCATATTTAAAAGTATGTATTGTCAACTTGTTGACAGTTTATATAAATTTATTCACGTAACCAACTAAGCCATTAGTATATTATTTATATCTAGTAATAGTTAAATATATATTTATGCAACTCTAATAAGAAAATAAATATTATTATTATATATCCTTTTTTACCCCTTAACTGCTTTAGTAGAAAGGTAGCGTAATAAAGGTAGAAGTAAAATTCTATTTACCAGGCTAAGTCTGAAAGTAATATAGAATTAAAATATAATACATTTAACTAAATTATCCTGAGAGGGATAATATATTAATATATATGCCATCTTAGAATGTATATATCTAAATATAATATATATAAGCCATAATCAATGGTACTTCCTTATATATAACACAATATACAGTGTATTTATATATATAACATATATTAATATTGCTATGCGAGTGAAAACGGTCAAGAGTTTATTATTATCTTAAGACCGTCGGTAGTATTAGATATCGCTACAGACTGGCTCACTTGTGGGTGTCTGAAATGATGCTTAATGTACAGTCGATAAAAATAATAGATATCTTATAAGAGATATCATAAAAGGATTCTTCGGTCAAAGATGGCCGTTACAAACTATATGCGAGAACTTTACTATATATATCATTCCATTATGATATTATCTTTATAGTACTTTAGATATAAGTCGTATATTTAACGCCTTTAAAGTAAAAATCTATCCTTATAAAAAAGGTATAACATCTAATATAGATATATGTTATAAAAGATGTAATAATTCGCAGGTAACAAAATTGTATAGCACAAAAGTAGGAACCTCAGAGACTATAAGTTTGTTAAACATTAATATGACTTCATTATATGGTAAACGTAAATATTCAACTAGCTTAATATCATATAATACCCGGCGTAGCCGGGTATCTCCTTGCCTTAAGGGGAATAAACATATAAAAATAATACAATGATTAAGTGGATTAATAGATGGTTCTGGTTGTTTTTTAATTTTAAAAGTAGGATATACTTCATTATAAATAACATTAGATATAAGAGATGAAAAAGCTTTAATATTTATACAAAATATTTATGGTGGTTCTGTAAAACTTAGAACTAAAAATAAATCTATAAGATATAGATTACATAATAAAATAGGTTTAACAACATTGATTAAGGATGTAAATGGATAAATTAGAAATCCTATAAGATTAATACAGTTAACTAAAATATGTAATATATATAATATAATTGTTAAACAACCATTAACTAAGGATAATGCTTGATTATCAGGTTTTATTGATGCTTATGGAACTATAACTATTAATGGTACTAATAATCAATTAGCCCCCCCCCGGAGCTATGCTCCGGGTCAGACCCGCACCTCCGGTGCGGCTAGCTATTTATATTACTCAAAAAAGTCCAGAATTACTTAATGATATAGTAAAACTATTTAATGGAAATGTTTATTTAGATGATGGTAAATATAAATCCTATAAATTATATATAACTAGTAGGAAATATATATTAGAATTAGTAGATTATTTTAAAATTAATCCATTAATAACATTAAAAAATAATAGAATTCACTTAATTTATCAGTATTATTATTTAAAAGATATTAAAGCTTATAAAGTTGAAACTAATACTTTACTTTATCGTTCTTTAAATAATTTTTTTAAATCATTTAAATATTATGAAGATTAAGATGTTTAAAGATATAGTCCATTTTACTCAAATGCATCCAGAGGTTATTGTAAGCCTCTTAACATCGCTATATATTGGTATAACTTTTATATGTTTAGAATACTTCAGCTTAAATGCCATAGTAAAAATATCTAAACAATTAAGTAAATCAGTAGGTAACTTACATGATACCTCAGAGACTATACGCGATGAGATTAATCTATTATATGATAATATTAAACCAATACCTAGACATATACCATCGAGATTAAAACCTATTAATAATGAATCATTTGGCCATTATTTGGCTGGTCTAATTGATGGTGATGGTCATTTTAGTAAGATACAGCAATTAGTTATAACTTTTAATATTAAAGATATTTTTTTAGCTTATTTTATTAAAAAAACATTAGGTTATGGACAAGTAAAGAAAATTAAAAATAAAAATGCTTGTATATTCATTATCAGTAATAAAGAAGGTATTGAAAAAGTTATTAATTTAATAAATAACAAATTAAGAACTAATAATAGATATAATCAAGTTATTGATAATATACTACCCCGCGCGCGGGGTGATATATCCCCCTTTGGGAATATACTAAGTCATAAATATTTTTATTCATTAAATACGTCAATTAAGTTCAATAAAAATAGTACTAATGATTTTGATAATTATTGGTTAGCTGGTTTCTCAGACGCTGATGCTAGTTTTAAAATAAAAATGTTAAGTCGTACTAATATAATGGAAACTAGATTAAATTTTCAAATTGATCAAAAATATAATGCTATATGCCCCCAGCATCCCCAACCGAAGGTTGGGGATAACCTTTCAAAAGGTCGGGGGGATAAACCCGGCGAAACCGGTATATTCCCCCCAGAGGGGGGATATCCCGGCTGCAGCTTTGCTGCCGCCGGTATATTATTTGATATAAAGAATTTTATAGGTGGTAATATAGGATATCGTAAAAGTCAAGACACTTATTACTACGGTTCAACTAGCTTTGGATCAGCTAAAAACGTTGTAAGTTATTTTGATGCTTATCCACTTTTATCTAGTAAGCATTTAGATTATATAAAATGAAGAAAAGTTTATACTATGATCCAAAATAAAGATCATTTAAATTTGAAAGGTATTGAATTAATAAAGAAATGCCCGCCCAAAGGGCGGGTATAACCGGCGAATCCCCAACCTTCGGTTGGGGATGACGCCGGTCATTGAAATATTCAAAATCATAATAGATAATCTAAAATATAGTCCAAACAAGAATGTTAAATTCTTGAGTACATATCTTATATAGATCTTATAGACTATATAGATATTTAATAAAAAGTTACATTATAATTATACCTGGTTTTGGTATAATATCACATATAGTATCAACATATAGTAAAAAACCTATCTTCGGTGAAATTGGTATGTTATATGCTATGGGATCTATCGGTTTATTAGGATTTTTAGTATGAAGTCATCATATGTTCGTTGTAGGTTTAGATATAGATTCTAGAGCATATTTCACTTCTGCTACTATGGTAATAGCTGTACCAACAGGTATAAAAATATTTAGTTGAATAGCAACTATATACGGTGGAGAAGTTAGATTAGCAGTTCCAATGTTATTCGCTTTAGGATTCTTATTCCTATTTACAGTTGGAGGGTTAGAACTGTTAGCCCTCTATTAAAAGACCACTTTATATTGAAAGCATATAATAATATCCCCAACCAAAGGTTATCACCCTAAGGGTAATTACCCCCTCGATATTTATAACTATCTTAGGACAAATATAAGTAATAACAATGTTATCTACTACTATATAATGTACATATTTAGTATATATTTGGGTTAAAACTTATTATTATAATAATCAATAGGTTATTTAAAGTATATTTCCCCCTCTGTCATTGGCTAGTGGGGAAGACAAGTATGCTCGTGTTTTGCATAGGGTATACCTATTATGTGAAAACTTTAAAAATCCTTAGAGACTATACGTGGTCTTCATAACATACTGGATAAGCCTTAAGGTTTTATGTATTTGTTATGAAAAGATATAGTCCAATATATGTTCAATCTAGATATAAAAATAGAAGTTTATATAAATCAAATAAACCTCTTAAATTTTATACTAAAAGGTTATACACTCCTAATTTTACTCGTTCTTATTCTACATCGAAACCATCTCAAAGCATAAATTTATATAACCAAATAAATCCTTTATTAGCCCCCGGAGCTATGCTCCGGGGGTCAGACCCGCACCTCCGGTGCGGGCTAGTTTATAATAATTTCTATAAGGATAGACTAAAAATATATAAAGATTTAAAATATAAATCAGGTATTTATTGTTTAATAAATAAATCTAATAGTCATACTTATATAGGAAGTTCTATTAATTTAGCTGCTAGAATGAGAAATTATTTAAATCATTCTTATTTAATTAGTAAAAAGAATAGTAATATGCCGATATCTAAAGCTTTATTAAATTATAATAATGATTTTTCATTATGTATTATTGAATTTGTACCTGAAGAAGATGAATTACGTATTAGAGAAACTTATTATATCTCGTTAATAGATCCTTATTATAATGTTTTAAAAAAAGGTAATACTTCTATAGGTTATAAACATTCAGATGAAACAAAATTATTATTATCTAATTTAGCTATAAATAAAAAGCATAATGAAGTAACTAAAAAATTAATATCTGATGCTTTAAAAGGTGAAAATAATCATTTTTATAATAAAAATCACTCAAATAAAAGTATAATTAAAATAATAAAGAGTAAATCTAAAGATCCTCTTTATATTTATGATTCTGATAAAATTTTATTGGTTATATTCCCTTCTGTTACAACTTTATCAAAACTAATTAAAACTAATTATTCTACTATTGTTAAATTTACTAAAGATCAATCTTTATTTAGAGGTGGTTGATATTTTAGTTATATACCTTATGATAAAAATGAAATACCTTTTATTAATGATTGAAGTAATAAGGATTCTAAAGATTTAATAATAGAAATAAATAATAATCATCATATTAAAAAGGCATTATTTGTTTATGATATTAATTATAATTTATTATTTAAATTTGATGGTGTTATGGATGCTAAAGATAAGTTAAAAATTAGTCACGATACGATAAAAAAGTATGCTTTAAGTAAAAAAATTTATAAAGATTTTATTTTTAGTTATAGTAAACTTTAGATATTATTTTTTTTTTATATCTCCTGTCAATGCCTGGTAATTCCAAGCAATGTGACTTCCAGGACAAAGAGGGGGGGGATTCGCCCCCCTCTCTTTAGTAGTAGAATAAATTATGTAACAGGAGTTATGTTATCTAACGCTTCAATAGACGTAGCATTCCATGATACTTATTACGTAGTGGGACATTTTCATTATGTATTATCAATGGGTGCTTTATTTAGCCTAGTAGGTGGTTATTATTATTGAGGACCATCTATGTTTGGTTTAAATTATAATAAAGTATGAGCTGAAATACATTTTTGATTATTATTTATATCAGTTAATGTTATCTTTTTACCTATGCACTTCTTAGGTCTTAATGGTATGCCACGTCGTATACCACAATATCCTGATGCATTTATAGGTTGAAATTATATTAGTAGTATAGGTTCAGCTATATCTATAATATCAGTTATAGTAGGTTTAAAAAGTGTACAAATACAATTAGATAATGGTTTAAATGAAGATTCTGAATTACAAGTAACTCCTGATTTTTTAGAATCTAATAAAATGAGAGATGTTAGAGATTCAGATATCGAATTAATTTTAGCTAGACCTGCAGAATATCACACATTTAGTGAATTACCTGTATTAGTTACTCCTAAAGTATAATGTTATTTATTATACATATAAACAATATCCCCGGCTTAGCTGGGTATATTATATATTTATTATTACTTTATTTTTAGTATATCTATTCAATTATTATTCATTTATATTTACTTTACTTTTAATGCCTATATCCTAATAACCTTTTATATCTAGGGTTTATAGCTTATATTTAAATATCTTATACCTTATAATTATATATATAGGTAAGATCAAATAAATATATTATTTATATCAGGGCCTTAGGGGGTATATATTACTATATATCCGGCGACTTTGTAATCCCCAACCTTCGGTTGGGGATGACGCCGGGAATATAAGAAAACATATATCCTGTATAAGTTATAATCTTATACGTCATAAATAATAAAATATATGAAAAAGTACATTCTAAAAAATAACAGAATGAAAAAAAAAAGAAATGACATATAGAAAAACAAATCCATATTTATCATTAGTTAATAGTTATTTAATTGATAGTCCACAACCATCATCTATAAATTATTGATATAATATCGGAGTGCGCCGTCTAATTGTACTATCTGAACTACTCGTTGTTGAAAGTAGTTATAATTTGTTGTCAAATATTATACAACTCATTATTACGTATTCAAGATCTAATAAACTTGACATGCGGATAGCAAATAATGAAAGGACTGGGAAGAGGGTGTCTACGCTCTTAGTAATCAGTTCGAGTTGATGTATCCATGCTGAGGCTAACAAACTTGTTACGTATTGACGGAATTTTTATAGTCATAATATCTTAAATGTCATAATACGGTATTATTGAAACATGATTTCTAAAATGATCCGATATTTAGAAATATGACAACCTGTTTCACGTCGTTTAAAGAAAAAAATTTACATATTTAATATGTATAATACGCAAGCAGCTAAAGATACAATCAAATTGATTGTAGATTTCATAAGAACTATAATCAAAAGCAAGAAGATAGTTACAAGAATTCGGGATGTAACCGCTGAAGATCAAAAAGAATTAATAAGTTTTGATCCGCGGGCACGGAGTTATAATAGTAATATAATAAATAATACCCCCGAAGGGGGGTATACCCGGCCTACGGCCGGGCATTATTATGTGAAGTGTAACACTAAGAATATAGTAAGTATGAAAAAAGATGATTGAAACCTTAGAAAATCCAATTTAGAGATAAAGCGTTATTATACAAATAAAGCCATTGAAAAGGAGGACGTTACAACAGCTTTAAATATACACTTACTTGAGAGTAAATTAAAAGGAGGTAAATATTATGATTTATTATCAATATTAACAGATGTAAATTACTTAGTCAAAGCTTATACATTGATTAAAAGTAAACCCGTAAATATGACAAAAGGTATAGATAAAGAAACTTTAGATCAAATTGATTATAAATTTTTTATAAAACTAGCTCAAAATCTAAAAAACGGTAAATTTAATTTTAAACCAGGTAGGATATATATGATACCCAAAGATAATGAAGATAATCTAAGACAGTTAACAGTAATATCACCAAGGGATAAAATTGTGCATAAAGCAATAACAATGCTAATAGAATCTATCTGAGAACCAACATTTTCAAATAATTCACATGGTTTTAGACCTAAAAGATCACCTAGAACTGCTCTTAGAGATGTCTACTTAACTGGTAATCGTTATAACTGAGTCATGCAAGGAGATATAATAAAATGTTTTGATAATATATCTCATCAACTTATTATGAATCGTATATCAGAAAAAATTGGTGATAAACGTATATTAGAATTAATATTTAAATATCTAAAAGCTGGTTATATCTTAGATAATAAAATCCCCCCTTCGGGGGGGATTTATAAACCCGCTACGCGGGTTCATAAAATATATATAAAAGATAAAGGTATACCACAAGGAGGTATATTAAGTCCTCTATTAGCAAATATTATCTTAGATAAATTTGATAAATACCTAGAAAGATACTGTGAAAAGTTCAAAAAAGGAAACTATCGAAAAATAAACCCTGAGTATAACAAACTTATGTATCATTTAAGAAAAGCTAAAAATTATATGGAAATTAAAAAAATCATAAAGTTAATGTATAGTCTACCATCAACAATAGCGAAAGATCCTAATTTTAAAAGAATGAATTTTATTCGTTATGCAGATGATTTTATAATTCTAGTTAATGGTAATTTAAATGATGCAAAATTAATAAAACATTACATAAAAGAATTCTTAATTCAAAATTGTGGTATTATATTAAATGATGATAAAACTGAAATAAAAAATATAAAAGATAAGAAATGATATTTCTTAGGTGCTGAAATTTTTAAAATCAAACGTCATGTTTACTTTACTGAAAGGAATAATAAAAAAATTAGAATTAATCATAAATTAATGGTAAATGCACCTATAGATAGACTAATTAATAAATTAGTTGATAAAAAATATATGAGAAGATCTAAAGATGGTCAATACTATCCTTTAGCTTTTACTAAATTATTTAATCTGGATCATTTTGATATTATTAAATTCTTTAATCTAAAGATTAATGGATTGTTAAATTATTATTCATTTGCATCTAATTTTAGCAGACTAGGAAGAATTATTTGATATCTACAAAGTTCTTGTGCTTATACTTTAGCCTCTAAATATAAAGCATCATCACCTAAAATGTATAAAAGATTTGGTAAAAAATTAACCTGTCCTAAAACTGGATATGGTTTGAATTTACCCCAAACTCTTAAAGTCAAACATGATTTTAATCATAATCAAAATCATTCTATTGATCCTATTACATTATTAGGTATTACTTGATCTAATAAACTTACTCAGTCTATATTTAATAAAACATGTACTTTATGTAATTCAACATATAATATAAATATGTATCATTTAAAAAAAGTTGCTGATATTAGATTTAAAATGAGAACAGGTAATTCGACTTATGCTATGTGAAAAGGAGCAGCTCAAAGAAAGCAAATTCCTCTTTGTTCATATCATCATCAACTACTACATGCTGGTAAATTAAATGACAGTGATTTACATATAATTCATGATTACACTAATACCAAAAATTAATTTATACCACCAATATATGGTGGAGATAATTATCTCTAAAAACGATAATTATGTCAAAAAGATCTTTTATCTAATATGCCCGGTATAACGGGATGTATCCCCTTTGGGTATACGATTTAGATATTAATAGATCATAAACAATATATATAGTTTTATACCCCTCTTCTTAAGATATTTTTTATATCTCATAATACCCGGCCAAAGGCCGGGTATCCCCCCGCCAAGGCGGGGAATACTTACTCTGGGTTTAACCAAGGGTCTGTATTTAAGTACGGATGTGTAAGGGAGGGCCCCCCCGCTACCTTTTCAAAGGTTACCTTTGATTGGGGATGACGCGGGGTGAATAGGGAGGGGTATATATATATAATAGTTTAATAAAGGTAGTAAATACCATATTCTTAGGGAAAGCCGTATGATGGGAAACTATCACGTACGGTTTGGGTGGCAGCAACAAGATCGTATAATAAATTATACTGGTTGTATAAGTTGACCACACTCATTATTAGGTTTATGTTTAGTTATACAAATAGCAAGTGGAATATTTTTAGCTATGCATTATTCAAGTAATTTAGAATTAGCGTTTAACTCGGTTGAACATATAATGCGTGATGTTAATGCTGGTTGATTAATAAGGTATATACACGCTAACGGAGCATCTTTTTTCTTCGTGTGCTTATACTTGCATATAGCTAAAGCTTTATATTATGGTAGTTATAAAAAACCTCGTACATTAGTATGAACAATAGGAGTAATAATATTTATATTAACAATAGCAACAGCCTTTATGGGTTATAAAACAAATAATAGCCCAAAATCTATATATAATAATAAAAAAACTAAGCAAGGAGTAAATAACCATACAGGTAATATACACCCGGCCCCAACCTATGGTTGTGCCGGGGGTAAATACCCCCTTAGGGGGCATATACTTAATAAAAAAAGATATATAAGTTATTATGTTAATCCTAAACAAGATAATACTAAACCAGAAGATATATTAAATAAATTAGGTATTAAAGTTAAAGATTATTGAATAAATCTTCAAGATAATAATATACGTTCAAAAATGATAAAACATTTAAAAAATAAAGGTGGTATTTATATAATAATAAATAAAATATCACATAATTATTATATAGGTTCAGCAGATATAAATAATATTTATAGAAGATTTACTAATCATATGTTAAATTTTCATGGTAATAAATTAGTTAAAAAAGCAGTCTTAAAAGATGGTTTAAATAATTTTATATTTGCTATATTAGAATATTATCCTCATGATAATAATTTAATTATAGAACCATTACATAATAGAAAATATTTATATGAATTAGAAACTATGTATTTAACATCATTAATGCCTAAATATAATATATTAAGAGAAGCAAATACTTGTATAGGAGATAAACATACCGATTCAACTATTGAATATTTAATATCATTATTTACTAATGAGCGTCGTTTATTATTAAGTAAATTACAATCAGAACGTAAAAGTGAATGATCTATTTCAAGTAAAAATAAATTCCCCCCGCATCCCCAACCGAAGGTTGGGGATGAGGGGTTAAGAGAAATAGGATGCCCCGCCAACTTCACTGGTGACGGATTAAATAAACCTAAAAGATACTTAACGAATGAAGGTAGATTTAAAATATCTACCCCCCAAAGGGGGGTGGATATAAGGGGGCTTCGCCCCCTCATATCTACTGTTAATAGTATTCCCCCCCCTCGGGGGGGGGATACACCCGGCAACCTTTGAAAAGGTTATCCCCTACCTAAGGTTGGGGATGACGCCGGGCGTATTAAAGTATGTATATATGATTTAAATAATAATTATATTTGTGAATTTAATAATATTAAAACTACAAGTCATTATTTATGTTGTAGTACTAAAACAATTCAACGTTCATTAAAATTAGGTTGAATTTATATACCTAATATATTTACTATTTATTTAAATAATGATTATATTAAGTATAATAATGATTTTATTATTTCTATTAAGGATAAAGATTTATTATATTATTATAATACTAATAATAAATTCCCCCCTGAGGGGGGGATTTCTAAACCCGCTATGCGGGTTCATAAATTAATTAGAATTAAATCCGATTTATATAATTGTGATTGAAATACTAAATATTTTATAAAAATAACTTAATACCTTTCATAGTATATTACCTAAAAAGTTATATACCCCCCCCGGGGGATAAAATCCCCTTTCTGGTAATTTTTTATTATTATATGTATAGATAGTCTACTTTATATATATAACCTAAAATATTAGTTTATATAATATCCGGACATAGTCTGGATGTACCTGTATAATTACAGGACTATAATTGTAACTTTTATTAGAAAAATTATAGTTAGTAAATAATTTATTAAATTATTAATGATAATACCCCCCCCTTTCATAGGGATAAGCATCCTTTTGAGATAAATAACTTTACAAATAAGTGTAAACAATTTAAAAAGGATGTTATATCATTGGCAATGCTTGTGAAAACGATCAAAGTAAAATAACAAGATCGTCGGTTAAATAAATAATCGCGACAGACTGGAACACAAGTGGGTATCTGAAATGATGCTTAATGCACAGTCGAGTTAATTATTCTAATACCGACCCAGGGGGTCGGTATCCCCCCCCCGAAGGGGGGGGATTTAAGTTATTAACAATAGGCCCGGCGAAGCCGGGCATATCCCCCCCCTACCTTTGAAAAGGTTATCCCAACCGAAGGTTGGATACCGGGGGGAATATATAATAAACTTCCTTTTGGGATTAATACACCCGTAAAGAGAGACTTCCCTCGAGATAAATTAATTTACCTTATTACGAAATGTTATATTTTTAATTTTGTTACTTGGGGAAGGTTAAATATTGTTAATATATATACTTATACTATACCATGTTATAGTAAAAAAGATATAATAATTTTAAGTATCCCCTGACCTTTGAAAAAGGTTATCCCCAACCTTCGGTTGGGGATGCGGGGATACTCCCGGCGTAGCCGGGCGTATTTTAAAAATAGTTTAGAGGGTGATACACCTGGTAACATATGACGTAATAAAAAATATACATAAAAAAATAAAAATTGTATTTATAATAAAAATAAACATAATACAGTTTTTAAATATAATCAAATAAGATATTTAAATTCTAGTTATAATATACCTGGCGAAGCCGAGGATATAGAGAATAAAAATGCCCGGCGCTCGCGCCGGGTATAAGCGGGCTGTGCCCGCTCATTTAGTAAAAAATGAAGTTATATCTAAGTTAGATTTTAATAAAATTACTAAAAATTTAGATATAGATAATATAGATAAAAGTTATTTAATTGATACTCCCCGCAAAACCGGGAGAATCCCCCCGCATCCCCAACCGAAGGTTGGGGATAACCTTTGAAAAAGGTCAGGGGGGGGATACTAATGATCTATTTAAATCTTTATGTATTAAACCTGAGATTTGATGAGAAGATATCCATAATAATAAAGAAATGCCCGGCTTTGCCGGGTATAAGTGGGCTTGCCCGCTCATTATAAGAAAAACTCTTAAAAATAAAACAGGTATTTATATTATTATAAATAGATTAAGTTCTAATTTTTATATTGGTTCTGATCAAACTAATTATCTTTATGCAATATTTCGTGCTCATTTATTGACTTCTAAAAGAGAAGGTAGTACTTTAGTACAAAAAGCTGTAAAAAAACACGGTTTAGATGCTTTTATTTATTGTATATGCCCCCAGCATCCCCAACCGAAGGTTGGGGATAACCTTTGAAAAAGGTCGGGGGGGATAAACCCGGCGAAGCCGGGTATATTCCCCCCCCAGAGGGGGGGGGGATATCCCGGCTGCAGCTTTGCTGCCGCCGGTATATTAGAATTTTTACCTTATGAAGTTAAATCACATAACAATGAAGAATTATTAAAGTTAGAATATGCTTATATTAATTTATTAAATCCATCTTATAATATTTTAAAAGATACTAATATATTAAAAAAAGGAAATGTTAAATATACATCTATTAAAGATATATATGATATTTCTGATAAAGTTAAATTTATTGATGCTAATTTAACAGAATAACGTAAAATAGAATTAAAAAATATAAAAGATAAAATTACTCAGGGGTTTAATAAAGAATGCCCGGCGCTCGCGCCGGGTATAAGTGGGCTTGCCCACTCATTAAATGATAAACTTAGTATTATAGCTAAGAATAGAACTAAAGATTATTGATCTCCAGAAGGACTTAAAAATATTAGTATAGGTAGTAGTAAAATTATTTATTTAAGTGCTTTTGAAGATACTTCAAAACCTTGTTTATGTAAATTTGAATCTAAAAAATTAGCTGCTATATATTTAAATTGTAGTGATAAAACAATATGACGTAGTTTTCAATTAGGTCATATTTATGTTCCTGACGTTTTTATACCTTTATTAAATCAAAATCATATTGATAATCATGTATCTATTATTGATTTTATTGATAAATCTAATTTAGATATTTATAAATATAAAAAAGAATCAACTATTAAATTTATTAAATTAAAAGCTGGACTTGTCCCCGGGCCCCTTTGCTCCACAGGAGCAAAGGCTCCCGGGGACTTGTCCCCGGGAGGGGAGAGTACTCTCCCCTCCCGGGGACTTTCTGATTACAGACATTTTACTAAAATTTATATTTCTAATATTTTAGCTAGAACTTTATAATAATCCCAGCTTAGCTGGGAGATTACATATTTAAAAAACGTAATTACCTTATATATTTTTTTATATATATACATTATACGAATGTCCACTTCGACTATTTTTATTACTTTTAATTATTCTTATGATGTTTAACGTATGTTTTAGTATATGGGCAAATGTCTCATTGAGGAGCTACTGTTATTACAAATTTATTATCAGCTATACCATTTATAGGACAAGATATTGTATTATTTTTATGAGGAGGGTTAAGTTATAAGGATCCACTTTATATTACCCAGTGTAATATAAGAATAATTTTGCTAAATGTTAAAAAATCTTCTAAATATTTAAATTATCTTTACTTTAAAACTAAATATTTAAAAGACAATTCACAGTAATTTTTATAAAAAATAATAATTTTATTGATTATTTTTATAATGAGGGGGGCAAGCCCCCTTATACCCGGCTAAACAGGGAGAATCCCCCCCCTGACCTTTTTCAAAGGTTATCCCCAACCTTCGGTTGGGGATGCGGGGGGGATACGCCCGCTAAATCGGGAGAATCCCCCCCCGCCCGAAGGGCGGGGGGGGGATACTATAATACCCTGCACTAAGTCTTAATATTCACTTGGTTTATGCCAGGACATTAATATAAAAATTAAAGAAATAGAAACACCTATAAAAATTATTAAGAGACTAAACGCAAAAGATCTAATGAATATATATATTATGGGATTATTAGAAGGAGATGGTTTATTTTCGGTAACTAAAAAAGGTAAGTATTTAATATATGAAATTGATATTGAATTACATATAAGAGATATTAAATTATTATATAAAATAAAAAACCATTTAGGTGAGAACAAGAAAAGGAGGTAAAAAAAATGATAAAGTATTAGAATTAGCTTATTATAGAATTAGAGATAAAAAAAATATTAAAAAATATTATTATACTTATTTTTGATAAATATAATTTTTATACTAATAAACATTATGATTATATGTTTTTAAAAGAATCCTTATTAAAAGATATTAAATATCACGATTATTTACCTCAATATACTAGGCCTATAAATAAATCTTACCTATCATATAATGATATTTTAAATAATAAATATTTTAAATATTGATTAATTGGATTTATAGAAGCTAAAAGTAGTTTTTCAACTTATATTGTAAATAAGGAAAATAAACCTTATAAAATAATGAGCTTTCAAATTACTCAAACTAATAAGTATGATGTTATTAAAGCTATTTCAATATTCTTTAAAATAACATCTAATGTTTATAAAGATAAAACTAATAGTTTTAGTATAAAAACAACTAGAATTATTTGTTTAAATAATATAATTAAATAGGCCGGCGCAGCCGGGCATATCACCCCCCGGGGCCCCCTCCCTATAGGCGGGAGGGGGCCCCGGGGTAATATATAGAAAAATCACCTATTAAATTACAAGGTCATAAACATATACAATACTTAACCTTTTTAAAAGATATAGAAAATTATTCAGTTTCATCTTTAAATAAAAAAGATCAGCTGACTTATTAACCTTCTTTTTTTTTTATATATTATTTAAGGGCCCCTATTCTATTAAATATCCGGCTAGCCGGGGAGAGTCTATTATATAGATTATTAGTAAGGTAAAGCCCATTCATTAGATTAAGATATAGTCCGAACAATATAGTAATATATTGAGTATAGTATAATTTATAATGCCGCCCTCATCCCCAACCGAAGGTTGGGGATAACCTTTGAAAAAGGTCAGGGCGGGTATCCCGGCTTCGGGAATACACCCGGCGTCATCCCAACCTTCGGTTGGGGATAACCTTTGAAAAGGTTGCCGGGCTTATTTAAAAGTATATAAATATAACTATCAACATTATTGCTCAGTAAGTAATCCAACAATACAAAGATTTTTTGCATTACATTACTTATTACCATTTATATTAGCAGCTTTAGTTATAATGCATTTAATAGCATTACACACACATGGATCATCTAATCCAGTAGGAATATCAGGTAATTTAGATCGTATACCTATGCATTCTTATTTCTTATTTAAAGTGCGCCGTTGTGGTGTATTTCTTCAGTTGTTACAGAACAACAAGTATTTCGTAATTATACTTCCATCACTAGGCTTAGGTAATATGTGAAAACATTTGCTGAACAGAGCATGTCTAGAAAAGGATCTCGTAATACATATTAAGATAGTAATAAAAGGAGATTCAGATGAAAGATCTATGGTTAGAATTATACTATTCAAACATCAATTATCAATGCTCTCAAAAGAAGGAGATCGTCATGCTATTAATGGGACGTTAATTTATCTTATAGATACAGGCTTTAAAGGTATCTGTAATACGAAGATAAATTCTAATTATAGTAATACTATAATCAAGGTAATGAACGATGAACCTAAGGATCTAATCTGAGAGAAATACACAACTACGGGATTCGCTTCATCTAGTAATGGATATGCGAACAGAGGTTCTATATTAACTGGTTCAGTAATGAAATATAATAGAGGTAACTCTCTATGAAGCACTAATAGTGCCCAGTGAAGAGAACCAACAACATTTAGTCAAAGAATGTTTAGTACAGGAACAGGAAGTTCAAAAAATGTACTTAATAGTCTTGACTGTCTTAGAGCCAGATCTAAAGAAAATCCTAATAGTATTATAGATCGTCAACTATATAAGACATTCATATTAAACAAAGACCTTTTAAGGATAGCTTATGAAAAATTAAAATCTAAACCTGGTATTATGACACCCGTTATTAATAAAATCACATTAGATGGTATGTCAGAAGAAAGATTAGATAAAATTATCATGAAGTTAAAAAATAACAGTTTTCAATTTAGTCCAGGTAAACGTATAACAATACCTAAAGATAATGGTAAATTAAAGGAAAGTCTTTGATTCACTGGTAAATTAAAGGAAAGTCTTTGATTCACTGGTAAATTAATACCATTGACATTAGGAAGTCCTGAAGATAAATTAGTTCAGGAAGTAATTCGTATGGTATTAGAAGCCATTTACGAACCATTATTTCTAGATGTATCTCATGGTTTCCGTCCAAATAGAAATTGTCATTCAGCATTAAGAAAAATATTTACTACATTCAAAGGTTGTACCTGATGAATATCTACCCCGGAGATATCCCCGGCCGCTTCGCGGCCGGGTATAGAAGGAGATATTAAAGCTTGTTTTGATTCAATACCACATAACAAATTAATAAATCTACTATCCAATAAAATTAATGATCAAAGATTTATAGAATTAATCCGAAAATCATTAAATGCCGGTTACTTATATAAATATATACGTAAAACTGACATTATTGGAACACCGCAAGGTTCTATCATAAGTCCGATACTAGCTAATATTTATTTACATCAATTAGATTTATTTATTATGAAATTAAAAGATGAATTTGATTTTAAAGGTAATTATTCTTTTTATGATAGTAAATACCATAGTATTCAACATAGATTACATAGAGCTCGTAAACTTGGAGAAAATTCATTTACACTAAGAAAACTAGCTGTAGAGCTTAGAAGTCATAATATAGATTATAAAAACGAGTTTACTCGTAAGTTACAATATATTAGATATGCCGATGATTGAATAGTAGCTATAAATGGATCATATAAAGATACAAAATTAATACTTAATAAGATAAGTGATTTTTGTTTTAATGAATTAGAATTAACAGTCTCTTCTGATAAAACTCTAATAACTAATTCTTATAAAGATCGTATTCTATTTTTAGGTACTTATATTAAACATTCTAATGTTACTACATATAGTCTTTATGGTAAATATATTAAACGTAATTCTGGATTTATAGTTCTTAGTGCTCCTATGGAAATTATAAAATCTAAATTAGTCAAAACTGGATTTATATCTAGACAAGCTAATAAACATATAGGAAAGTCCAGATATACTTGATTGAGTTTAAAACCTCAACAAATAATACATTTAGCTAATTGTATTATTAGAGGTTATCTTAATTATTATTCATTTGTGTTTAATAAAGGTCAGTTAACTGGATATATTTTATATATAATTAGAGATGTTGTATTACGTACGTTTGCTCACAAGTATCGTTTGGGTACAAGATCTAAGGTATATAAAAAATTTGGTAAAAATTTACAAATTAGAGATTTTGTTAATCGTAATAAAGATAATACTCCTAGAGTATTAGCAACCTTCTTCAAACCATAAAATTACAAGTCCCCGGCCCCCTTTGCTCCTGCGGAGCAAAGGGACCGGGACAAGTCCCCCGGAGGGGAGAGTACTCTCCCCTCCCGGGACAAGTTAAATGTATGAGATTTTAAAAACAAAGTTATAGATACTAATGTATCATCCCTTTATTCATAAACTGTTTCTTTAGCTAGCGTAATGAAAGCAAAATGTTCAATATGTACAAGTTATTATATAATATAAATACATCATATAAGAATTATGAAAGATTTAAAAGCTATAAAAGGTACTTTAGATTCCCCCCCCGTATCTCCCGATAACCAAAGGTTATGGGAGGATACGGGGATCCACCCCCCATGACGCGGGGTAGATTATTTAATGGCTAAAGCCAATCGTAAACAAATACCTCTTTGTAGGAGTTGTCATGTTCAATATCACGCTGGTAAATTAACAATACCACGTGAAATAACAGCTAGATATGACCGTAAATTCTAAGGCAGAATAAATGTTGTGGAGAGCCGTATGATTAGGAAACTATCACGTACGGTTCGGTGACGAGTATTGACAACCCTAATAGTTAGGCTAAGGGATCAATGCTTAGTTCTATGATTTAATAACTGTATTTGTATTTATATTAATATTTAGTTTATTTGTATTTTTTTCACCTAATACATTAGGTCATTCTGATAATTATATACCTGGTAATCCAATGGTTACACCACCTTCTATAGTACCAGAGTGATATTTATTACCATTTTATGCTATATTAAGATCTATACCTGATAAATTAGGTGGAGTTATCGCTATGTTTGGTGCTTTATTAGTACTTTTAATTTTACCTATAACTGATAGATCTGTTATAAGAGGTAACACATTTAAAGTATTATCTAAATTATCATTCTATTTATTTGTATTTAATTTTTTATTATTAGGTAATTTAGGACAAATTCATGTTGAAGTTCCATTTATTTTATTAGGACAAATATCTACTGTTTATTACTTTAGTTATTTCTTAATTTTAGTTCCTATGGTTTCAACTATTGAAAATATCTTATTTTATTTAGGTAATAATAAATTTAATAGCTAATATTATACCCCCAAGGGGTATATTTTTTTAAAGGATAGGTATCCTTTTTTAACTTTTAGGTTTAATTTACCTATTTATGTTAATTTTTTTAATACCTGACTTTATATTTAGGTTAAATATTCATTTATTACATGCATAGTACATTTTATTAAATAATAGGTGTATATATATATATAAGTACATTTTATTAAATAATAGGTGTATATTATATATAAGGTTGTATATTATTTATCCCCTAGTTTAATGGTTAAAACTTTACTCTTCTAAAGTAATTATTTGGGTTCGAATCCCAAGAGGATAATTTTATTAATATAATACAACGCATATTTATTTATTTATATTTATTACGCTTAGATATCTAACTACTATAATGCCAGGGGGGGGTATCCCGCCCTGACCTTTTTCAAAGGTTATCCCCAACCTTCGGTTGGGGATGCGGGCGGGCAATGATTAATAATGTTAAATGAGTTTTTCATTTTTTTAATTAATAGGGTATATAGATATGGAGTTAAACTTAAAAGTATATATGAGGGGGCGAAGCCCCCTTATATCCACCCCCCTTTGGGGGTATATATTTAATAGATGTAGGTAATAGTTATAAATTATTATAAACTAAACATTATATAATACCGGCCTTGGGCCGGGATCCCTCCTGAAGGGGGGAATACCTAAAAGTTTACTAAATATGCCGGCGAAGCCGGGATATACCGGCGAAGCCGGCATATAAATGTTAATTTTAAAGCTATAGGATTAAACTTATAATTTAAAACAAGTGAGTTTCCGTTTACTAAAAGGGGCAAAATAATTTATGTTCCCATTGTGGTAATTCAGTTCTTACTTCTATAGATTTATATGAAGGATTACATATTAATCATATTATGCCTATATACAAAGGAGGGAAATGTAATGATATAAATAACATGGTATTATAATAATAGGGAATTAAAAGGGGGGGTTAATAATTAAAAAATAAATAGAATAATAAGAACTAAATAAAATAAAATAAAAAACATATGTTTACAATAATAACAATATTATTTATAATATATATAAGTCCAAATAATATAATATCATTATTAATAGCGATAGAAATATTATTATTAACAGTAACAGTTAAATTAATATATTTATCTGGTCATTTTGATGATATACATGCAACAATAAATTCATTATATATAATTATATTAGCTGGAGCTGAATCTGCTATAGGTTTAAGTTTACTTGTATCTTATTATCGTTTGAGAGGTAAAGTATCTAATCAACTTTAATGTTTAATAATTTTATATTAAATACATGATTATATATATCACATATATTAACATTTAAATATGAAGAAACAATACATATTATATTATTTAATTGAATTAATATAGGTAATTTAAGTATAAATTTTGGTATATTATTAGATTCTTTATCATTAGTTGTAATGGTACCTATAGGTATAGTTACAACAGCTGTTTTATTATATTCTATTGATTATATGCGTTATGATCCAGCTCGTAATCGTTTTTATGTAGTTTTAAGTATATTTGCTTTATTTATGACATTATTAATAGTTAGTGATAATTATCTTATAATGTTTATAGGATGAGAATTAATAGGAGTAATATCTTATTTATTAATCTCATTTTGAAATACACGTATATCAGCTATGAAATCAGCATTATCAGCTATATTATTAAATCGTATGGGTGATGCATTATTTGTAATTTTTATAGGTACTATAATATCATTATATAATTCTGTTGATTTTAATACAATAGAATTATTAACACCACATACACATACAACTACATTAAATTTATTAGCTATAATGTTATTAATAGCTGCAACAGCTAAATCAGCACAATTAGGTTTACATTCATGATTATTATTAGCGATGGAATCACCAACACCTGTTAGTTCTTTATTACATGCAGCTACTATGGTTTGTAGTGGAGTTTTTGTATTAGTAAGATCATCTTATATTTTAGAATATACACCTTCTATTTTATTAATTATATTATGATTAGGTGGTATTACTACATTAGTAAGTGGTTTAATAGCAGTTGTAACTAATGATATTAAAAGAGTTATAGCTTTATCTACTATTAGTCAATTAGCTATGATGATGATTGCTATAGGTTCAAGTGCATATGATTTAGCTATATATCATTTATATTGTCATGCTTTTTTTAAAGCTTTATTATTTATGGCAGCAGGATCTATAATACATTCATTTATAAGTTCAAATCAAGATATGCGTAAATTTGGTGGATTAATTAATTATTTACCATTTAATTATACAACAATGGTTATAGCATCATTATCTTTAATGGCTATACCTGGTTTATCAGGTTATTATTCTAAAGATATAATAATAGAAACTTTATATGGTACATATACATTAAGTGGATATATAATGTATTATATAGCTACAACATCAGCAACATTAACATCTATATATTCTATTAGATTATTATATTTAACATTTTTAAATAATCCACGTAGTAATAAATATACATATATTACAATGCATGAAAGTTTATGAATGTCTATACCTATGGGTATATTAGCTATTTA
Organism: Metschnikowia australis; assembly: GCA_019285895.1. Taxonomy (NCBI): domain Eukaryota; kingdom Fungi; phylum Ascomycota; class Pichiomycetes; order Serinales; family Metschnikowiaceae; genus Metschnikowia; species Metschnikowia australis. Next base: position 10,294 of record JAGSXI010000030.1, on the reverse strand, counting down.
TAGTATATTCTTAGGTTATTATAGAGATAATGTTATATTTCATTTAAATATAGGTTTACCTCATACTAATAGTTTAATTGAAACTGAATTTACATTACCTTTTATTATTAAATATTTACCATTAATTTTAGGTTTATCATTATCTTTAGCTTTAGTTTATATTTATGAATATATTTATGATTTTATTATATCTTCACGTATATCATCTATAGGATTAGATAAATCTTATCTTAAATTTAATAAATCTAGACTTTATATACGTAATTATTTCAATCAACGTATTTATTTTGAACAATTATTAAATAATTTAATTATTAGAAATACATTAAAATTAGCTGGTTTATTAAATGTTTATATGGATAATGGTTTATTTAGAATTTTAGGTAGTACTGGTTTAAGTCGTTTATTTATATCATTAAAAATTTATCATATATCTTTTTTATTATTTATTAATATTTTATTAATTGCTATATTTAATTTAATTTAATCACCCCCCCCCCTAACCTATAATTTTATTTAATGGTATTTTATTTATCATATCCCGGCGAAGCCGATATATTACCCCAGCATCCCCAACCGAAGGTTGGGGATAACCTTTTCAAAAGGTCGGGGGGGGATATCCCGGCAAAGCCGGTCTATTATAAATTTTACCACATCTTTAAATTATTAAATCTCACAGGGTAGGTTATAACTATTCCTTTAATATCTCCTACTATAGTTTCAAACTCCTTATAATTTACATATATATATATTAACTAATTTATAAATACCTCGTCCCCCCGGGAGGGGAGAGTACTCTCCCCTCCCGGGGACTCGTCCCTGCCTTAGCTCCACTCATATATTTATAAACTTTATATCTTATATTAACTACTTATTTAAATAATAATGAGGTCGGCATTATATTTAATACGCCCGGCTAGCTAGCTAGCTAGCTAGCTAGCTAGCTACCTTTTGAAAAGGTCATCCCTGATACTGATAACCTTTGGTTGGGGGTATACTATATAAATGTTATATAACCTTATATAATAGATGGTGTAAGTTTAATAAACTAAGGAATTAAACTACATTAAGTTTCAAGTCCCCTCCCGGGCAGAGAGAGTACTAGTTATAGGTAACTATATTTGAGTATAAAGCTTTAGATGTTATATAACAATAAAATACAAAAGTGTGTTATATATAATATGAAAATAAATAATACCCCGCATCCCCAACCTTCGGTTGGGGATGCGGGGGTGATACCCGGCCGTAGGCCGGGCATACCTAACGTAAATAATATAAATAATGCCTATAGTAGGGAAGGTATAACTATATAATAATAATTAAAGGTAAAGTATTCCCCCCAAAAGGGGGGAGGGATACACCCGGCAACCTTTGAAAAGGTTATCCCCTACCGAAGGTTGGGGATGACGCCGGGCGTATTAAGGATAAATAAGATAAAAAATGTAAATATATATAAAAGGGTAAAATAAATAAGATATATATGTATATATATATATATGTATAAATAAAGGTAAAGGATGTATGGCTGAGTGGTTTAAAGCATAATATTTGAGCTATTAAGACCTTAAAAGTCCACGTGTTCGAATCACGTTGCATCCGTAAAAATGATTATGGCGAAAATGGTATACGCGATTAGTTTAGGTCTAATTATTTTAAGGGTTCAAGTCCCTTTAATCATATAAAAGATAAAAGAAAAAAAAGAAAGAAATGTCATTAATATTATATTTTATATCAGGTATAACAATAATAACAAGTAGAAGTTTAAAAAGAATAGGGAAACCTATAATATTATTATCAAGTGGTTTAATAGCATTACCAACAATATATGATTGATCAGAAATAAATGTATATTATACAACTGATGGAATAGCGGATATATTAATAATATTAACAGCATATTTAATACCATTATCAATAATATCAAATTGAAATACAATAAATAATATATTATATTATGAATTAGTATTAAATTTAGGAATTATATTATTATTAAATTTTATATGTCAAGATATGACATCATTTTATATATATTTTGAAGTATCATTAGCTCCATTATTTATAATGATAGGTATGTATGGTGCATCAAATAAAGATAAAGCAAGTGATTATATATTAATATATACATTATTTTCATCTTTATTTATGTTATTAGCTATTGCATTATATGATGTTTTATTAGATAATACAGATTATCAAGCAACTAGTTTATTAGTTTTATCTATTGATTTACAATGTATTTTATTTTTAGCTATATCTATAGGTATAGCTGTTAAAACACCATTAGCACCATTACATACATGATTACCTGTAGTACATTCAGAATCACCATTAGCTGGTTCTATATTATTAGCTGGTGTTATATTAAAATTAGCTATATATGCTATTATACGTTTAATATTACCAACATTATCAGATGCTGTAGTATTATATACACCATTAGTTTATGTTATATGTGTTATAACTATAATATATACATCAATTATAACATTAAGACAAACAGATTTAAAAGTTATTATAGCTTATAGTTCTATATCTCATATGGCTGTATGTATATTAGGTATATTATCTAATAATATTATAGGTATATCTGGTAGTTTAATATTATCTATAGCTCATGGTTTTGTATCTCCTGGTTTATTTATTATTGTTGGTGGTATTTTATATGATAGATATCATAATCGTTTAATTTATTATTATCAAGGTTTAATATCTTATATGCCTATTTTAGCTATTTATTTAATTATATTAAGTTTTTGTAATACTGGTACTCCTTTATCTATTAATTTTATTGGTGAATTATTATCTTTAACTGGTGCTATTTCTCGTGCTCCTATTTTAGGTGCTTTAGCTGCTTTATCTGTTTTATTATCAGCTTCATATCAAATGAAATTAACTAATAGATTAACTGGTGGTATTAAAACTCCTTATATATCTTTAACTGCTGATTGTACTTATAGAGAAAGTTTCTTAATGTATTCTTTAATTATTCCTACTTTATTATTAGGTATTATTCCTAATCCTATATTAAATATACTATGAGAATCTAGTAATTTAATTTATAAATTATAAATTTTATTTAATACTGTCACCTTAGTCTTCCTATTTATAACCTTTTTATATATTAATCATATATACATTTATATATTTATTCATTTAAGACCCCCCCCCAAGGTTATATATATGCCCCGCATCCCCAACCGAAGGTTGGGGATAACCTTTGAAAAAGGTCAGGGGGATATATCCCCTCTAACATATATCTTGTATAAGTTATAATCTTAAATAACTTATATTATAACAACAAGCTTGTAACTTTATAATAGGTAAAATAACATTATTATAGTTTTTATAAATTATATATCTATTATATTTAATGTCTTATATATGACCTTCGGTAATAGATTCCCAAAGGGGATATATCCCCGCTCCGCGGAGCGGGTAATAGATTCCCACATCCCCAACCGAAGGTTGGGGATAACCTTTTCAAAAGGTCAGGGGATATATCACCCGCCATCCCCAACCGAAGGTTGGGATGACGCGGTTAATAGATTCCCAAAGGGGATATATCACCCGCGGAGCGGGTAATAGATTAGGTGTTTATACAGCTACTGTTTAAGTTACTTTAAGTTAAGATATATCTGTTTTACCTATTCATAAATTTAACTATATTATCCTATATGTTTAATATAAGGTAAGTGAACAAATATATAATGAGGGCTTTATACCCGTCCGCCGCATCCCCCTATAACCAAAGGTTATCGGATCTGGGCGGCATTAAGGATTATATTAATAATTATCGGGTATCTTAGATAGGGATGATACTATAATAAATAATCTTATATGTCTAATTATATTATTACTTTAGATTATACATATAATGGTTATAAACATATTACTATGGTTTGTAAAGATGCTGATATGTGTCATAAATTTATAACATATTTAAAATAACAATATACTATATATATCTCCTCTTAGATATGTGTATGCGTCGTAGAGGTTCGTTAATATAGTAAGGTCAGATATTATTTTGTTAATATAATAAAATCACCCAACTTAGGTATCCTGGGAAATTAAATACTGAACATAGCATGTTGGGAAAAAGGTGATGTATATGTTGAAACTATTAAATGTTACAACAACAGATGAAATCTCTAATTTATGGTTAAAACTATACTGCTTAAAGTTCAATTTCCAATTGTCACAAGCTAAAGACTTATACCTAGATAGTAATGGGGGTTAATCATTTTTATAACGGGGTGGTAGGAATGCATGACCGATTGGGTTATAACAATAAAGATGAGATGTATTAATAATATACCCGGCGAATCCATATACCCCCAGCATCCCCCGATAACCGAAGGTTGGGGGGGGGGGATGAGTGAGCAACCTAAGGAGATAATTATCTTGAACACAAGAGAAACTACCCGTTTCCACTAAGGACAGCAATGACTATGTGGGAGTCGGCAAGTACGAATAAATCTATACCATGAATGGAATATAATGACTTTAATAGGTGATGAAATACTACATCTAATATAAGTATACAGAAAAGCGTAGTAGCGGTGTATAGCATTAGATATTATAGTACTGGTTAAGGAAAGAATCTTAAGGTACTTGAAAGACTTAATGATTTATATAAATAAAGTAAATCCAATCCAGAAAGGATTATAGATAGGAAATTATATAACAATTTTATGTTAAGTAAAGAGTTATATTTAATAGCTTATGATAAGTTAAGAAGTAAATCAGATATGATGACACCAGGTATTAATCCGACAATGTTAGATGGTATATCACATGAAGTATTAGATAATCTAATTGAAGAATTAAGATCTGGTACTTTTAAGTTTACACCAGCTAAACGTATTGAAATAGATAAAGCTAATGGAGGAAAAAGACCATTAAATCTTGGAAGCCCAATAGATAAACTAGTTCAGGAAGTTATGAGATTAGTACTAGAGGCTATATATGAGCCACACATTTTATGATATATCACATGGGTTTAGATCTTATATATAAACTCATACTGCTCTTAGACAAGTGTTTACACAGTTTAAAGGTTGTACTTGATGAATATCTCCCCCCCGGAGATATCCCCGGCCGCGTCGCGGCCGGGTATAGAAGGTGATATAGATAAATGTTTTGATTCTATACCTCATGATTAATTAATAACTTTACTTCGTAAAAGAATTAAAGATGAAAGATTTATTGCTTTAATTTATAAAGCTTTGAAAGCAGGTTATATGTTTTAAATAATAGTTAAATATGATATTATAGGTACTCCGGTCTAGAATTAGTCCTATTCTAACTAATATTTACTTACATCAATTAGATACGCCCGGCTAAACAGGAAGAATCCCCCGCCCTGACCTTTTGAAAAGGTTATCCCCAACCTTCGGTTGGGGATGCGGGCGGGATACCCAGGCTAAACAGGGAGAATCCCGAAGGGGGATACTTTTATCCTTGAATTAAAAGCTAAATTTGATAGTAATATCAAAAGTAGATCAGGTTTCAATATAAACAAAAAAGTATATAGAAGTATAGAATATAAATTAAAAACTGCTAAGAAAAATGCAGTAAATAAAAATATTTTATAATGATGAAATCGTAAATTACGTAATACACCTACAAGATTTAAATCTGAAGTAGATAACTAACTTATGTATGTTAGATACGCAGATGATTGAATTGTTGCTATAAATGGTAAATATAATGACACTGTTAATTTTTTTAATTTAATTATGGTATTTTATTATAATGAATTAGATATTAATTTATCTAAGAATAAAACTAAAATAACAAATAGTTATCCCCCAACCTTCGGTTGGGATGCGTTAGATAATACTTTATTTTTAGGTACTAATATTAAACATTCAACTAGACGAGATGTTATTAAATCTAGAGGTAACTTAAAAAGATCTCCTGGTTTTTTTTATGTTAACAGCTCCTATGGACCGTATAGCTAAGGAAACTTAGCTTAGCAAACTTGAATAATTATCATAAAGGTATTACCTAATCTGTATGATTATCTCTATAATTATCTCAAATAATTTACCTTGCTAATAGTGTTATTAATGGTTATCTTAATTATTACTCTTTTGTTTACAATAGAGCAAGATTAACAGGTTATATATATTATATAATTTAATATTCTGTTTTATGTACTATAGCAGCTAAAATTAGATTAAAAACTAGAGCTTAAGTCAGAAAGTAATATGGTAATAATATTTCAATTAACATTCATTAAAATGGTTAAAATATCAAAACAATTAGTTTAAATAATGTAAGTAGATTATATAGAATGAATCTTTGAGATTTTAAAGTTAATACGCTAAACCGGGATAATACCCCTAAGGGTATACTTCTAATAATGTTCCTTCATTGTTTGCTACTTATATTTCTATGATATCTATTTTAGGTCATGTTTGTAATGTTTGCTCTAGTAAATATAGAGTTTAAATACATCATATACGTAAACTTAAATATTTTAAATTAGATAAAACTGATCTTAATTATCTTATAAGTAAAAGAAAACGTAAACAAATACCTTTATGTATAAGTTGTCATATTCAACATCATAATGTAATTCTTACTATTAAAAAATCTATAATGGATATTAATAAAAAATAATATATAACTTAACAAGGTTAAGATATTATTTTAATGAGTGGGCAAGCCCACTTATACCCGAGCGCCGGGCATTCTTTAATAAAGAATATACACTGTAGAGAGCCGTATGATGGGTAACTATCACGTACGGTTCGGGAACGAGAGTTTTTATCCTACTGGGATAGGGATTTTTAGTTTAACTATATGATATGATATATTAATATATATTGACAAGAAATAATTATAATGGTATAGTATATCTAACTATAAATATATCCTAATATCCAAGGATACCCTTTAGTCGGCGGTATTAGTTAGGATTAATATAAGGGTATATCAGGCTTAGACGGCATATTTTTATTTATTTATAGCTCCCTAATTTAGTTATTTATAATGTATATAATATAAAGTAAAGTAAAGTATAAGTTAATGGTTAATAACATTAATTAAGTTAGGCCTTATATAATAAATATATAATATATATAAATTAGCATAGTGACTTTAATAATGCCAGGGGGTCGGTATACCCGGCAGCAATGCTGCCGGGCATTCCGCCCCCCGCCCGTCTAGAGGGTCCCCCTTCGGTTGGCCATGCCCGGGGCATTAGTTATTTTAAAATTAGTTAGTTAGTTAGTTAGTTAGTTAGTTGTAATTTTATAAGTTACCTAATAATATACATTAATTAGGATTAATAACTATATATTATTACATAAGTATATATTAAAGGTAAGTTATAGATTATTAAGGTTATATATATTATATGAGATATATAACCATTGATCATATAAATATATAAATAATAAAAATACCCAGAAAGGGGATTATTATACCAGCAAGCTGGGAATAAAAATGAATGGTGGCAATAAGTTAACGGTTAAACTATAGTACTTCCAATACTGTTATACGTGTTCGATTCACGTTTGCCACATATATGAAAAGAGTCGGGCAGGAATATATATACAAGGAATATATATAACTACCCACCCCCCCGGGCAGAGAGAGTACTCTCTCTGCCCGGGGTCCCTTACTTAAATTAAATAAGTCTAAAGGGAGTAAATATGTATATAGTTATTATATATAATGCCCGGCAGCATTGCTGCCGGGTATACCGACCCCCTGGCATTATTAATATAAATATGATATATAATTGAAATACCCGGCGCTCGCACCGGGTATAAGTGGGCTTGCCCACTCATTAATAAATAAATAAATAAACACTTAAATGTTATATTTAAATAAATACGTTATGATATGATTATATACCATATAATATATAACATAGATGGGTAATATATATAGATAATATGTGATAAATATAAGATTATAACCTTGGATAACCTATAAATAAAGGTAAATCTTTAGGTATTATTATTTCTTTTAGTAATAATAGGTAATATACTGTGAAGATCACCCTCTAGGGTAAAATAAGATTAATAATATGTAGGTATTAATATAGTATCCCCCCCTCATCCCCAACCGAAGGTTGGGGATAACCTTTGAAAAAGGTCAGGGGGGGATTCTCCCTGTTTAGCCGGGCGTAACCGATAAAAGTATAATATAAATACATATACTATTATATAAGAGTAACTATGTATAATTAATAATAAGGCATATATAAATTATTCGTAATAGGGACAATTATATTAAATATGTAAATTTATATTTAATAAACCAAAGGATCATATAAAATTAACGGGAATATTCCCATTGATGAGTGGTTAGTATTTACCGACCAGGTTCCCCTAGCCGTTATACCATCAATGGTTGCAACGTTATATTTATACATAAAATATACATATATATTATTATACATATTCCCCCCCCCAAAGGGGGGGGGGATATCCCGGCTGCTTTGCTGCCGCCGGTATATTACCCAGCATCCCCAACCGAAGGTTGGGGATAACCTTTGAAAAAGGTCGGGGATATCCCGGCAAAGCCGGTCTATTAATTATGTATTTATATTAATCTTATGAGTTATATTAAAATATTTGATAGTATGTTATGAATATAATCTAGAGATTATTTATTTACTGATGTATTAATACGCCCGGCAAACCGGGAGAATCCCCCCCCGCATCCCCAACCGAAGGTTGGGGATAACCTTTGAAAAAGGTCAGGGGGGGGATACGCCCGCTAAACAGGGAGAATCCCCCCGCCCTGAGGGCGGGGGGATACTAAACCCTATAGTTATTATAATAAGCAGGGATATCACCATATATAATATATATTTATATCTTAAAGTATGGAAAAGCTTATTATACAATATATGTAGGTAAGTTATTTATATTTAAGGTTATTATACCTATAAAATAATAATATAGCCTCATCCCTATCACCCCCCCGGGGTAATAGGTATAACCGGCGACATCCCAACCTTCGGTTGGCCTTTCTCCGTGGGTGATATGAAATAATGAATATAATAAAATATTCATACGCCCGGGCGGGCTAAACCGGGAGAATCCCGCCCTGACCTTTTTCAAAGGTTATCCCCAACCTTCGGTTGGGGATGAGGGCGGGATACGCCCGGGCCCGGCTAAACCGGGAGAATCCCCCCCCGCCCTTCGGGCGGGGGGGGGATACTTAGGTAGTTCAATGGTTAGAACAAATGCCTCATATGCATTAAATATAGGTTCAATTCCTATCTTAGGTAAATAGTAAATAAGTTATATAAACAATTATAAAATAGGAATAATATACCCGGCTGCAGCAAAGCAGCAGCCGGGGATATCCCCTTATAGGGAATACCCGGCTTCGCCGGGTGGGGCTTGCCCCTCATATTAAATAGTCGTATAAGCTAACAAGGTATAGCATCCGTTTTGTAATCGGAAGGTGTGGAGTTCGATTCTTCAATACGACAGATATAAAAAAAGAATAATAAACTGTAAATATAAATAATAGGTTACCTCCTAATAATAGACTATAAAATAAAAAATAATGACTACATGATCTAAAGGTATGATATTACTTCTTCATAGTAAATATATGGGTTCGATTCTCATTGTGGTTATATATAAAAATAGATATGTATAAATAATATAAACTAAGTTAAAATATCCGGCGCGTGTATAAGAGGTGTCCTCTCATATATAAATATAAGTATCCCACACCCCCGATAACCTCCTATAAGGTTGGGGATAACCTTTTCAAAAGGTAGCTAGCTAGCCGGGGCGTATATAGAGTAATAGGATATAATATGATATAATTAAAATAGTACCCACGAAGCGTCAGGAACACCCGGCTATGCTATGCTATGTCCCGGGCATAATATATATAAGGGGGGTGTTATAAGATAGGTAAGTATATATAGTAAGGTTATATAATATAAAATATATATATAATAGGCCGGCAGTGAAGCCGGGCATATCACCCCCTTCGGGGGGTAATAAATACCTTTATAATTATAAGGGTAAAATGCTTTTGTAGCTTAAATGGTAGAGCGTACGCTTGAAGCGCGTTGTGTATAAGTTCAATTCTTTTCAAAGGCAAAAATAAAAAACTAAAGAGCTAGTCGTCTAACGGTAAGACAATTGCCTTTTAAGCAATCCATATAAGTTCGATTCTTATCTAACTCATAATAATAAAAATTACCGTCCCAGAAAGGGGATTTTTATCCCAGCAAGCGGGGAATAAAAATTACCGTCCCAGAAAGGGGATTTTTATCCCAGCAAGCGGGGAATAAAAATTA
>JAGSXI010000029.1:0-79185 GCA_019285895.1 Metschnikowia australis | reverse complement strand
GCGCAAGAACATGAAACACACGAAAGATAAAACGACCGCTACTCCAATTCCCGAAACCGCTTCTGTCCCAGGTTTCTCCAAAGAAAACTCAAACGTATGGGGAGCACCCTGGTTTGTGCCTGGTTATACTTGTCAAGATGATGAAAGAGAAGAAGACAAAGGATGGCAAGTGCAAAGGAAAAGACGGCGCAGAAGATCTGGCCACGTTGTGAATGCTGGCTCTTGTTTCAACTCTGCTTCTTCCTCTTTGTCTCTGGCTGAAAAGGTCTCGCCCCTTGACAGCTATAACGGAATGGAGCCTATTCCTGAAAACATTGTCATCTTGCCCAAAAGAAAAAGAACAGAGTTCTGAATCTTGAATCTGACATACAATGACAAACATCTGATGGAGCATTTTCCCTTCAATGTTCAACAAAAGGACAAAATATCAAAAACAATCATCCTAAAATGAAAAAATGAAAAAATGAAAAAAAAAGTATATAACAATAAACACAGTTTTCTCAAAGCCAACCGTTGCAAGGAGTCAAATTACAACTAAATCTCTAGCAGAAAGATTTCGCAAGAATGATGACATGTTTAAATTCGTGGTGTCTCGCATGGCATATGTATTGATGCTTTCCTGTCCCAGAGTGACCGAGTTCCCGTAAAAACACCCTTGATTCTTTAGAGCCGAGAATGAGTTGAAATATTATCAAGCAAAAGTTCAGGTTTGTGGATGCGAGGTATTTTGAAAAAACCAAAGACACTTTTTTCCTCAGTCTTCGATCGGGGAGGCTGATAGAAACACACACAGCATCTAACGATTTTTGGAGCGGCGCTCAGTCTGAAGATGGAGGAGCCAATTGAAAATTTACCAGTTTCTGAAAGACAGCTCGTTTTGGGTTGGTCCAAGAAGATGGGAAAGTGTTTCTTCAAGTAGTGATTCCATTCAGTCCCTAGTCACGTGCAATTTACATCTGGAAGATTGAATCAGGAGCAGCTTCAAATATCAAGAAGTTTCTACATTGGCAGTCGATGACAGGGAGTCCGTCTTGCAGAAAATGACATATGTGCCATATATATCATGATTGCAACCGGTCCTATTTTCCATTGCGGGCCTGCATCGATGCATTCTCACTGTCTATAATCTACAGTTAACGATTCTGACTTGAAGTATTTCCGAACCAAACCCAAAAAGGACACCCAACACAACCCCCAGGTTTAGAATTCTTCTGTTTCTTGCTTCGATTTGTCCTGCTTCATCATTTTGTCCCCCTTGATCGCTTTGTTCGGGCTGTTTTTCGCATCTTCTTGCCATCATGCTGAATCCGACCTCTGAACCCAAAAACCAGGAAACCACATCCGGCACCACGTCTGGCACCACGCTATACATCAATAATATCAACGAGAAAATCGGCCTCAACAAAATCAAGTACGTTTTGGCCAAGATGTTTGGGCGCTACGGAACTGTGGTTGGGATCTCTGCACATACAAATATCCGGATGAAAGGCCAGGCTTTCCTCACGTATAAAGAACCCCAGGCTTGCGAGAAGGCCATTCTGAAATTGCAGGGCCGGCCTATGTTCAAAAAACCAATTCACGTGGCGTATGCGCAGAAGCCGTCGGACCAAGAGAGGACTTTGAAGGGCGATTCAGAGGGCATCTCCCACCGAAAAGAGCTTAAAAAGGCCAAGGCAGAGGCCGACGAGAAATCTAGGGCCGAGGCCCCAGTAGCTCTGCTGGCACCAACACAAATATCCAAAGCACAGGAAAAACAGTGGAAACTGCTTCCCCCGAACAACGTCTTGCTTCTCCAAAACGTGGACGAAATCAAACTAGAATCGGCGTTCTTGCTGGAAAAGTTTGGTGCGTATGGCGGTTTTGCCAAGATACGGCTCATCAAGTTTAGGAAGTTGGCGTTTGTGGATTTCGACCTGGAGCCTGCGGCCACCGTCTGCTTGGAGAATATCGATCAAGCCCAGTTCGGCACCCAGGCGCTACTTTCATATGCTAAAAAGTAAGGGGTGGCGCGGAATGCTGGAAGACATGGTTTGCATTACTTCTGGCGAACGAGATTTATGGTTTTGGGTTTGCCGTATTTCTGCAAAAGGGGTCCGAAGTCAAAAATAAGGGTTCCGGAGATTTTCTGAGTGTCCAGAGATGGCATACCGACAAGTTGCGGATACGGATATCTTTGGCGAATAACGATGAAGCAAACATGGGCTTTTTCTTTGCCCCGAAGACCAGGAGAAGCAGACAACGTTACATATCATCGAAGAAACCGCGAGTATGGTCGGAGCTCGGAATCGAGTAATTTAGCCCATGTGGCTCTCCTTGGTTTCACATGGCTTGTTTTGGGGGAACCAGATCAAAGGCATTTTAGGATTAAAAGTGAACATGCTACGTGATATACAACTCGAACAGGAGCGGAGAAAAGCAGAACAGGTAGGTGTGATCCACGCGAGATCTCATTGCTCTTTGTCAGTGCAACTAGCATACAGAATAAAAGAGTGTTGAGAGACGATATTAGGTGTGGGGTTCCACAGGGATTTTTCGTGACGATGGCTGTCATTTTCCAACGGCCGCTTCCCGGGGTCTTGAACGCTTTCAGCTTGATATATCCTTGCTCTTACCAAGTTCACATTTCGATCCCAGGAATAAGGAGACCAAAAAGTGCAATCCTCATATGCTCGACCGGCACATGAAAATGATGACAACCTATAGATTTAAGCTGAATTGGGAAATGCCCGAATCCGACAATTTGGGAAGAAAAGACAGGATCAAAATAAGAGCAAAACGGCAGAAATAAAGAGAGCGTAGAGTGTGAGCTATTGGGCCCTGTCATGGTCTCCTACCACACATGGTGTAATATGAACAAAAGACATTCAGGGATAGAAGGATATTATCGCCTAAGCAAAATCAGGCAGCAAAACAGAGTACTCAGCATCAACACGCTCAATCTAGCACAAAGCACACTACGAACGTCCAGCCTACAAATCAAACGCAATTAATTACAGCTTATATTTGAAAACAACACATGGTGCATCTCTGCGAGAAGTGAAATATATAAAGCACACGGCGAGACCGCAAAACAGAGCCCCTCAAAACATGATGTTATGTGCAGTCAAGATCTCGCGCAAGCGAACGACCTCGTCCTGCAAATGGGTCTTGTCCTGTATCAAGTCCTCAACCTTCTCCTCCAATTGGCCCATTCTCTCCATCTTACGGGCTCGGGAGCGACGCGCCGCCTCGGTGTTTCTGGCTCGCTTCATGGCAATTGGATCTCCGTTCTCGGCAGCAATGGGCTTCAACGGTTGTGTGCGCTGCTTCTTGATATACGACACGCAGCCTAAGTGGTCGACGCTCGGGCGTTTGGCGCCCTGCATAGAAGGCGTGAAGCCATCCATGACAGGCGTACCAAGCATGGGAGTGGCCGGCGTTTCTAGCTGCTTGACCTGCGGCACGACGGGCACAAAGTCAAACGACTCTTTGAAATCATCGCCTACCAAATCGTCAAGCGTCTCGTCACGGCCAGCGAATTTGGCGTCGACTGGATCGTCATCCTTGAACAACGAGACCCAGTCCTCCTTGGAATTGACTTTCGAGCCATCAACCATGAAGTCCAAGTCGTCGAACATGGGCGTGCCGTTGAACGCGTGGCAGTCGTCGGCATCCAAATTGGCGGAGAACACCGAGTCCAAAACGTCCGTGTGTACGGAAATGGGCAGGTGATCGGGCTCGCCGGTCACGTGCGCACCTGCGGTGGGCAAGTGGCACAGCAACTCGCCGATGACTTCGGTTTTCGGCGCCACGGCCGGAGCAGGCATGAAAGCGTGCTCAAAGGCGTCGTTCAGCATAACTTGCACGTGGGTAGACATTGGGATAAAGTTCAAAATTGGATTATGTTCAGCAGGATATGAAAAATCGGGGAAAGTATAATCTTGGAAATCTGTGGGGAATATTCAGTGGGGAATATTTAGTAAAGGGATAAAACCGGTAGGTGGGACACCATTGGGAATGAAATTATTATAGTAGCATATTGGGGGGGAAAACTGGGGAAGCTATCAGAATCTGATGTATAACTTGACGTAGTGTTTTTTCTTGGTTGATGTAACAGAAAAAGTCGAAAGCCTTAAAACCGGGGTGTAGTTTAAGCGCACATGGTGTAAACTAGAAGTATGAAATCTGGGGAAAACGGTGATAAGGTATAGTCTGGTGAAGTAGAAGAAAAAGTATGGTACATCCGCGCAGCGCACCATGCACATATATATAACCCCGAAGCGAAAAATTTTCGCACGCATTTCGCCTCAATTAATTTATTGCGCAAGAGATCCCGCCGCGGGCCGCATATTCTGCACGTCCGATACGAACGCGTAATTATCAGCCTGGTAAGCCAATCAGATAAATGACTCATTGGAAAGACCCGCGATTGGCCGTCTGGTGGTTTCTGGGCCTGCGGCACGGCTGAGACGAGACGCCGTGTTTCCAGAGATCGGTTTCGAGCTCTCTGATACTTTCATGGTCCGGCAGGTTTTCTTTCGGCACTCGCAAGATCGGGCTGCTTGCGTTGCATGACTGCTATTTTTTTCTTGGGGTCTTAAAGTCCGGTGTTTGTGTGCAGTTCTCGGCGGCCCGCTTCCGCTTGTCTGCGCGCCCAGGCCTCAAGCTTGCTCGTAATTCCGCTGACGAAATTATTATTAGGGTGAGGAGGAGCTCAAATCATGAGGGTTCACATCGGGCCAGAAGGGTAAGGACCCAATAAAACACAGAACAATACAGACCAATAATATAGACCGCACTATTTCTGTGACATATAGGAAACCGCGGCACGTGCTATTCTTTTTCTAGGAAGGAAGAGGCAAACTCCGGCTATGAGTAGACGACTGAGTCCCCGCACTTCGTATAACCACTGCCAGCAAAGAGACGCCACGACCTGCTGTATTGAACTATTTTCAATTCTTCAAATTGCATTTCCACTAGTGAAAAGGTCAAAAGGTTCCTAAACCCAGGGAGAAAACAAAGAGGACAAGAAACACCCGACCGTGTTCCATACGCGCACTGATTACAAATTGCCTTTCTCGGAAGCATAGGGAACTAGCCTGTATGCATCATTTTTCTATGGCCGGAACCACTTTGGCATCCCCTTTTTCTTCGGCTTGGTGGTATCCTTGCTGCCTCCGTCAGAGGCAGTTTTTGCGCTCCTCGACGTCTCCTTTTCAGCCTCAAGATGGCCTCTGTGGTTGTCCAAAACGACCGTTGGCAACTCACTAAGATCTTTTCTGCGTAGCTCCTGCTTGAGGTACGGGCCAGGCGATCGGTCCTGCGATTCCCAGATTAAGAGGATCTTCTCCAGCTGAAATAGAGGGTGGTTATGAAGCGCCGTGTTGTTGGAATCGAAGCCAAACGCGATCCGCTCGCATGGCGGGAGTCCGTTTCGGAGCTCGTAGTTGTTGATGTGTTTCTGGAGGAGGTACGAGTCGATTTTCTTCAACAACTGGCCCAATTTGGTGGCGGGGTCCTCGAAGTGCAAATCTAGGAGCGTGCGATCTGGAAACCGGATACGGACCGTGTATTTCGCCGGCTTTCGGGCCTCTTTCCGGGCCGCCAGCCGGCCCTGCATCGACTTGAGCATCTTGTAGTACTTTTCTGCCTGGTTGGATGTCAACTCGTAGTCTTCGTCGGGATTCTCGTAGGTGGCGGTGCTGGTCACAGGCTCGTATATAGTGTCGCTGGTCTCCACAGGCAACCTCCAGACTTCGGGGCTTTCTGGCGCAGGCAGCCGGGCCTTTGTTTGTACCCGAGTTTTTGAGTCTTGAGAGACACTTTGGTTGTCCTCGGAGTCAACATTCGCACTAGGATTCAGGCCCGGATTGGGGACGTCTTGCGTCATTTCCCGCTCCTCGGTTGCTTTCAGGAGCTCACGTATGCCTGGAATCTGGGCCGCCTGGTTCCCAGTTCCACCTTGCAAATGCAATGATTCAGCCCCATCGGTTCGCGATGAGCCTTCCTGGTGCTCGCCAGTAGAATCGTGGTTTTCTTTGACCAAAGGTAAGACGGTGGTAGTTTCACAAGGAGGGTCGGCACCATGGTCCGGGCTTCGGTTCGCATCGGTATTTTGGCTCGTTCGTCCCGTCTGCTCGGGTTTCTGTGCCGCAGCTGTCTCGTCCTCAATGGTCACTCGGACCACCGCGTTTGGCGACGACCCCACTAGAGAACCCACGGTCATTTCCGCAAATTCGGGCTGCAGACTCCGTACAACGTGCCGCATGACGCCCAACTCTACAAGCCTTGATCCGGGCCCAGGTTCTGTGCCCAAACTACCGAGCAATTGCGTGACGAGTTGCGGCAAGGTGGCATCAGATTGCACCTTCAAGATTTTCGACACAGACACGCCATCCACGGATCCCACGAGCTTTAGCGCTGCCTCATAGGGGCCCAGGGAAGTCTTCATAAATAGCTTGGCATTGTTGACGAGCCCGGCAAGTCGGACCGGTGTCACGCCATCGAGAGTTTTGGACCCATGAGCCAATGTGCCGTTCGTGGCGGGTGCAAGCTTGAATTTGTCAAGCAGAGCCGCCACCAATTGGTTCACACTGGCCGTGGTCTTGCACGTGACCTTCTTGACGCTGTTCTGGTACGACACCGAAAAAGTATACGACATGTCCCTGCAAAATACACGTTTTTCCGGCGGGGAGATCGATGCTAATTGACGTCAAGCCAGTGTCTTTCGGATGTAGAGGTGTGCTCGCTCCAAGGTGAGGCGGTATTCTGGAACAAAGCAAATCGGAGGACACAGTCTGTATTATTGCTTGCATTAGTTGGGTTTTCGCCGAATATGGAGCCCATAAATCAGCCGGAGCCATCTTTTCGTTGGCTCCCCGGAAAACTCTTTTCTGGGGCAGACCTCCTCAACTGTTTGCCACCATGTCTTGTTTCTATAGGAAACGTATAGGCCATGGGTACGCAAGTGGTACGGAAAGTATTCTTCATGGCGACCGTAGCGCAACATCTAGTTTTTTCTCCGTCTCCTTTTCAGCCATGCCCGGCCGCTTGGCGGGAGATCCACGGAACCCACTTAGGGGCATTGTGTCACGTGACATGGTCATCTACCTCTCGCTCTTATCTTTCCCGCAATCTCACGGCTCCACCAGCCACTTCAGCAAAACACCTTATCTCATTCAGAACCTGTCCATGTGTTGTTGTGAGTGTATATCGGACATTTTCCTCGTCATCGTCTCTGTGCTCTTCCCGCCGCTCCCGGTGTGGATTCGCAGGGGACTCTGCTCGATGGACTCCTTGATCAACATTCTTCTTTGCGTGCTTGGATACTTTCCCGGGTTGGTACACTCGTGGTATATCATTGCAAAGTACCCCCCATACTCGCGGCACAGTGGGCCAAAAGTCTACTACATCCAGCAAAACTCTGCGGATTTGGAGGCCCAACGGCACCACCATCACCATCACCACTGCAGCCCCGAAAGCAGCACTATCAGCCTGCAGCCGCTGGCCAGCTTTTCGCCCGTCTACGGGTCCACGAATGACACCTCGGCGCAAGAGGGCTCTTCCAGTGGGGGCTCTGCAGGTTTCCCACCACCCTACTCCGAGCTCCCAACCAAGAGATAGACGAATAGCAAGCACGTTGATCGAGAGTGCGGGTTCAATTGCAAACAGCGACTTTTTTGAGGCCCGGGCTCTATTCTCAGAGAGAAGACGCACTTGTAGTGTTGCCGTTGGGTAAATAGCGGATTTCAATTCGAGCGCAGTCTGTGCTCCACGCGGCCATGAGGTGTCCCGTTCGGCCGATTTTTTATAATGTCTTTAGCCATGTATCCTGAATTGTGTCCTTTCAATGCACGTTTCAGGGCCTGTTAGACCCCAGTAGGGTACACCCGACCTGGCAACACCACCAAAAACAAGTTCTAAGTTAATCCTCGGGCTGGCCCCGGGCAATCTCGAAGTTTAAACTTATTTCCCTGCGTCCCGGCCTTGAAACCCAGACAAATCAACAAAGATAATGCCGGCCAAACCCCGGCCCAAACCCAGACAGCACACGTGACGCGGCAGGACGTTGCGGCCTGCAGGTGGCAAAACCCACTTATCGCTCTTATCTATAAGGCTCCCGACCAGAAAACATGCCCCCCACCCATACCCATTTCCACCATTTTAATTCCCCCTAATTTACAGCACATGTCTCTCATCAGCCACGCCATAGAAGCCATGGGCAGTCAGAGTGGCGCGCCCGCGCCGATTAAGCAGGCAAATTCCATCGATATGTGGTCCCTGGTCAAAGACTGGTGGAGCGTGCCGCTGGCGCTCCGAAAACCAACAGAAAAGGCATTTGGCACGCCTCAATACACAGCAGCTCGCAGGCAGAACCAGAAAATCGAGTATGCCTTGTTCCGTGCGGTTCTCTCGCCCGAAATCCACATTTTTCCGGTTGAAGAAGACGCGGCTGAGCTGGTCTTGCCCGAGAGATGTGAAGCCGAGGCGCTGGCGCCCAAGATCTGCGCCCGTTTCATCGACACGCCACTTCCCAGTGCCGCCGTGGCGGGAGCGCGTTTCATTCATGAGTTTGAGGTGGTCAACTCGTCGGACATGAGCTTTCCACAGCGGCACATCGTGTTGGTGCATGGATACATGGCAGCAATGGGATACTTCCTCAAGAACGTCCAGGCCATCGCCCGCTCGTACCCAAATTTGGTGGTGCATGTCATCGACATGCCCGGATTCGGCAACTCCGCACGGCCGGAGTTCCCCAGCACACTCTTGAGGCTCCCTGGCGGCGCGTCAAGGGCTGACGAGATCGCCCAGATCATTGGCGTGGAGAACTGGTTCATAGACCAGTTGGAGGAGTGGCGACGCGAGAAGAACCTCGCCCATTTCGACCTTGTGGGCCATTCCATGGGCGCGTACATCTGCAGCTGCTACCTCTTGAAGTATAACAGGCCAGATGCCAGGATCGTTGACCGGTTTATTCTTGCTAGTCCCATGGGCACGGAGTCCAGCGATATCAGCTTGATCAACAACCGCAAGCTCCAGTTTAACCACCACGATGTTTCAAGCGATCCTTTGCAAGAGATTTTCGCCTCACAGGAATTCCAGCATGAAGACAAGAAAGAGGGCGACTGGTTCCATCTCTGGGAACGGCTAGGCAAGCCCAGGTTCCCGCGAAACGCCGTACTCAAGGCACTCTGGAACAACAACATCTCGCCGTTCCAGTTGCTCCAGACGTTTGGCCCGTTCTACTCGAAGCTCTTGTCCTTCTGGTCCTTTCAGCGATTCCAAAACTTGTCTACGAACTTTGCAGAGCCCCCTACCGACGAGAATCCTGCCAGCGGCAAGCCGCAAAACGCTGATTTGATCTTGAAGCTCCACGAATACTCGTTTTCCATCTTCAACCAGTACCAGGCGTCAGGCGAGCTCGCCATCACCAAGCTCATCAACCACGAGATCGTGCCTCGGATCCCTCTTTGCGATCGCGGCTTCGTGGAGTATTTGAACGATGCCAAAATAAAGACTCTCTGGATGTACGGGGACAGGGACTGGATGAACTCCAAGGGCGGCGAGTATTGTGTGGAAAAACTCCGGGGTTTGAGCGACCCAGACACTGATCTTGTGGTGCTCGAAAACGCCGGCCACCATCTATACCTAGACAACCCAGAAGAGTTCAACAACGCCGTGATTGGCTTTTTCGAACGTCGGCCCTGCTGATATCTGGAGACTGTCGTGTCAGCGAGCAGGCGTTCAATGCAAACAGACTAGAATAAATTGAAGAGAACATCAAATGCATTATCGGGGCGCAAGCTATAAAGCTTTCTCAACACCTCGCCCCGCTCCACGTTGGCCTTCATTGCCTCGGACATTGTGTGCGCAAAATCAATCACGTCCTTTTCGATCCCGGCTAGCTTGGCCACGTTAAGGCCGTACAGGTTCGAGATTACCCCTGCCACTAACTTGTAGAGAAAAACCACCTCAGGCCAGTCATTTTCGTCGCCAAGCAGCGAGTGCTTTTCCACAAAAGCCATGTGGTAGTTCGCCACGGTCTGGTGTTCCTGTTCAAGCACGTGTAGCGATGGATAGTGTGTAATGAATAGAGTCAATGGCCCGTTCTTGTCCTCGATAATGTACTTAAGGATCGAGTAAGCGAGCGCAATCCCATCACTGGTGCCTGTGCCACGGCCAATTTCATCGAGAATAATCAACGATTTCGACGAGTAGTTTTGGACGATGCTGGCGCACTCCAGCATCTCAACCATGAACGTAGACTTTCCTCTCAAGATATTGTCGGACGCTCCCATGCGAATGTAGATGGAGTCAAAGATGCCCATTGTTGCCTGAGCGCAGGGCAAAAAGCAGCCCACCTGCGTCATTATCGCAAAGAGCGCAATCTGCTTCACCAAGGACGACTTTCCCCCCATATTCGGGCCTGTGATGACGAGCACCTTGTTTTTGTCGGGCGACATCTTTACATCATTCGGTACGTAGGCACCGCTGTTTTGCGGGAGTCTCAGGAGAATGGGATGACATCCCAGGCGTATATCGACGGTTTGCTCGGTTGCCAATTGTGGCCTCACGTACTTAGTAGTGCCTTCTTCCTGTGCGAGGACGGAGAGCGAGAGGAGACAGTCGAAACGCGACACGTTATACACGATTTCTCGGAAATAATCGTACTCAGCGTCAATCTCCTGCAAAAACTGGTTAAAGCAGTTGTCGTTTTCTCTCAAGAGCCGCTCACTGTGGTACTGCAATTGCTTGTGTAGGCGCGAGACCTCCGGGGTCCGGAACCTCGATACTGTTTTCGTGGCGCTGATCCGGAGCCAGTCTGCCGGCAAGGCATCGACCATTTTGCCGTTGCGCACCTCTATGAGATGTGTGTCTTTCATGTTGGTGACGAACGTCAAGCGAGGCCTGTTCATTGACTTGCGGATGGCCTGGAGCTCGGTGTCCAAAGCACTCTCGATTTCGGCGATACGCGCAAACTCCTCAGAGATGGCCATGTACTTTCTGTTATGCTCATGGATGAAGAAGCCCGTTTTTTGCTCCACAAGGTCGCGGTCATTTAGGGCTGCATTGCCGTTGACCTGGGACAAGATCGTGTCCACCGTCTTCTGCTCACTGGCCCGGAACAACGATTGCATGATCTCCGTGAGAAGCTCGCTCTGAGCAAATGCCTGCTTGAGCTCTTCAAGGCCCGTGTCACCGAAGTTGCGGAAAAGCTGGAGCAAGTCGCCGAAGCACTTGAGCATGAGGTACACTTCTTTGCGCGAGATTTTGTCGCTCTTGTACGTGGCCAGGTAGTGGATTTTGATCAAGAGCCGGTCAAGGTCCACGCCTCCTCGACCAAGCTTGGTCACAGCCGCCTTGAATGAGTCGAGCACGTGCACAAACTTGCCGCCCGCAAGGCTGTCGACTGCCTGGAGCCGTTTTTCGATCTCGGCCCTGTCCACGAGCGGGCGGCCGATCCAGTGGCGGAGCATACTGGCACCTTTGCGCGTGTGTGTGTGGTTGAGGAGCCAGAACAAGGTACCTTGGCGGGCAGCTGGGTCGTCGTGCACGTCGAAAATATCAAGGGCCCGAAGCGTGGCTGCGGGTAAAACCATGTACTTGCCAGACTCGGCGAAAGAAGCGACGTTGGACGTGATTGTGAAAACGTTGCTGAGGCAGAACTCCGCAAGATACTCTGTAAGCTCGTGCACGCAGCTCTGGGCGCACGCGGGAAAATGCAAGAAGTAATACTCAGAGACGTGGGCGTACCTTCCTGAGGCGTCGAGACCGCAGAAAAAGGCTTCCAACGCAGTCTGCACAACCTCGTCTGGTTTGCGGGCAAAGTAGTGGACACTAGCGGTGGGGCTGTATAGTTTCAACGCCACGCTGGTGTCTTTGGAAATGGCCGGTTGTGAGCCGATGACAAGCACCTCGCTTGGGTTCAAATATACGAGTCTGGTCTCAAGCTGGTCGCGCAGCAACGAGTCCGTGAACACGTCGTACACAATGTCGCCGGTGGCCGGCTGCACGGCAACAATTCCCGTCTCCGCAGGGTGCCGCAGCTCGTCTATGCACAAGATGTAGCGGGCCGTTTCCGAGCCCGAAGTGCCGAACTTGTCCGCCCGCACGCTGCCCATCGCCTCGTCGCCCATGTACGTGGCTTTAGTGTACACGGCACTGATGTGCCGCTGGAACAAGGCCGATTTGCTCGGGCCCTCGACGCCCCTTCCTGCGGCTGTTTCGGTCTGCTTGACCACGCCCACCTTAAGCCCGTGGTTCAAAAGCCGCTGTAAGTGGATGTGGAGCCGGACGTCTGGAATCAGACAATACGCGTACCGCTCGTGTTTGCGCTCGTCCAAGTCGATGTTGCCGGGAATAAGCATGATGTTCAAAAGCTGCGCCGCAACCACCGCGTCCTGCCCGAAGAATTTATACTTGTACCCGACCTGGATGGCGAGAACCTTGTCCGTGTGACAGGTCTTTAAGTCCTTGTACTGCTGCTCCAAGGGCGTCAATTTGGGGGCCGCCAGCCTCGGTTTGGCCGAGCTCGCTGGTTTAGACACCGTCACCGGCGCATTCTCCGCCGCACGAGGCTGTTTCCGGAACCGTTGTAACACGCGTGTTTGTGGCTGTTCTTTAGGCACTTCTGCTGCCGCGCCAGAGCCCTCAGGGGCGGTTTCAGGCGAGCTGGAAGCGGGTCCCAGCTGTGCCTTGTGGGTGCTGGGAGACTCAGTAGAAGAGGCCCCCGGGCTGCTGGGTTCGTGCCTGGGCTGCTTGGAGTTTTTGCTAGGCAGGCCCGAAAACTCGGCTGTTTTCCGCTTGGCGCTGGTGCTGTTTGCTGGGTCTGAAAAAGACTCAATTTGCAGCAGAGGCCTTGCGGCAAAAAACCGGCTGATGGACGGCTGGCCCTTGGTCACGTGGGGCTTTGGTTTTGCTGGCGTGCCCATATCAGTACTTCTCGTTTTTGTGAGATTAATGTGATTGAATGGGTTTGAAACTGCTGTTGGTTGGCAAAATGGGCGCTTTCCTTGGTCGACTATGAAATTAGGGCACCGATGCCAGAGTCGCGAATCCATGGGGCCACGTCTAGGGCCAGAAAACAGACGCTCTGGTTTTTCTGGCTGAGCGCCAGAGCACCAAAAAGGGGACGAAAGATAGGCAGGGATGTTCGGCGCTGGTTTCTAGTGCAGCTTTGATTTTTTGGTGCCGAAAAACATGCTTCTGGATTTTATGTGGTGGTGATGATGGCTTGTAATAAGTAATATTATGGGGAGTTCGCGAAGAAGAGTGAGAAAAATGAAAGGTTTGCTGGAAGCTGGATGACGGGTCGGAAATGCACTGGAAATTGAATAAGAAGCTGAATGCAGGGAAGGAAGAAAAATCGAATGAAAATCGAATGAAAAAGGTGAATTTTGAAGTTGAATGAAAGATGAGTGCAGAAAGTATACTTCGAAGCTGAGTGTAGAAGTTAGATGTAGAAGACGAGTGAAGGGATGCATTTTCAAACTGAGTGTGGAAGTTCAATAGAGGGCAAAAGTTGGCTGGAGAATCAGAATGGAGAATTTGAATCTAAGCGCAATCTCAAATAAAGAAGGCCGTTGCAGTTCTACCTTCCAGAATGAAGTCCCAAAAACAGCCATCACTTATCTTCAAAGGACTGGGTTGCCAAGCAAAAGGATGAGATATAAGGATAGCACAAATTCAAGCATGAAGGCCTTTTTCAATTGCGGCTTGCCCCCTTGGACTCGCCGCTTCTTCTATTTTTCTTATCCGCTGGCTTTATTGGATCATCAAAACTATAGATTACCAAGAACTTTGATGGCTCAAATACGCACTTGGTGTCAACGTGTTTTTTCAAAGAAACATCATGATATAGGGTGTCACTGGAGGGATGTAAACCCCACTAACGAGAACTATAAAGAAAAAACCTATAATAGATCAAAAATCTATAATAGATCACAACATTGGCTCAGGCGGGAAGAGCACCTATTCACAGAGTCTCCCCAACAGGATGTGACCCCTCAAAAAGACTTCTGCCATAACCAATGTCACCCACTTGAATGATATTAACTAAATGTCATCATCCCATAGGATATGCTCTCCTGAGGGCCCGTGACCATAGTTTTGGCAAGACCGCAAGACGTACATTTGTCTTTGCCTCCTGGTACCTACGCAAATAAACCCTGCGAACGACTTTAACAAACCAATGAAAGCTTCTTGGATTGTCAAAGGAAGTATTTGAAGGAGCTAGCATATCTCTTAAGTGCGTCGGGGCTTGAAAACCGATCTTTTGCCACAGAAATGCACAATCCCACACTCATTGTAGAGGTGGGTTAGCTTCTGATCGCTATTTCTTTTGTTCGATTCGTCTTATTGAAGGAGAAAACTATGTAAATGAGATGTAAAAAGAACCTTTAAACAGCTCCCAGCAACGTACCAAGGGTCGAAATTTGGCCCGTCCCCTTCCGGTATTCACGGCCTGGACGGTCTTCTTGCCTGGATCTGTTTACGTATTGGATATTACGTCTGCTTTTCGAACAAAACCTGCTTCTGAAATTGACGCTCCAACTTCATTATCATGAAAGGGCACATAGGAGCCGTGATTGAGTAGATGGATGGCGGTGAAATCTTTTTGCGCCAACCATTCTTGTTTGTATAATTTTTTCGCCAGCGCTTCATCGTGCGTAGTAAGGTGAGCAGACTCAGATGTTCGGCGTAAACTGTACGCTTGTTTTGAGAAGATATTGTTACTTTAGACACGATTTCTTAAAGCAGAAACAAATATATGTATATCAAATTAGTTGTGTATTTCTCGGTTGCGGCCATACCACGGAGAACACACTGTTTCCCGTCCGATCAACGATTGTTAAGCTCCGTAGGGCCACACTGAGTAGTGTAGTGGGAGACCATATGCGAAATTGTGGTGCTGCAATCTTTTTGGTGTTTTAAGTCTATACTGTCTTTTTTGTTCGATACATCTGGCTGAAAGACGGAACTAGAAATTTTCTAAAAAGGACATGTATACTGTTCCAAAATCCGTACCTGGTGTCAAAATGCCGCCTGTCTCGTTCCGTTAATTTAGGCATGGACGGTCTTCTTGGCACATCTGTTCCCAGTACCTCGATTGAAATGAATATTTGATCGCAACTGGTTGTTATCTGCAAGATTATTCCTATCTTTCTAGGTTCTAGAATATTTATAAAAGAAAAGTGACCCAATTATCGAATGATTAGAAACGAATGAAGTATCAAGATGCTTTCAGGACAATCACCGTCTTTGAGTTGCAGCTTTAAATTTCGGTACTCATACTTTGCAACTCAACAAAAGAGATCGTTATCATTGAAGATACGTATGAAGAAATAAACGGGCGTGATAAACTCTCCTTATACTTCAAGCCGACGAGTGTTTTCACATTCTGCAGAGAAATGAATGGATTAACAAACAAAGAAACCAATGAAACCTGGAATCTTTTTACATACATCATGTTTGTGATCTACGATTCAAATTATGTACTGCATGAAATTGATCCTATGCCATTATACTTTCCGAAACTAAAATCCCAAAATATGGGTAGGCTCATGCCTCAGGACTTATTTGGCTAGTGAAATGAAGAAACATTGTACAGAAGTAGACCTGCGGTTCTCACCGCAGCCCTTTGGTTTTGAGTGGAAGACTTTGAGCGAAACCGTCTTCGGAATTTGACAGATTTTTTTTTCGAGAAAATCATCAGCTGGATAATAATGACTGTGGATATATCTTCGCGACTGGTGGGCCTGACAAATTTTGATTGACTCACTCTGAGGGATTGGAATATGTGCTTGACTGAATACAAAACCTTTCCTAAGCCTCTCGAGGTACCAAGATTGGGATTTTTGCATTTTGTAAAAACAGTTCAGACGTATTCCTCCCGGCGAATACCAGGCCCACGATCTTTTCAGATGAACAGCGCAGAACAGGGCCCAAGTGGACGCACGATTGCTCCGTTATTCTCCCATGTAAATTCTCTTTTCGGAAGTTCTTGGAGAATCACCGAAGCGTTAAAAAAAGGCTGTAGCTACCCAACATCTCAGAACAAAAACAGCTTTCCGCCATTATTTCCAAGACCACTGGTGGCATCGTGCTGCAGTCCACGTCACTCACCTGTATACAGAGCGTTGACGTCGGCTAAATACAGGCTTATCAATGAAGACGAATGGAGATATCCACCCATCTAATGACGTCGGCATGCCCATGCCCCGCAGGCAACGCCAGCTCTCTCGCAAAGAATGCCTCAGATGTGAGAAATCAAAAAGCAAAGTATGTATCGGGATTGTACCTTTGTTAGTTGCCATAGTCTGTGCGACGCACATCTACAAAGTACAGCGTGGCGAGGCAAATCTTTGCTGTGAATACTGTTCCCACACAGACCAGATCTGTCTTTATGAAGATCAAAGGACTATTCAGGCAGCCGGTGCAGTTAGCCTTCCGCCCCAAAATGCGTGTGAAAACGACCATGTGTCCCAAGATACGCCGCACCTGGACCTTGCTAATACATCTGGCGAACGAGATCGCCAGTACGCAGCAGCTTCCCCCGAGTCGAACGAGGCGTCGGTCAACAGAGAAAGCAGTGATCGGACTGGTCAAGACCTGACGGTGGGTCACGTGGCCCACATAAAGCCGTAGGTCTAAAATAAGAAAACAACAAGGTGGCGATGGAAAGAAGACAGACGAACAAATAGCATACCAAGCAACGAGTCACTATAGAACTGTCTTTTTTTGCGAGACCACTATCAAAGTGTCTCGATCTTTTAATCTGAAAGGGACCTTTATCATTTTTTAATCATTAATTCCATTCACTTCATTTACACACCAGTCGGTAAATACCCTCACACAATGCTTGTGTATTCATAAGATTTGCAAAGCAAGCACAAGGCCTCGAAATTTAACTGCATGAGATCTCCGAAAATGGCTCTTTGATGATATACCATGTAATTGATCTAAGGTTTTCCGATCCCAGCTTTAGGTCGCTAAACCACGTACGCTTCACGGCTTCAATCAGCCCGTGTGTATAAAACGAACACATACGAGGCACTGATCTTCGAGATGAAAAACAGAAAAGAAAATAATTTGAGAGAGCATCCTTTCATGTGCTGTGAGTTTCATTTCACTTGAACACTCGAAACAACTTGAATCTTCGTCACGTGCATAGTTCATGTATAGCTCTAAAGTCTCACTCCTCCCTCACCCTGGCAAAACTAATGCTCCGGACGTTCCGGGGCAGCAACAGCTGGTCTTCATCCAACCTTGCCTGGACTTCTCGCGGATTCTTCACCCGCAAATTTGGAAGACTTTTCTGTTGGGCACTTTTGTGCATCCCGGGAAGCGTGAACAGAAACTTTTTATCTGTGTCGTCACAAATCTTGGATCTTGAGCTCGAATGCGTGTCGGGCAAGCTATCCATGGTGACATAGTTATGGTTGGGCAGTTTTCCAGGAGAAAGTTTGCTAGGAGAGCTGCCTGTACTGGGTCCTCTATTTTGTCTGAGAAGCGCAGTTGGGGATTCATTACTGCGGAATACGTTCGACAATTTTGCTGGTGTGGATGCAATGCGTATGAGTGTTTCCATGCTTCTTTCTTTGCGGAGCATACCTGAGCTGGGGTACTTCCCAAGTGTAGATTTATCACGGGGAGTCAGTTCTCTTCCTCCCGAAATTTCTTGGCTGTGAGAGTCTGAGTCTGCTATCCACAGACCCGAACTAGATCCGTGGCGCGCCTGCGAAAGCGGTGAAAATGTGAACTGGTTCAAAAAGGAGCCTGAAATCGGCGTAATCAGCGCAGCAAATTTCCCGCCCGCGCCGTCCAGATCGTGATCTATGTCATCAGTTCGCTGCGGCGGCGCTTCTGCTTGCAGCCCGGGATCACTCTTCAACGGTTGCCGCATCAGCAGCAACGCCAATGACGACCTACGAGACAGAGCACTGGTAAACTCTACCTGTAGGGGGCTAATTGGAAGTGTCTGACCTACTTGCGACGCCGTGAGCGACCGCGTTATGAGCGGCAAGCCACGGAAATTGAGTGCAAGGGACTTTGCGTGCTGGCGGCTGGGATTATGCATTTCAACAGGTGGTAAAACGATGTTTTTGTCACCAGCAATAGGCAACGAACTCAGGTGCTTGCGCCCCATGTGGTTCAAGTCGGTCCCCACAAAGTCTGTGGGCTTTTTGTCATCTTTTTCTTGAAGCCCCGGCACTCGGATGAATTCAACAGAGTTGTGGGCGTCTGTACTCGAATTAGACGTCACTAAAATGTCGGAGTCGAACGAGGTGCGCAGAACGGATGCGATATTCCCGTAATTTGCGATCAAGTTAGAGCCTAATGGCGTTCGAGAATATTTCTCCGGATATATTTCGAGCACCAGCAGAGAAGCCTCTGAATGTGACGTCATATGGAGAGAACTTTGGTCTTCTGCGAGCTTATCCACCCACTGTCTCTTCAGTGAGTGATACTGTCGCTCCATTTCGAACGATGCCGCGTAACACACGGGAAGTTGCCCACGGCTATTTGGGGTATTTTCACACTGAGCAATTACCGCATGTAATAACTCTCGTAGTTGCTCCGGCGAGTTAGTTGAGGAGTTAGACTTGGTACCACTAGCCATATTAATAGCCAGGTTTGCGAAACTAGCACCATCACCTCTGGTATTCTTTTGCCGTCGAAGCGCGTCAGCCATGACATATTTGAGAAGCGCCTCAATGCATTCGAAGCCCCCGTATGCAAAACAAAGGTGGAGGCAGGTGTCGCCATTTGCATCTGGAAGTCGCCAATCCGCACCATACTCTAAGAGCAACTTCATGCCGTCAATGAAACGGAAAATGCAACAATAGTGGAGAGGCGTGCGGTTCACAGGACCGCCCTGGCGGTCGAGCCATCGGGCCCCCAGAAACTCTTGGAGCAAGAAATGGAGCGTCTGCGAGTGGTGATGCTGGAGTGGCATGTGCAAGACAGTCAAACCGTCGAATGTTACGAGGTCGAGATCGCAAAGTGAGTTTTCATGCAGATAAACACGGCTCATCTGCGACACAAGGTGGAAACACACCAAGTAATGGCCGTGGAAGGACGCGTAGTGGAGGTTGCACCAGCCCTGGTGCGCCGGATCCACATTGAGCCAAAGCTCGGGGAAGCGGGCCAACAAGCGCTTGGTGATGGCCAAGTTTCCCGCTATGATTGCCTTGCGTAGTCTATCTGCTGCGTCCAACATATCGGGCGTATGTGCCTGAGTGAACGGCTGGTGTAAATGTGGGGGTGGATTCTGGGGCATACCTGAATCCGTCACCTGTAGGGCACGTGATACAGGATGCACGGGTGCGCGGCCTGGGGACGGGCACCAAGAGTTCGAGAGATAGCTCCGACTTTACATGTATGCTGAGTCTCAGGAATTGTTATTATTCCAAGGGTAGACTTCTTTCGAGGATAGAACTTGATTGTGATAATGTCTCACTAACGAATCTGGAAAATAGGCGACTGCGAAACGCGTGCGAGGAAGAAGCAAGCACACTGGTATTCAGTGCAACACGCTTCATCGAGACCATAATGGGTCTGAAAACATTTTTAGGGCAGAAAGCAGAATTCTGAGATGTGAATCGTGGATTGTGAGCTTCTTTCGGGATGCTTTACCAGTTTTGGCTTGACATGAGATGAGGGACCTGAGACTGCGACGAATACTCCAAGTTTTAGTGGTACACTTCAAGTTTAAGTCTGGCGGGCGACTCAACTCTCTATCTGAATTGAAACTAGCACTATGTGACTAGCTTTGTCTTTTCTTATGTATGCAACATGTGGCACTGGAAAGATTTTCTTGGATTTTATGAACATACCCGCCCACTTTCTTTAATGTTTTTCGAGAGCGGAGAATTTCCCTCAAAGATGCCCGAATTCCACACTTTTTGGAGTCACAAAGCTATGTGTGTATAGAGGTAAAGAATTACACACTTTCTCAGTTTTCGAAACGGGAGTTTCGGATTTATGAATCAGTGTCCCTTGTTCGAGTAGTGGCTGCAAAAACAGAAGGAGTCAGCACGTCACAAGCATGGTGGATCAGAAGACTGAAACATATCAGTACATACAGAACTCGATTTGTGTCATCAAGCGTAAGACGAAATGTGGGAAACTTTCCTATGAAACAAATATTGATGGCCGAAATCAACATGGAAAAAGAGTTGTGGGACAAAAGATTTTTTCTGCGCAAGTCGCATACTCTCATATCACGCAAACGTAAGCATCACGTTCAATTTAGGATATTCCTTCCGATATTTCCGCCAAAATTCTAATTTTTTATACTACTCTATTGTTGAGTGTTGTCTGCAAGGCGATATCAGAGGCTTGCAAAATCAAATACATGCCCAAGTCTGTTGTTCTAGATAGAGTGGTTTGTTAGGATACTCGTGGTATTTGCATTCTTCAGAATTTGCGTAGAATCCCAATTCAACCACTGCTTGGGGTTCTTTTTGGTGTTGCGCTTTTGTGTTGATAGATTTCATCTTGGAGCATCGTCAAAGGTTGTTAATTTAAGCCGGATATGGCGGATGGATGTTGATAACTCGACAAGATAGCGAAATCACGAGTCAAAGAATAGGCAATATGTAGAGAACGAACAGAGCTCTCACTTGTCAATAATTGTCTGATTTCGGGAGTGAGTGATGATTTCGAAGTCAGTACGCCTGAGCGTTGGCTAGAGAGTGATTTCCACCGACCAAATATATGCTCTGAGATCTCTTCAGACTATGATTTCGTCTCATACAAAATATCCAAGCAACTATGACATTTTCTATCTATTTACTAGGGAGCTTAACTGCTCAGAAAGGTCTATTTGATAATCAACCATATCACGGTAGAGTATTATATGGTGTCAAGATGGGAAATGAGTCCTTTTGGCTGACTACATCCATTTTCATCGAAGAGACTCAGCACCGGATGGTGATTTAAAAATATCCATTTCCGCTAGGACATAGTCAGTTTGAAATTTGATCAAGGAAAATGCTGATTTGTTGTACAACTCGCTTCATTTGTATTGGAAAGAATATCGTGATCCTTCTTTTGAGAGAGGAGCCTTAAACACAGATGCTTTATCCACAAGCGAGGCGAGAAAGTTTGACATTTGAAATCACAATTCAACTCTATACAAGCTTCAGGAATCTTTTACACTTTGCACCACTATAAGTTTCCAAAAGTCAAGGTTTCGGGGCAAGTTTCAAAATGATTCCATGGGATACATGGTATCAACATAAAATCTCGAAATTACTCCGTATAGTCTCATTCAATATTGACATGTGTCTCCAGTGTATATTGTTATTTTGAGACAATGCAAACTTGGAAGTCGTACCAAAAATCACAAGCAAGCGATTCAAACTGGAGCCACCTCTTTAAATCACATCGTGGGGAAATCATGGTATTTACGCCTCGTAGTACTTCACAATTTAACAAGGAGCGAGCAAAGATTCCTAATACTGGCTGGTTCGTTTTTCAAAAAACTAGTGAAAGGAAAAGGTAAAAGAAATGAAGAACCGACAGACCAACACCAGTCTTTATCAATATATATCTTTCGGTATTCCCCACACTTGGCTGCCCATGCCACGGTTCCAGGATGCGCTGGTTTTGCGTTTTAGAGCACCAGTTCTATAGTTACAAATAGGAATACAAAAGAATCCATGATCAAAAAGACACGCCTGTCCAGCACCATGTGTAGTACTGATTTAGCTGTGTCTGGCATGTGCCACTTTATGAGACCAGAAAAACTAGCCGTGTGCCGCTTAGCTGCGTCGTCCAAAAGTATGATTCGCCAGGTTCTGTCCTTGAGTCTACATGTTATTATCTTCGTGATGTGTATGTCATGTTATAGTATACAAGGGCAGAGCAGGGGCCCTATGCCAAAGCCGAGGTTAACACGACCGCAGATATTCGGTTTTGGATATTAACAGAAATAACACTCGTGATGGCCGGGCGCCCGTGTACTCTGCCAAATGCGTTTATCTTTCATTTTTGCCGCTGGATCAATGCTGGCCCTCAATGAAATCGTTCTTCACTCTGTAAAAGATGCAGAACCACATGGCAGCGCCAAGAAACTTCGAGCCCCACTTCAATCTGGGATCAACATGTGGCCTTGGAGGGGCTGCATGGCGGGCGTACTTGGCTATGTGATGAGCAGCCATTTTCTGTAGGTAGTGTGGAGATACTGAACTCGACTGAAACGCACTTTTTTACTGGCGATATGGTTGGCCACGCTCACGTGCAGGACGGCCGTGATGTGTGGTGCACGGGTCTTGTTTGGAGGGTTTCTGTCAGGTCCATTTATATTACAAGCCTCGGGGGTATGATTTGGTCATTTTCTCGTGTTCTCTTCCGTGTGTCTTCTTTCTGTGGGTTTTCTATTTTTGTGGGTTTTCCGCGGATTGTGATTTCGTGGTCAGCTGAAGGACGAGAGCGCTTATGTGGATACACCATGAGAGAGAATATCAAGGGAGGAGTCAAGAACACAACAGCAAAAGCTCAAGGATTCCAGAAGAAACAGCGCATGTTTGCTAGTTCACAAGAAGCCATTTTTATCACAAAGTATTGGTCTGAAGGGTGTTTGGAATCTTTGGCCAGCATGTGCAGAATCGTGTCTGGATCATAGCCTTTTGCCTGGGACACAAACCGTATGTTTCGACTAGGATATTATTTTGAAGTATGAATTCCCAGCCACACTCCGCCATATCACCGTTCTGTCTGTAGATTTCCCGGCTTCTTTTGAACAGGCTCTAAACAGAACAGTACACAAGATCGAACTAGATGATGCCAAATACTTAAAGTGTCTATGTTTTCCAGCTTTGTGGTCCAGAACTTTCCTTCTTCATTTGAAATGTCATGGTTCGAACTGCGTCAGTTGGAAAACGGTGCTCTTTGACACATGAATTTGAAGAATGAGTTTGTTTGATGCTGGAAGACAAGTGGGCAAAATGAAACCGGCTTGGTAAAAATATCAATTCTAGTGCATACAGGGCGTGAGGTTTGAAACAAGAAAACTTCATGAGTGACGATCTCTGTGTTTTTCTCCTGGGGGTGGAATACTACAATAGGAGGCCGTTGTGTCCTGCATAAGAGGATATGATTCCAATCATCTGGCCTACATATTTACCTTTCAGGGTCTAAATTGCTTATCGTTTATTTGATCTATATACTTTTTTTTCTTATTTTAATGCTACCCATATCATCGATGAGCGCTCCTTTGACTAGTTTAGCAACTGTACCACCGTGATTGTAAGAGGGTACGTTTTACCTGCCTTTCCACATATATATTGCCGACCAGTATGAACCGATGGCTGAAAATCGAGAAGATCTTTCTGTGAACAAATGCCTCTATTTTTCACGTGTGAAGCTCAGCCAAAGAGGCACCGAAAAGTGATCTCCGTGTCTCCTTACGAGTTTGAGAACTTTCAAGCCCTGAAAAGACGGTGAAAGTGAGGCAGTTATTGAGCTCTGTGGTCTCTCGCCAAGATCCGAGCGAATTGGGAAATTGGTGTGTAAATCACTCATCTGGCTTGCACTAGAATTACCTGTCGAATAGATAATCGGGCTTTTCACCAAACGAAATGGTCTCAAAGTATGCCCATTTTGACTGTTTGTAGGTGTTCCATGAAAGTCTTGAGTTTCAGAAGAAATCAACCCCAATCTTATCAACTCGTCAATACGGCTGCACACTTTTTCATAGTCTTCAGCGGTGGTATCAATCGGGAAGAGAAAATCCAATTCTGTTTTGTGGAACTTCATTCCCGCTGGTGTCTTTGAAGACGACGCAACTTTGCCATTTTCCCGTAGTTTCTCCCCACGTGAGTTGAAAAGCAGGTGATTCGGAATCTGCAGTAGAGATACCAGGCCAGAAACCCCACTCTGTTCTCTATCGCCAAGCCCCGGCACAATGTTGTCTATGAAGAAGTACGGCTCTCCAGCAATATAGACCGCCACGAGTCCCATATATTTATCTATTATATACAGTGTGTCAATAGGGGTGCTGGTTTGATACTTGAAAACGTCCAGGTTCGAACAAGAATAGCAATTTACCGGAGATCTCCTGCCGTCAAGCCCCATCAAGGAAGATTGGCATGACCTTGTCTTTGCACATGCGGAATGAGCTCGGGATCTGCTCAAAAACCGCACGTCTTTCTCTTCTATTTCCGGATGGAAAGAGGTGGGGCGACTGGAGTCAATTTCAGGCATATAGCCAAGTGGCCCTGTCGTATTGTGCATTTTGTCATGGAAGATCTGCAGCTCCTCTCGAGTGTTCTCAGGTTGATAGCCCTTGAAGAATTTGTTTGGAAATCTGTTTTTCAACCTTTCAATGAGCTTTCTTCGTGCGCCTTTCTTCACTTCAGAAGGCTCGATTGTTTGCGTTCGGGTCTTCAGATGCGTGTTGGGTACAAAATCAAGTTTCTCTTTTGAGATGGGGAAGTTGGGCTCGTTCTTTTGACCCAGAGCAAGCAAAGTAGGGCAAGCCAAGACAAACGTGACTTGGTTCTGGATTCTTTCAGGAGACCTGTCATAACAGTTATCATATTCAACGATGAATTTCCGCTTCACTACTAATTTGGTTGTCCTAACAGATTCAGGGGGTTGTGTTCTGTTGCCAACAGAATACCGAATGTTCATATCTCTTTGCTTGGAGCTCTGTTTATCCAAAGAACTCCCGAGTTTTTGGTGGTAACCATCCTTCTTCTTGGGAGGATGCAATGGAGATGCATTTTTCGTGAAGCGGATTCGCCTTCTATAACCCATAGACGAGGTTTTGGGGAAAGCAATGTAGTTGAAAAGATTTCGAGGCTTCTGGTGCTAAGGAAGTATTTATATAGTAGAAAGATTCTACAATGGCAGATATTAAAAGTTCCAGCACCGGGATTCAGAGAACAAAAACGCGAGCATACCGGAGTCTGATAATATGGTGTTGAAGGACCAGGCAAAAGTGTGTTTTGAGCAAGAGCAGGCATGTATTTCTGCTTCATGAGATTGGAAATCCGCCTTGCAATTTGAAACAAGGCATTTTCGAAATCATGGGTTTGGCTGCCATGCTTTTCTTTTTGTCAGCATTAAAACAGGTTGCGTATTTTGTTTTTGTGCGATCAACATATTAAAAATGCAGCTTCTTGTGGTTTGAAAGTATAAATGTTTTCCGATACCCCATTGATTCAGCCCGGTCACTTGCAGTAAAACGTTGATTTTCGGGGGATAAGCATGTATATTCTTTTATTCGGAATATCAAGATTCTGAATGATACAAGCCCTGTAGAAGGGGGGGTCATATATTCTCGGGCCTACCCAAGGTCAGAATAGAATTGCTGCACTCAGAAAAGAAAGAAATCATGTTTCTAGCTGTTCGCTCAGAATCTCCGAATAAAATGAGACTAGCTATGTATTTTTCGCAACACAGGAATGGCTATTTTGATAGGCGATGATGCCGGCGAGGCAGCTGAATTATTCGGCATGGCCGATGAGTCTTTTGATTTGGCCCGAGGTAAAACGCTGCTCCGAAAAATCGAATGTTGTCCCTCGATCTGCGCAGCGTATTGTGTTCAGTTCGTGGATAAACAGACAATACTAGCGGTGCGATAATCGGGCTGAGACTGACTCAAATATGGTGATCAAAATTTGAAGCAGGGCCTATATTTGACTGTGGGCAACTATTCCACAGTTCATTGGATCCTGCGAGCTTCACGAATTCAACGGTTCTCGTGTGTTGCCGATATATGTGATTTTTGGAGCATACATATGCTTGCATGCGGTTCCCACTATGTTGACTTCGTTGGCCTGAGGTGATTTTGGATGCGGCTCACTCATCTGGCACCCCGCTATTATTGACTCTTCCCAGTGTTCGATAAAGATCGAGTGCCTTTCAGAACTGCTCCCTGGTTTGCTGCAATTGCATCAGAAACAAGCTTGGTCAAATATATTTCGAGTCCATGGGGATTATTTTGCCATTGCATTGGGTGTTGCGGTTTCCACGTTCCCAGTAAGCCTACAGATGCGTGGTTCTTATTGAAGGAAATGGTGGGGCAAAAAAAGAAACTTCTGGATGGGCTTCGGGAACAAACACTCCGAAAAGAAACTGTTTGTTGGGACATGCTTTAATCACATGACAACACATTCACCATGGGACCCATGTGATATTCCCACCAACGTGCGTCCCGATTTTGTTGAGCAAAAAGGTGGAAACCCAACAGGTGGGAGTTTGTTGGTGGAAATGCTGTGGAAATCGATGGCTGCGTTGAGACCGGTAGTTGCTCCATATTGTACCATCACAGGCTGCTGGGCGGTTTTGACGTTGAGCATCGCATTGATGGCCACGTGTTTTCTGCATCTGTCGACCGCCGACTTCACAATTTGCAGGCCCTTGAAGACGTCTCTCTCGGCCATATTCCACTTTCCATTTCTCGTGACCGCCTCTAACTGTGCTGGTCATACAAAGAACGTCACGACCAATTCCATGTATTGGGTTGGAATACTGTGCGGGCAACCGGAAAGAACCTTTCTCGGCCGGCATTTATTTCCAGTCAGGCTCCCTATACTAGTGCTGTGGCCATGGTTCAGGTTTCAGTTCTGTCATTTCATTGGTGTTGATTGTCTTGGTTGTTCACCAGATGCTAAAGAAGAGGAGAGACTCGCACGATCTGCGACTTGGTCAGAGAATCCCTGATCCATCATATGTTCTACTAGGCTTCAGTGCTTTTGTTTCAGAGGGAGATTGGCTTCGAACTTGTGTCCGTGTATCTCTTCGATGAATGGAGCTGTGGACGGGGCAAGAAAGTCTACTGAACAGCTCGGCCCGCTTAGAAATATCTACCATCTTACAACACCACAGAAAGGTCCTATTGAAGGTGGCTCCGGACTAAGGAAATTGGTATGCCACTAAATTACCGGCCATTCGGCCTCATGAAATACCACCATCCGGTATGGGCCATTGGGTATGAAATATATGGCACGAAAGCTTCAGAGTCGGATAGCTCGGCAGCCAGAAGGTTTCATCATGTGACGAAAACGTGCTTCATCGGCCTATTTCATGGCTATAGACCAATGGCCCGTTTTTCGGAATGCGCGTGAATAAAGATCATGAATGGGTGTCACGTTTCGGCGTAGAGCCCAGTCATCCAGCTTGATTTCTTGGCCGTCTTTCAAATTGCCGGCACTATCCGGATAGAAACGGGGATAATAGAAAGCTTGTGTCCTGACCGGAAGGTTAATCCCGGAAGGCCCGAAATCCAAACAAGGCTTGCCATGCACTTCATGAGCGCGAAAGGAGTCGCTGATTTAGCGCTTGATTCCACAACAGGACGGGGAAACGGAAAAAGACTGGATTCAATCGTGAATCAGAATCAGAAGATGATTCCCAGAAGATGATACACAACTCTGTTGTTTACCATACCTGGCTATGGGGTTTGAAAGATCGTTGCTCCAGGGAGAAAAGCGGGTGCAGGACCACTCTTTTGCTGCGCCCAAGCCGCCATCACGTGATCCAAGTGCCGCATCGGGAGCTATGATTACGTGCATGCTTAGCCCACGGCACAGAATGCCCAAACAAAAACAAGCGACTGGCTGATTACTATTCCGTTCCTGGAGGAACTCGGCCGTGAAATGTCAAAAAAAAAAATTGTGCATAGCCCACAGGAAACGAAATGAATTTGATCCCGAAAAGCCATCTTAGTTTGGTGACCAAGATATTTGTCGTGGAAGAAGTGCTATAATTAGAGAGCAAGAACAGTCCCAATCCCCCGGAGTGCGCCATTAAAAAAAAGCTATATTCTAGAAACTGGCTAGTGAAATTATGACCCTTGAGGTAAGAAAAAAGATTGAGGTTAGGAAGGCGGAGTCGAGGCGTGTGGCTGACTATTCTGCAGTCAAAAAATAACAGCCTTGTGTTGGTGGGCAGCCGTCTGTTTATTTTGAATCGCCCTCAACATCGCTGGTGAACTTGGAGATTTAAAAATACCCAGAAAATCGGCAATTTAAAACGTCACGGCACATACATCAAGCTACAAATCATGACCACGCCCTGCATGTGCACAATCAAACCCCGCGAAACAGCGCCCCAGCCAACTGTTTACTGATTGCGCTAAAATTATAAGGCCAATGCCATGCAGTGTGGCGGTATGTGCAGGCAGGCCCCAGTCCTCTTTCCCTTTTAGGCAAATGACAAGCATGGATCATCGCCACTGGGGCTAGCAGTAGGATGCAGGGGCGGAGTGATCTGACATCTCCGGCAATCCATCCACGATGACGAACGATATAAATGTCGAGGTGATTCCGCTCCATTCATTTTTGGATTATCAACCAATCTTCTCTCTCCAGTCTAGGATTCTTCATTCCAAGGCCTCAGCTTCCCCATTCATAAGTCAAGACACTCCGCTAGACATTCAGCCATAGCCTTTTTCCTTTCAGAAATCTCACAATGCAATTTTCTCTTGCTATTTTAAGTGCCATTGCATTCGTTCAAGCTGCACACGTGCCATACGAGCCGTGGACGACTTTGAAGCCATCCGCCACCTACTCGGGAGCCACTGTTGACCACCTTCACACGTTTGGAATTCAGGTTGTTTCCATCAAGACGTCTTCTCCAGAACATTATTCGTCTTACGCCACTTCTTCAGAACATTATTCGTCTTACGCCACTTCTGTTGCAAAGAGAGACGTTGTGAATCAAATTGACGATGGCCAAATTCAAGTCCACTCTTCTGCAAGTTTGAGCACGCCGACCATCACCACCGCCTCTGTGATCAAACAAATCAGCGACGGCCAAATTCAAGATCAGACCAAAACCAGCACAACGTCTACTTACTCGAAGAAAACGGCGTCTGTGATCAACCAGATCTCAGACGGACAGATCCAGGACCAAACTGCTTATGCGTCTGCTTCTATCCCCACTGCCGATGTTGCTTCCCAGATTTACGACGGCCAAGTGCAGGCCACCGACTCTGCTTACATTAAATACGAGGGATTTTCTGTTTCATGCAGCACCTCGAACTCGTTGATGATGGTCTTGGAAAACGGTGAATTGAAGGACTCTTATGGAAGAATCGGTGCCATTGTTGCCAACAGACAATTCCAATTCGACGGCCCTCCACCACAAGCTGGCACCATTTACGCTGCTGGTTGGTCGGTCACTGAGGACCACTACTTGGCTCTTGGTGACAGCGATGTTTTCTACCTGTGCGTCTCTGGTTATTTCTCCAACTTGTATGATGAGAACGTCGCTGAACAATGTAGCCCGGTCCATCTTGAAGTCATTAACTTTGTCTCTTGTTAGACCCCCTCTTTAGATAGAAAACTGTATACGTGAAATGATTGAATTTTTTGAATCCCATCGGAGTCCATTAGAA
This sequence comes from Metschnikowia australis, assembly GCA_019285895.1. Classification (NCBI taxonomy): domain Eukaryota; kingdom Fungi; phylum Ascomycota; class Pichiomycetes; order Serinales; family Metschnikowiaceae; genus Metschnikowia; species Metschnikowia australis. The sequence goes on along the minus strand of JAGSXI010000029.1, from coordinate 49,850 downwards.
GCCCTTCCGGGACACATCACCATGTTCCCTTTATCTATTGGCTCAACCTGGCTTCTCTGTGCTGTAGCCAAATCAACATGCAACTATCAAACATAGTGCAAATTTTATATGCTCCAAGCGAAACTTGATATTCGGACCATGGGCGCCCTTTTCATTGACTTCTGATGCATATTCACATTCTAATTATCTTCGTAGGAATCCCTTGGAGCGTGTTTGGGAGCTTTCTGGACGGCTAGTCATTGTGTATGCCACACTTGAGTAGAGCGAGGTGTCGTTTTCCATCATATGGCCATCCTCCGTATCTTCGTCGTCGTGGCGCAAAGTCACCGAGCTGAACAATGCAAACGGGTCGTCCTTCAAGTCAGACTTCGGGAGAGATACCTCCTCTTCGGGACTTGGCGGGCAGCCCGCACCGCGCTCCGGGTTTTTGGTTTTGGTGATCACAGGGATCATGGGTGGTTTCTGATGACGAAGCAAAGCCCACTGGGTGGCCTTAAAAAACGGGTGCGTCTTGATGTCGGATGCACCCATTTTCGAGCCCAAGCGCTTAGTCTCATCCTTGATGAGAAGCTTTTTGATAAGGCTTTTGCAGCTGGAGGAAACGGACTTCGAATCCAGGAATCGCACGTCTCGCTTTAACACATTGCCAAATGTGGTCTTGCGGTCTTTGCCCTTGAAGGGGGTGGTGCCGTAGAGCATCTCGTACATGAAAATTCCCAAGGTCCACCAGTCCACGGAACTGGTATGGCCCTGTCCACGAATGACCTCGGGCGCGATGTACTCCTCCGTGCCCACAAACGAGTTTGTGCGGAAGCCGTCAATGCAAGCCTTGGTGTCGATGGTCGGGTTGGACGAGTTATGAGCCTTAGTGAATTGGATCTCCGGGCTTTTGATGCTGCCAGACTGCTTGGATAAGTCGAAGTCGCTCAACATAATGTGCCCCAGCTGGTGGAGCAAGATGTTCTCCGGCTTCAAGTCGCGGTAGATGAAGCCCAGTAAATGCAAGTACTCGAGCGCCGCAGTGACCTCCGCCGCATAGAACCGGGCGTCCTCCTCGCCGATGGTCTTGGTATCCCGCGTCTGGAGCGCACGGAAAAACTCACCGCCCATGCAATACTCCATGCAGAGGAACAACGAGTCCTCCAGCTGGAACGAGTGGTACAAGGTCACGATGAACGGGTGGCTGCTAGTGGCGAGGATCTCCTGCTCGGCCAACGCGCGCTTGATCTTGTCGCGCTGGATCATCTCCTTCTTGTTGAGCACCTTCATGGCGTAGAGCCGCGAGCTAGTCTTCTCGCGCACGAGGAACACCTTGCCTACGTCGCCCTTGCCCAACAAGCGGATCTTCTCAAAGCTACCCGCATCTACCTGCACGTCCATAACCTTGGTTGCCAGCTGCAGATACGTCCGACCCTGTGTGTATGTACGGGGCCGGCCCTGCGAGAGATTGAGCTCGCCGATGTGCTCGTTGAGGTCAAACTCCTTGGGCGGCTCCACGGATGGAGACCGTTCCCCAAGAAGCCGCACTAACGGTGCCAGCGCCACGCGCCGAAGGGTCTTTCGAAGCGGTGACGTGGGCTGCTCGGGAGGCTGCATGGTGGCGGGGTACAGCCCGTTTTTTACACCCATCAAGCTGCCCCCCAGCGTGTCCGCAGGAACGCCTACACGCGTGAGTTCAGGCACCTTGCCGTCTGCACTGCGGTGGCCACGTTTCAGCGGCACAGAAAGCTCGGAGTCCAAATGGCGGAGCGCGATCTGTACGTTGGAGGTGCCGGCCATCAGACCCAGCGTAATATCCTCGCCATCTTCGGCACGCGGCCGGAAAAGCAGCGCGGGGCTTAAGCTGCTGTGGCCTGTTTCGGCACTAGCATCTTGGGCCCGTAGTGCCGCATTTGGGGGCGTGGAGTGGCGTTCCAGCGGCGTTCTGGATTCTCTCAGCAGGCGCTCTTTGGTGGCACCAAGCAGTCGGAAAACAGATGGAAACAGCTCAGTAAAACCCGGTGCGGGTGGCTCTGTTTCTGAAACTGCGCCTCCCAGTGGCGCTGTGCATGTTCCGGCGTCCCCCGGCGGCTTGGCGTCGGCGGGTGCCGACAATCGTAAAAGCGCCCGCAACTTGTGCAAGCTGGCCAGCAGGAAGCCCAGCGAGAGCAGCTTTTTTGCTGCCGGTTGAACCGGCGAAACTGCAGCGGGTGCCAGGCCCAGGCCATTTTGGGCCCGCACCAAGGACGGGTCCACAAGGGTCAAATCAGGCGTAGGCTCCGTCTGACTTGTCAGATCGCGGAAGAAAAACCGCGGTACAGACACCGAGCGGCTGCGGCGGCCGGTCTTCACGCGGGCCACTGGCGGCGGCAACGCCTTCCAGACGCTGTCATTATCGGGGTCAGGTGGCCTGGCGGGGGTTTGCGAGAACAAGGTCTGGTAGAGATTGACCATGCGGAAAACAGACACACAAACGCGGGATTTGGGCGCAAAAAAGCAGGCGGGAAAGAGCGGAGGGCAGGCGGTTTCAGAGGCGTGTTTTTGGGGGTTTTGCCGCCAGGTTTGGGCGTGTTTTTGGGGCTTTGTGGATCCTAGCAAGAGGTGTAGCAAGGCCGTGGAATTGAGATCGGGGTTCCAGATACCGTGTTCGCGGCGCTGGAAATGCGTGTCGTTCGCGGGGCCGGGCCAGGAGCCGGTGTGCTTTGGGGTGGGTTGTTTTTGGGTTCAAACGGAAGAAAACCAGGCAAAAAGAGCTTTTTGTGCCGCTAGAACGAGTGTGGACGAGCCTGTTGTGTTTTGTTTTGTCTTTTTCGCCGGGTGGATGGAAAATGAATGGGGTGTATTCTGATACTGTCTGGGGCCATGGGTGCAGGGGGAGGGATTTTGGGGCCGCCCGCGGTGTTTTCAGGGCGGGCTGGCAAAATGCGCGGCTGGTTTACCGGGCCTAGTTGGAGTTTTGTGGGGTGGCTTTCTGGGGGAGGGGGCGTGCGATTCTTGCGTTTTCTGATGGGCGCGTTTTGTTTTAATTTTGGTTTTTTAGGTTTTATTCTGTCTTTTGGTTGGCTTTCTTTCTGTCTTTTGGTTGGCTTTTTCGCTTCTCAGGTGTCTTTTTCGCTACGAAGGAGTTTTTTGTTTCACCACCTTCGTTCGCCTTTTATCCGACCTCCTTGTTTGGCTTTTCTGGTGGTCTTTGGCCTGTTTTTCGACCTTTCTGTGTTGCACTGTATCTGCTGGCTCCGACCTCTTGGGCATTTTGCTTCACTGGTGACGTTTTGCTATGGAACGTCTGTTTTGTTCGTCTGGCTCATATATTAGACCTGCATCGAGGAGCCTTTTCTGAATGTGTTTTGCACCCCGCCCTTAATACGCCTCCGTGGCCCCGAATTCATCACGACTTGTGCCTTCATCGTCGCACCAGCCATTGCCAGATATTTCGCCAGGCTCTCGGAAGCTCCAAGATGTCAACACTGTTTGAGCCGTACCTGTGTGCAGGCACGGGCATGTCGTATTGTGGCCAGGATACAAGGAATCATTCGTGGATAATACCAGATTGTGCAATGATTTGGATGCACTGGATGTAGCTTTCGCCAAAGCGCCATGTCCTGATAGATGAAGTACCGCAGTTTTGCGGCACGCCCAGGTTAGACATGTCTCGTTTTCCCCAAATCTTGACATGTTGTGTCCATCCATGTAAGCTAGGCGGTGTCCGAAAATGGGACCTGAATCAGGTTCGACTCGCCAACACAGAGGAGAACAAGGGATTATCAAAATACCACCGGACGAAGCGCCGTGCGTGATTCCGACACATCGCTGGTGCAGCTGATTCATGTATATTTGATAGCAGCAGAAAGATATAGAAGGCCACCGTGGGCAGCGAGCCTACAGCACAAGTGTTTTGTCGAAAGAGAATTTCGCTGCAGTCCTCGAAAGCCCGAGAACTCCTCAACTCCAGTGCTTCAGATGGCAAACCAAACCATTCACACCGTGCTGTGCACTAATCTATATTTCAACACCCAGTAGGCTCCGGGCCCACGGTTCCACGAATGGCACGCTCTGTGGTTTCCCTTGCATCGTGAATGCAAAACAAGCCCTCTGAATGTGTGCCATATGGATCAATCTTGCAGAAGGTTTTGTTGGGCATACCGTTTTTGGTGGGCATGCCCAATATATTTTGCACCCGCGAGGCAAGACATTGAATTGCATGGGCCGTGAAGAATCGAGGTATTCCAGTCCATGTACTGTCTTTTTTCACTTTTATATGTTGCTCGTACAGCTTATTATTAGTATTAGTATTAGTATTAGTATTAGTATTAGTATTAGTATTAGTATTAGTATTAGTATTAGTATTAGTATTAGTATTAGTATTAGTATTAGTATTAGTATTAGTATTAGTATTAGTATTAGTATTCCCATTACCATTACTATTCCTATTCCTAATCGTTTTCATTTACTATGATGCCTGCTGGCCCTGGCGCCCATAAACTGGCGCGCCATTTTAGGTCCAGGGCCGCATGCCCACCCAATGCCCGAAATGGCGAACGGCCTAAAACGAATACAAAAAGGACTGAAACCCAAAAACGAATACAAAAAGAACAGAAACCCAAAAAACGAAACAAGCTTCATTCTGGTATCCAGCCGAGGTTCCCTTCACATGTCAACATTCCCATGTTTGCTGTCCGTCATCCTTTCCTTATTTCCTTGGTTCCTTCCATATTTCTGGGCCTAGGGCGGACTTTCGCGCCCATCGGACATGGCCTGCTCATGCGATACCAGCTTTCTTCCACATCAGCTATCATTTTGGAATCTGCCCATGGCCACCAAGCAAAACGCTCTGAATCTACCATTATAGCATTTCGTCCTCCCGTATTTGCCTGCCTGTTCTCAGCCTACCTACGCCACCGGCTTCTTTGCCCCAAATACCAGGACCCATGCAGCTCGAGACCTTGATCTCACAGGGCCAGATTCCATATGAGGAAAGCTTGCTTGAAAACAGCAACAATGAGACTCTCTGGCTCGAGTACTTCGAGGCTTACCGGTCCGATTTCAACAAGGCCGTGTTCATTCTAGACCGTGCCGTTTCCGAGTTGCCTCACTCTACTTTACTATGGAACGCGTATCTCCAGTTACCCTGGGACTCCGAGTCCGCCGAGACCCTCGTGCATTTATATGAGCGGGTATTGCGTGTGATGCCCTCAACACCCGCATTTTGGCTCAAGTACATCGACCTTCTATCGGCGCAAAAGCCCGGCGGCGGCCGGCTTCGAAAAGCTTTGGACATGGCTCTTTTCAACTTGGACCGCTCGCACCACCAGCAGATCTGGCAGAAGTACTTGCTTTTGGCTGAAACAATGCCCGGTATGCCTGCGGCTTCTATCTACGGGCGGTATTACGAAATCTCGCGCGGCGAAATTGGCGGGCTGCCCCTAATCCTGAGTGAACATTGTGTTTTGAAAGTGGCTGAACACGCTGACTTCTGGCGGGCGGTTCTTTTATTTCAGGATTTGGAAAAAAAGCAGCCGGCGGGCCTGCGGCTGCACGCCGAGTTTGTGCTTGAATTTCTCCGCATTTTACTGCAAGACACTCAATTCCGCAGTGACTCTTTTATCGAGCAAACGGCCCAAAATGCCGCCGCCGATTTCCCACTGTTCGCCAAACGGTTCATGCTTGTGCTTGCCAGCTACTTCTCGGCACGCGAGCTCTTGGATCAAGCCCGCCATTTTCATGCTCTAGCCTTTGAAACGGCAAAATCGCCCGTCGACATCGTGGACGTCTTTGACATCGTGACAAACTGGGAAGAAAACCAGATGGAACGGCTCTTCAGGAGCGACAAGGCCGAGGCCCTCCGGCTCTGTATGAAGAGCTTCTCACGGCTCGTGGAAAAGCAACCCGTGCTCATAAGCGACGTTCTTATTAAGGCACATCCTCATAGTATAGACCATTGGCTCGAACGAGCTAAGATCTTCCAGGAGATGGACGACCAGCGGCAAGTCATCAGCACATACGTCACGGCCATTAGACGTGTGAACCCGCTCCAGGCAAGCTCAAGAAACGGGCACACCATGGCAGAAATATGGATCAAGTACGCCGACATCTATATCTCCCAGCGCGACCTTTCGACGGCCAACGTGGTATTTTCACATGCCGTGAAATCGCAGTTCCGGACCGTGGGGGAGCTTGCAGATTTGTATATAGCGTGGACCGAGATGATCTTCACGGTTTCTGACGAGGAAGCATTGAAACACATCGAAATGGTGCTTTTCACCCCCGAACATGAAACAACTCCAAACAAAAATGAACCAAAGGAAAGAAAAACGGTGCATGACCAAATTGCACACAGCGGGAATCTTTGGGCATTCTACATCGATGTGCTCAAGTCGATGATCGAGGAAGGCGAAGACAATCTGGCCGTCTATACGAAGTTGGACCAGACATATAGTCGTCTTTTTAAGCTCCAGATCATCAGTCTCCGCCTGCTTCTAGAGTACGCAGATTTCACAGCAACACACGAGGATATGGACAAGAGCTATGCAATCTACGAGGCAGGCATCCATAGCTTCAGGTCCCCGCAAGCGCAATTTCATATCTGGGCCGTCTACCTCGATAAAATCGTAAGCCACGTCGATGATGGCAATGTGATTCGGGACCTCTTCGATCGGTGTGTGTCGTCAGAGATTCCCGGATTCCAGGCATACGAGATCTTCGAAAAGTACTTCACTTTTGAGCAGAAACAAGGCAATTTAGTCCGGTCGGTCACCATCTTGCGAAATGCCATAAACTACCTCACTCGCTCGTTTTCCTTTCCTCGCTACACCAAAGAAAACCGCAATAAAATTGCCGATGACAAGTTTACATTATACAAAAAGGCCTCGCGTGTGGTTCGCTCCAATTTGCATGATATGCAGTTGTATCGGGAGATCATGACGCAAGCTCTACAAGATTCACACTTGACGCTTCCATATGGGATAGAACTTGGTCTTGAATATGTGGAGTTCGAGAAGTCTGAAAACGAAGTTGGAAGGGTAAGAGCTCTTTTCAAATATTTGGCTGGCCTCGGTCACCCTGATGGCCACGTGATGAAGATTGTATGGACGAAATGGGAAGAATGGGAGATCCAGAGCGGCACCGAGGCCTCATACAAGGGATTGTTAAGAACACGGAGGCAATTAACGAATGAAAGTAGGGAAGTGTCTGAGGCCAAGGCCGACATCAATCCTATGGGTTTTGTTATCTCTGAAACGAAAGACTCATCCAAGAAGGCAGAACCAGCGGTCACTGCAAACCCGGATGCTATTGAATTAGATATGGATATGTAAGATGTATCATTAAAATGCCGATTGATTGGCTTGAAATTGGTCGTGGGCTCATAACTTCTTGAAAATGTCCTTCCATTTATTGAGGAAGGATTCTAGATTCATCAACTGGTCGCTTGAGATGTTAAGTTTGATGGACTTGTTGCCCTTCACGAGCTCTCCACAACTGTTCCAGTTGACATGGTAATACTGAAAGACGGTTAGCAAAAAGCTCTGGAACAAGTTCACAACTTTTTGTTTCTTGTTCTTGGAGCGTGAAAATGTCACTAGCAATTGAAGGAAGATGCCTACCAAGCTTAACGAGGAAGAAGACAAGTAAACAGACTCAGAGTTCCGGTCGGATGCATTCCCTAGAGAATTAATCGATCGGTTGTTCAACCGTTCTTCGGATTCGGACGGGATTTCCCCAGGTGATTCGAAGGGGCTTTGAGAAACAATTGGGGTAGATGGTGCGCTCAAACTCAAAGGAAGCCTGTCATTGAGCTGAATTATAAGCTCAAAAAGAGACGTGGAGTTGAGATGTTCGAACTCTTGCAAGCTATTGAACTTCTTCAAAATCTTGTACACCGGGCTGGATTGCAGCATCTTGGAAAGATCACTCCAACAAGATAGTTTTCTATTGAGGGAGGAGAAAATTTCTTCGTTAAAAAGTTCTTGGTCAAACAATTCTATAAGCTTCCAAATATTCAGAAACGATTCAGTGCTCTGGAATAATATTAAGAACGTCGGAATGACAAAGATTTGGTGATGCTTTTGGAGTCCTGCGTCTGAAAAGGATTTCAAATATAACAAACGTTTATATTTGTCATAGAACTGACGCTGATCAAAGTCTGCGTTTCTAGTTGCGGTCATGTGAGTCATGAAGCTTTTGAAGAGCGGTCTTTGTAAGACTTCTTCTATAATATTATTGAATTCAGCCTCCTTCGTGGATTTCATTTCAGGTGAAAGATTGTCCACTCCTTGATCCACAGAAATGAAGTTCGTCTCCATGAAATCACCGACGTTATTCCCAGAGTCAACTAGAAGAACTTTCAGGTAAAAGTCAAATCTTAATCTGCTCGAAACAAGAGTTTCCCAGCTTAACTTACGTAACTTCTCGCGTTCAGTGTTTAATTTTCTTCCAAAGTCCTTCTCTTCGCTTGCAATCATCAATTCGAGCCAGCGTTGCTGGTTAGCCACAGCCAGCAAGCCGAGATGTGTGCGCATGGTAGTGACAGCTTTTGTGCTCGCTTCGAAAGCAGTAATCACCTTGTGCAACTCCCTATGATGTCTACTTTTATCTGTTGGCTTCTTTGGAGGAAGATTAATAGGACGTGATTGATCCACTGCTTCAAGTTTTTCTGGAGAAATCAAGCTCATGTCTTCGACAGAGCTGTGAGATTTTACAAAATTTGGCAATCTATCAACGAGTTGCTGGTCCCTCGAAGCTCTCGCTAACGCCGAATAAGACAAAGAGCGCTGAGTATAGAATTCCGAAATATTCTGGCAGATTGCACTGTCATTTTCTGTGCTGGCAAATGAAGTATGCGCACCTTCATCAGACTCTTCGATATTGTTATTCATATCCAACGGGCGCAGCTCTGGAATCGCCGTTGGGATCCTGTCTAGTGTCAAGTTAGACCGAGAAAGTTTTCCAGGTAGAGGACATGGTTTTATAGACTGTGTGGGCTTGCATGGGTACTTGTTGTCATCATTAGCCACAATGTCATTCCGGGAAAGAATCATATCTGGCATGGACTCAGCGTGCGGAGTGCGATATATTTCGCCGTGATTCTTGATCACGGGAACATTGAAAACCAAGTCCAAATCATTTGTGAGAAGCTCATCATTGTCATCGTTTGCTTCATATAGCTTCTTGCGGAGCTCTTTCCTTTCTTTTGTTTCCTGTGGGTTGTAATACCGCGTTTTTGTACGTGTCAAGGTATGAAAAGAGCTTGCGGAGCTTTGCCTTGCTAGTGGCGGAAGTTGTTGATGGGAGGTGGGTAGTCTTCTGGTATTAAGTAGTGAAGATGTGGACGCCGCACATAGTTTCGGCGGCACGGGAGGAGGGTTTTGTCGCCCGGGCATATGAGGCTCACTAGACAGCGCGCCCGTATGCTTCTCAGGGGCAATAGTGGAGACGGACGCGGCCAGTTGGCCAATGATTTGGCTATCGAAACTGGTGTCTTCGACTTCCGTGCTATTCGCTGAGATCTCTTGCTCAGGGATGGAGCACGCTAGCTGTATCGTGGAAACATCAGCGACAGAGACCGAGGGGCCTCCAGGTTTAATAGTGGAGTAAGTGGAGTGGTTTGTCATCGAACTGAGCCGCGAGTCGGTCACGTCGAATGGAGTCAGTGCCACCAGCACATCGTCGTCAGAGCTCTTACACGCATCAGCAGAGGACACTGAGCAGTTTGACCCGGGGCGGCCTTGCAACTGGCGAATGTTGTTCGGCACGTCCAGCAGCCGCAGCATCAGGGACAGTAGCAGAAGGGCGGATTTGGCCCCTGCGCCCGCCTGCGGTGCCAGGGTCAGGCCCTTACGGTTGAGGTAGTATTCCCCGAGTCTTTTCTGGTCCAGCAGAGAATCGAGACTCGTCAACAGGCCCACGCGGCGCGGCAAGAACCGGTTTTTTGGGGCCGGGCGCAGTGAGTCTGAGCCCAGGAGCGCAATTTCATATAGGTTATCGTTGAGCGAGTGGGCGGATATATTTTTATGTTGCATTTTTCTAGAGCCAGAAAGCAGTGTGAGCGAGTGTAATGGTTAAGTTTTGATGGGTGTCGGTAGTGGTGACAAGGCTGAGCGTAAAAAGAACAAGCAAGCGGCTAGTCAAGGGGGATATCAATAGAACGGAATGTGGCTGGGAGATTCAGGGCGGGTGAGGCAAAAAAGGGAGGTGGTGGTAAGCGACACGTGTATCCGTTTTATGATGGGAAGCAAATAAGAAGCAGCGCCCCGTTTGTTCTGTTGTGATGTTGGTGTTTCGAGGTGGTCTGCAAAAGTGAAAAGGAAGGTGGTGGGACGGGAAGGCACACAACCTGAGACCAAGAAAAATATACCAATAAAAATAGAACACCGGCGCGCATCCTCGTATGTGGACGCGAGCGCGAGTGAGACGGAGCAAGCAGGATGTCCTGGCAGCATAAGCCAATAAACGGGGACGGGCAAAGCCACGACGTCAGCCTAGCAAATTTTCGGACGTTGCCCAAAAGACAAGAGCCTGGTTAAACGTCGCTACATCAGCATGCCATTCTTGCCCAAGTGAGGGGATTATTTGCTTAATTCCTGGAGGCAAATACTTCAGTAACGCATCTGGGAATGGCACCGCGCTTTTTTTCTGAGCTCTTCGCACCTGTTTTATTTGTTTTGCTGCTTCACATTGGAGCAAGGCTGTTTCTCTGCATGCTCAGATTAGCGTTTACCTTAGGCGCTCGCCTGGATCTGGGATTGTGTTTTGCATATAAGATGGATTCGGGCGGGTCCTGGGCCCGGGCTTCTGGTCGGCTACTCTATGCATGACCACACCGTCTTTACTCATCGAGCTTAGGTCTAGCCTGTCTTGTTGGCGAAGCACGTTATTCGGCACGCCAAACCGACGGGCCGATTTCTCATATCAAGCGTCTGAATTGAAAGCTTGGAAATACCCAAAGCAGATACCCAGTTTGCGAGCTAGATGACACCAAAGCGCGCTGCGTCGTATGGCCATTCAGGCCAGTTAGGAAAGTCTATATTTGAGGGGCGATTAGATGGCAGAGCCAGCCTTTTGTGTCGGGAATGATTGCACAGGCCCATGATCCAAGACCAACAGTGGAATACCTGCTGGGTCCGCCCACTGAGGGGCGGCGGCAAATCTGACTTTCGAGCATGGATTGAAACTACGGCCTCAGGATCTGCAGACAACTAATATTCTACATCTCTGAAGCCGGCGTGAGCTCCGAAGCACGATAGCTCAAAAAAATCGTTCCGAGCTAGAAATAAGGCGGATCTGTCCATACTGGTTCTAAACCTCTTAATCCAGGTACGGTTACGTGATAACAGTGCGAGCTGGATATGCAGTACGTATACAGATGCATAGAGGTACTGGCACCTCGGCTAGATAGCCAAGGTCAAAGAGTCAGATTGCATCTACCTTGCGGTGTCTGTTTATGCAACTTGGTATTATTTCGTGTCGACCCGATCTGAAGTTGCCGCAGATCACGTGCCGGCTTGTTCTGCTGTTGCATCATTTTTCGAGGTCTTGATATCCGAAAAGCTTATGCGCTCCGTTGCGAGCACTGGTCCTGGCCCGCAGATCATAAGTCGAAGGGGCTTTTCTCGAAGAACGGGGGTTTGTACTGCATGTGATCCCATCTCTCGAGGTATCGTTCATAGGAAAAGTGCTGCTTGGATTGTGACTGCTTGTTCGTCAGTTTTCAACAAGCTGCGACATGATCAGGGCACTCCAACTATGAAGTGGTGCTCCGACAGACCCTTTTCACAATGTGGTTTCACATAGAGAACCCGAAGAGTTCTTCCTTGGAAACTCCATGAATCGTATTTGATATTTCCTTTAGCATGCAGTCAAGATTATCCCATGTAGTGAACAATTCTTTCAGTCAAGCTAATCCCAGAACCTGGCATAAACAGTTGCCTGAGCTTGCTGCTCCTCGGCTCCTTTGTATTAGCTGTGTACCAACAGTAGAATATAAAGCGTGTTTTGGTGTAACTTGTGCCTTATCTTTCATCTGCTCTCAGACACAGCATCTGGGAACTCCTAGGAAAAAACATGATAACCCACCCCGCAGGTGAAGCAAAAAGCTCAGGCCGACACAGCTTGTCGACTCCCCTGTCAAATTCGTGGCCCGCAACAGTCCCGTGTTATTCCCCTCAGTGGAATGTTCTTTGAACCCGTAATCAGATTCGTGTCTTGGGTGGCTTGGATGGCAGGAGGCTCGGGTATGTCTTTTCGTAAGGTTGCGGTGGAGTCTGGTCTGGCTCCTTAAAGTAATCAAGCAGACGTCATTGTCCACGCCGTGTGCCCTATGGCACTGGCTTTCGCGTGTCCTCAGGTGTGGCACTGCAACCCCCCTCCCCATCTCTTTTGTATTATGCAATGTAATGGTAGACATTAGGCGAGTCGGCATCTCTCCTCAAATACTCTTTCTCGATCAAGTCCTCGACTTGCTGCTTGATGTGCACCATTGGGGGGAGGAATCGGTTTTGAAGTTGCTTGATGATTTCCTCGATCAACTCGTTGTGCTTGATTGTCTGTCGTGATTTCATGGTTCTCACCACGGCAGCATTGATGAGGTGTTTCCGCCCCTCGTCAATGCCGGCCCGCACTTCGTCAACCTCCTCAGACTTCGCCTCGGAGCTCTTCGGTGTATCCGACTTCACCGTGAGCACCTTCACTTTAGTCGATGGCAGCTTGAAGTTGTTGTTCAACATAAAAATGTCGCTTGGGTTTATGTCCTTTGACATGGGAACTTTCACCAAGAGCCGCAGCCGGGGGGCCACGGCAATGGAGCGCAACTGCCGCTTGAGGTCGAACTCCGGGATTCGCGTGAGCTCGCGGATTTCCTCATATGTCAATTCCCTCTGCTCGTCAAACGCCAGCACTGGGTCGCCCGCAGCATCCGTGGACTGCGGTGCAAAAAGCATCATGATAATGCCGCCGTAGGTCGACAAGTTGATGTCATAAGTCCGCGAGGGGTAAGTGATGCGGAGGTCCATCTGGCCGAACTTCGGGTACCAGAACAAGGCCTTGTTGTCGTTCCGCTTGCCCGTGAGCCAGAACTCCTCGAACGTCCTCATGGTTTTGCGGAGCTGCGGCGGCCATATGATGCCCGTGTCACCATCGGTCTTGGAAAACTCCTCGTGGTCCTTGGTCATGGATTTTGGCCACTCGGACAAGTTGCAGATCTTGAGCTCGAGCTCAGCAACTCGGAGGGCCTGTTCCTCCACGTGCCGCCGCCACTCGAGCGTCAACTCAGCCGACAGCGTGACGTCTTTGCGCATCTTGACGATCCGCTCGAGGTAGTGGCTGCCCATGAAAACCTCGTCCCACAACTTGGCCAAAACAAGCTCCTCGATGTCGCCACCCGAGGCCGCAAGGGCCGATGGGGGTGTGCCCTTGGCGTTGAGAAACCGCTTGGCAAAATGCGCGGCGTAGTGTGCCTCGAAGGCATACTTGTCTTCGACCAACTTCAAGAACATCACCACCTTCTGAAAGAAGGCCTCGGTCTCGTCGATGCTGACTGTCTCATCCGTGGCTGACTTCTTGGACGTGGCCGGCTTAGAAAACTGCTTGATGTAGTGGTCGATGTACACAGACAAGAGTTCCGGTGCATTCAAATACGTCAGGCCGGGGCTCTTCGGTAGTCTTCCTTGCGGCAGGTTGAGGAACTGCTTGACGGCCGCAAACACAGTGAATTCCACCGTGGTATCGCCAGAAAACGCATCCTGAACGAGCTGCCCCACGAGGCGCTGGTACTCCAATACCGTGTCGATCCAGGCGAGCACAAAGGGAGTCAGGCCGAAGGATACGGCGGGTTTTTTCAAGCCGGCGGCGGCCGAGAGTGCCGTCTGCTGTTGTACATGCCGGAGCACAACCCCCGGAAGCCGTAACCCCTGCGTTACAAGGAGCTCCCGCACACGGACTTTCAAGCGCTTGCGTTCCGGGTCGACGCGGCCCTCCAACTCGTAGAGCATGCGCAATTCGGCAGTGTGGTCACGTGTATCCCCGCCCGCCACCGCCGGGCCGAGCCTGCCCACGGCTCGAACAAACACAGGCTCAAGCCAGCACAGCAAGCCTTGCATCTCGATCGGGTACACCATCACGTGCTCCAACCGGCCCTTGATGAGCACGTTGTTCATGAGCACCACGATTTTCGGGCTGGTCTCCAAGCAGAGAAGCGTGCCAGCGCCGGAGCCAGCCAAGGAGTGCAAGCGAGCCTCCTCCTCGTGGACAAGGCGATGGACGTCGTGCAAGTATTTGGTGCCCAGGCGGGTGGCCATGGCCTCGTCGGCCACCGCGGAGAAGTACGCTTCTGTCTGCAGAAGCAACTCTCGTTCAAACTCGTCCCGGTAGAGGTCGGACTCGGCGGAGGCACCGGGCCGCTCGGCCGAAACGGTTTCGAGCATGGCGATCATTTGCACCACGTACAGCCGCGTAGATAGTGCCTGGGTACGCAGGCGGGCGATTTCGTGGTTGAGCACCTGCACCAAGCGGCGGGCTGCGTCCATGTCGCCGTGGCGGAGAAAGTGGGTTTCGAAAAGAGCGACGCCCAAGTCGTAGATCAAGAGTTTCTTGCACTCTTTCACGTAGACGCGGTTCAAATACATCAACACGTCGCTGATGAACTTCATCAGCTGTAAGTGCTCGGCCCACTCGTGGCACATGCTTTTCAAGAACTCCTCGTTTGCGTTTGTGAGCAGGGAATCAAGGATCCCAAGTACGTGCTGGCGCCGTTGCCGGAGGTGCTGAGCTATTATGCCGGCCACATCATCGTAAAGTCTGCCGCCGTGTTTCTGGAGCACCAAAGTATACGCTATTCTGTAGAGCTGCTCGTACAGGAGGCTCAGCACGTTTTTGTTTTGGATGTTTACAATGGCGTTGGCGATGGTGGACCACAGGGCCGTATAGTCAAAATGCGTTTTGGCGCCATTCTCGTGCGCAGCATTGGGCTTGCGGGGAGGGCGGATTTTCAGCCGGCGGCCGCCTGCAGGAATCATCCGGGTCACGTGTGCTGTCTTGGTGCCGGGGTCTGTGTGTGCCTTTGAAGCAAGTGGTTTCCCGGGTAGTGGAGGGGGTTTGCAGGCCCATTTGCAGACCGATGGCGATGTTGCAGGTGATTAGCTGGTGCTAAGCGGCGCGGCGCACACCCGTGCCTCCGGGCCTAGAGCCAAATGGGTCTGGGACAGAGGGCTTACGATTTGCTTTTGGCGATTTATGGCGCTTGGGGATGGGTTGAGTCGATGTGGTGGGGCGATGGATGGTATGGCGTGGTTCGTTGTAGGGAGTGATTCATTGTGAGCGTAGTAGTAGTGAGAATAGTAGTGAGAATAGTAGTGAGAATAGTAGTGAGAATAGTGATGGATAGTGAGAATAGTAGTGAGAATAGTAGTGAGAATAGTAATGAATAGTAGTGATAATAGTAGTGATAATAGTAGTGATAATATTAATGAATAGTATTGATAATAGTATTTATAACAGTAATGATAATAGTAATGATTATAGTATTTATAACAGTAATGATAATAGTAATGATAATAGTAGTGAGAATAGTGATGGATAGTGATGGATAGTATTGGTAATAGTAATGATAATAGTAGTGAGAATAGTAGTGATAATAGTAATGAATAGTATTGATAATAGTAGTAAGGAATAGTAGTGATAATAGTAATGAATAGTAATGAATAGTAGTGATAATAGTAGTGATAATAGTAGTGATAATATTAATGAATAGTATTGATAATAGTATTTATAACAGTAATGATAATAGTAATGATTATAGTATTTATAACAGTAATGATAATAGTAATGATAATAGTAGTGAGAATAGTGATGGATAGTGATGGATAGTATTGGTAATAGTAATGATAATAGTAGTGAGAATAGTAGTGATAATAGTAATGAATAGTATTGATAATAGTAGTGATAATAGTAATGAATAGTAATGAATAGTAATGATACTAGTAATGATACTAGTAATGATAATAGTATTGATAATAGTAGTGATAATAATAGTGATAATAGCAATGGACAATATGAGGTCGTATAAAACCACGTATTCAAACGGGCATATCGATTTAACATGTGGAGATATAGAAATAGACCGCCCGTTAAGCTAGTACACGCTGGAAAATACAGTGTCAGGGCCAAACACAGCGTGACTCCACCCAAAATTACGACTGTCAATTGACAAGCACGCGCTCCGAGAAAACAGATTGATATTTGGGCTGCGTCATTCCAACTAATCGCTGTGAAGTTGGCGATTACTTCTCCAGCTTTCAATATTCCCTTGCTTTGCTCTCTTCTTGAGGTGCTTTTTGCTTTCCCATACTGAACATGTTGGCTGTGGGCCTCCAGCCAATATTCAGCTTTCCTTGGAATTTACTGCTCGGTGCGAGCTGTTCCTAACAACCCGATCTTTTGATTGCAAAAGAAAATAGAGTTCCGGTATATTTTTAAGCAGTCGATCCCCATACGGACTTTTGCACGTACTTCAGAAAGTTTGAATTTTCTGAAACCCGCTACAAATTACAATCACTGGCAGAGAGCTAGTTTGAGCTGTCGCCGCTATACTTGCCGTTTCGAATGCAGTCCCTGATTTTCTCGTACTGTAGTTCCGCAATGTAGAAGCGACAATGGGGCCCGTGAATAACATGTTGCATTTCCATCGAAACGGTCTTTCCATTTTAAAAATTGAAGCAATTAGCACCAACAAAAAGTGGATATCGCAACATATGTTCTCGTTTCAAGTCTAGCACTGGTGGATGCACCTTTACCGCAAATCTTACACCATCATCCATGGTATTTGCGAGACCAAACATACTTGAAGGTATGCATATCTCATTTTTCAATGACAAAAGTCAAATATAAGTTTTATCAAGTGAAAATGAGCGACACCGCATGACTCACAACACTGACTCACGACACTGACTCAAGGATTCTTCTCCTGGAAACAGACGAGTCCAAGCCAAAACCACTCGAGAATGAACCCTGAATCTTCTCTCTTGATCCCAATGCTTGGAACACCATCGAGTCATGGCTAGGCCAACCCGTGATAACGGCAATCACGTGGGATATGGAGATGGCATCACTCAAACAAATTACGTGCGTGTTTCGAGCTGAAAAATCGCACACGAGAACAACTTTGAAGACCCAAGCAAAGTATCATAGTCCCACTGGAAAATCTCCCCGTCCTTCACTAAATGCATCTCCGGGCACCTCTCCCACCTGCATGTAGGACCACAAAGCGGAACCGGCCGTCAGCCGCACAGCGACACCGTGACGAATGTCGCGCGCGTGATTGGCCTCGTTGTACCAACGCCGGAACCGCGCCGGGACCGGGATGCGTCAGACCTCGGCCAAAATTTTCCTGCTTAAATATCATCCCGTCCCCACGAGTCCAGCCATTCAAATCCAGTAATAACTATGCCCTCCCCCACACAGCCCAGAACTTTGTATGACAAAGTCTTTGAGGACCACATCGTCCACAAGGACGAGTCCGGATCGCATCTCATATACATCGATCGCCACTTGGTGCACGAGGTCACCTCCCCCCAGGCGTTCGAGGGCTTAAAAAATGCCGCCCGTATCGTGAGAAGACCGGATTGCACTTTGGCCACCGTCGACCACAACATCCCAACGGAGTCGCGTGCCGCGTTCAAAGACGTCGAGACATTTGTCGAGCAAGAGGACTCGAAGTTGCAGGTCATGACCTTGGAGCAGAACGTCAAGGATTTTGGCGTCACGTACTTTGGCATGGCCGACGACAGACAGGGAATCGTGCACGTGATCGGCCCTGAGCAGGGTTTTACCTTGCCCGGCACTACGGTTGTCTGTGGTGACTCTCACACTTCCACGCACGGTGCGTTTGGCTCGTTGGCCTTCGGCATCGGCACGTCGGAGG
Organism: Metschnikowia australis; assembly: GCA_019285895.1. Lineage (NCBI taxonomy): Eukaryota > Fungi > Ascomycota > Pichiomycetes > Serinales > Metschnikowiaceae > Metschnikowia > Metschnikowia australis. The sequence goes on along the minus strand of JAGSXI010000029.1, from coordinate 31,963 downwards.
TCGAGCACGTGTTGGCCACACAGACCATCATTCAGACCAAGTCCAAGAATATGCGCTTGAACTTCACCGGCGCATTGGCCCCAGGCATCACGTCTAAAGACTTGGTGTTGCACGCCATCGGCGTCATCGGCACGGCAGGTGGCACCGGGTGTGTCATTGAGTTTGCCGGCCCGGCAATTGAGGCCTTGTCCATGGAGGCCCGCATGTCCATCTGCAACATGGCCATAGAAGCCGGCGCCCGAGCCGGCATGATCCGCCCGGACGATATTACCTTCAACTACATCAAAGGCAGGCCATTGGCGCCTTCGGGGGCCGAGTGGGACAAGGCCGTGCGTTACTGGAAGACGCTCTTCTCGGACGAGAGCGCGCATTTTGACTACGACATCAACATTAACGCCGCGGAAATTGTGCCCACGATCACTTGGGGAAACTCGCCCCAGGATGCCTTGCCCATCACCGCCAGCGTTCCGGACCCCGCCAAGGTCTCAGACCCCATCAGAAAAGCGGGCATGGAGCGTGCACTCCACTACCAGGGCTTGGTGCCCAACACGCCGTTCAAGGACATCACCATCGACAAGGCGTTCATCGGCTCGTGCACGAACTCGCGAATCGAGGACTTGCGTGCCGCAGCCCGTGTCGCCAAGGGCCACCGCAAGGCCGACAGTGTCAAGTTGGTGTTGGTAGTGCCGGGCCTGGGGTTGGTCAAGAGACAGGCCGAGGCCGAGGGCTTGCACAAGATTTTCGAGAGTGCCGGGTTCTCGTGGCGTGAGGCCGGCTGCTCCATGTGCTTAGGTATGAACCCCGACATCTTGGACCCCGAGGAGAGATGCGCGTCTACCTCCAACAGAAACTTTGAGGGCCGCCAAGGAACCCGTTCCAGGACGCATTTGATGTCGCCGGCCATGGCCGCTGCGGCCGCAATCAAGGGCCGTTTTGTCGACATTAGAGAATGGCAGTATGACACTAGCGACGAGGCCGCCGTGCAGATCGAGCTGAGCGAGGACCAGGAGTTGCAAGACGCCGTGTACGAGCACGAGAAGCAGCCTTTGGAGTCTTCGGAATCGCTTGCGGACGACCGCTTGAGGGATATTCCACAGGACCTGACGACGCAACAAGTGTCTGGCCCCGCTTCCTCGGAAAGTGCAGGCATGGAGAAGTTCGGGGTGTTAACCGGCATCACCGCACCTTTGGATAAGAGCAACGTCGACACGGACGCCATCATCCCCAAGCAGTTCTTGAAGACCATCAAGAGAACCGGCTTGAAGAAGGGATTGTTCTATGAGTTGCGCTTCGAGAAGGACGCGACGGGCAAGGATGTCGAGACGGACTTTGCGTTGAACGTCGAGCCTTACAGAAATGCCGAGATTTTGTTGGTCACTGGTGACAACTTCGGGTGTGGCTCGTCGCGTGAGCACGCGCCTTGGGCGCTCAAGGATTTCGGCATCAAGTCGATGATCGCGCCCTCCTTTGGTGATATCTTCTACAATAACTCGTTCAAGAACGGTTTGTTGCCCATCAGACTCCCCCAGGAGACCATCTTGTCGAAGTTGTACCCATTTGCTACTGCTGGAAAGAAGCTCACGATCGACTTGCCCAACCAGCAGATCCGCGACGCCGAGTCCGGTGATGTTTTGGTCGATCACTTCGACGTCGAGCCGTTCAGAAAACACTGCTTAGTGAACGGCTTGGACGACATTGGCTTGACGCTCCAGAAGGAGGAGTACATCCAGAAGTTCGAGGCCAGAAGAAAAGACGTGTTTTCTTTCTTGGAGGGCGGCTCCAACCTCGTCAGGCCAATTAAGGGTGCCAAGAAGTCCAAGTACGGACTCAAAACACAGGAGTGGTGAGGCTACCCTTGTTCTCCGGCGATATAGTAAGTATAATGAGATGTTGTTCACGACTAATATCCTGCATTTCCCTCACTAGGCAGGGCTGGGCGCCACTTGCAAACACCCGCTTTTGACGTGCTCTGTAAGTTCGAAATTCCCGGGTCTGAATTGTCTTTGAATCGCAACCAAGACTGGAGCTGCGTGGACAGCTTCCTCGGCGGTCCAAAGGCGACTAGCCGCTTAAATACAAAATCAACACATGGCATGAGCACAGATCCCCTTTTCGGTACATGGGTGGAATTGCCTTTGGAAGCGGGTAGATAGCAGCCGGATATATGATATACCTGTACATTCCCTGTGAGTAGACAGTCAAGTGTGCATCACGATATACTGTTTTAGACAAAGAATAACGGCTGGTGTTCAAAACTGAAGTAACTTCGTCTTTATTCGAACATTGACGAGTTCTCGAAGTTCACATATATTACGTGCAGCCATGGGCAAGCCAGTGGACCGTACACATACCGCGTAGTGGGACTGTTCTGGTGTCCCCTACTGCAGTTTTCCAAACAGCAAATTTGAACATTATCATAAAATAGGACATCAAAAGAAAAACAGGTGCTCATCCATTCGGCGGCAAGATCGTCGGGCCTGACTGTAATTTATTGCAACTGCAAATGCGCGGTCGCAATTGGGCTCACACCGTTTCAGATATAGCGTATCAGATTCAAGGATTCTTTAGCAAGCAAGACCCAGTCTAGTCAAGAGTGCAGATTCCTGAATCCAAGATGTCCACAGAGAAGATTTTACCCCAAATCTCCTTGTCTTTCTGCTTTGGGAATCTGCAAAAATCGCCGTTCTGTGCGTGTCCGGCACAATTTGCCTCACCACCCAGATTACGTGGGCACGTGACTCGTGTTGGTCTCATAGTCACGCATCATCAACCTATGACATACTCCTTCTATTACACGCCCTACATTTCAACATTTCATCCAAACATCTCATTCTCAATATCAAAGAACTGGTCTGTTGAGCATTTACAACTGCAAAACAAGCGCTGCTGAACCAGGACAGGAATAAAAACTCACAACCTTCTTGTCATCTCTACTGCCTTCAAGCTTAAAAAGAATGAGCAGAGCATCCATTGGTCGGCAGGGCCATATGAGGCTCATCCTCAAGAAATACAAAAGCACAAAAACAAACTCCTTGTCGCTCGCGGGCGCTTTGGGCCTACTAGCGCCACAGAAAGATGTCACCGAAAGTACCACATATAAACCGTCGCTTTTCCGGAATCTCCAAAAAGGCTCCGTTTCGGAAGAATACGCCAGAATCAAGAATCAGCAGCCCATCAGCTTCGAAGGGCCCAGTGCAGTGCACCGAGAACTGATTGCTAATTTGATGGCCGATTTGCGCCATGCCACAGAATTTGTTTCGTGGCCCCAAAAACTGCCCGCCATCAAAAACTTAAATGCGCACGTAAAATCATTAACCAACGAGGCTGAGTTGTTGGATCTCCTTCGCTCCTTGTACATTGAAAAGCAGCTTTCGTTGCCGCTTTTGATGTGCTTTCTACTCAACAGACACCTCAAAGATATCTCGAAACTCCCCTTTGACGTGGCCAACATAGATCGTTCGGAGTTCGTGAAGCATGGCTGGTCCCAAATCAATTTCTCCGAGCTCAAAATCCTTCTTTTGAAGAAGCACCACGACTTGCAGCAGCCGTTGGAGATCATCAAACAGTTAAAACAGAGCTTCGGCTCAGAGTTCTTGCCCCTCATCCAAAAGCATCAGATTCTGCCGTTCTACGAGCGTATTGTTTGGAAATTCTACTTCGAATACATTGGATTGGGCGAAGAAAAAGCCATCATCGAGAAGTTGAACTCTCTTAAAAGCTCGTTTCTTGTTTGGGAAGCCACCACCGCCCGAAACGGTGAGATCATGGCGAAGCTTCTCGCTCAGCATAAGTTGAACACGCCACAAATGTTGTTCGTAAAAGTCGCATCATGTGAATTGGTCCAGAAAACTATCGAGGCCCAACTCGCACATGGACGATCGGCGCTTCTTTCCGGCTTGAAGCAGATTTCATGGAAATTCAAGGTCTATAAAGCTATGGACACAAATGAAGTCATGGCTAGAGCGTATGTGTTTTCGTTGATTCATAAACTAGAGGATGTCCTCACGACTCATTTTGCTGATTCAGCTGGCAACCCACAATTGCATAAGATCTTGATGGAGCTTAAAGCGGAAAGAGAACGAATGATCAAGCCAGAAGTAGTGGAGCTAGACTACGAATGCGTGGCGCTGTATGCGCACTAGAAAGTCATTGTCCGTAGGTGGCCAACTCGTTTTGACGCGGGTCGTAGTCAAGTACATTTGTTTGGATCGTCATCTATTTAGAGCCAAATTCGCTGAGCTCTTTGGGACTGTGCTGGACATGTGATTGAACATATGGCTGTTTTTGCACATGCTTTCTTTTTTGAAACGGAAGCTCCCAGTATAAAAAGAGTGGCTGCACCGTTCAAATGCCTGATTAGGGCCACATATAAAAGATGCAAATGTTCAAAAAACCATTGAATTACCTGAACCTGTATACATATATATCGGCTGAACTCGGCTAGTCAAACCCCTCCAAGTAGATTCTGAACATGCTCACAAATAGACGAATAGTAAAGACAACTTTTTCGGATCTCAAATTCCAATGATCCCAGAGCTCACATAAAAACCCAGATCCAAAGAATATTAAAGACAACAAGAATTTCACGGCCCTTTTGCCAGACCGGATTCTCGATGAGAGAAGTACACGATCGCTGCGCCGTTTCCGGAGCATTCGGAAATCCGGGGACGCGGAAACCGGGGGTCACGTGCGCGGCTATCTCATATCTTTCGGATGTCGGTTATCGACATGGAACCGCAGGCACAATGAAAGTTATTTCCGACTCAGCCATTGCGGCGTATCTCATGGAAAATTTGGACAAAGAGAGTATCCTCAATGTTTATATTCCCTTGCTTCTTTCGGGCCTTACCAAATTTCAGCAGTTTCCAGACGCGGTTCCAGAACGCACGGTCCGAGTTTCCGCCACCCCAAATTCAGATACCACCCATCTTTTCATGCCTTGTATCCTACCAGAAATCGTAGGTGTTAAGGTCATCAGCGGGGGCCCTTCGAACCTGGCCAAGGGCTTGGGATTCCAAGGCAATGTTTCGGTACTCGACGAGTATCTGGGCGAATTATTAGCTGTTTTGAATGCAAAGACACTCACGGCCTTCCGCACCGCTTTGGCTAGCTGTGTTTCTATGGTCAAAGTGTTCGATCCCAAATTGGCCAATGACGATTTGGTGTCCTTGCTGGTTTTTGGTGCTGGGCCCCAGGCTTTCTGGCACGTGATCTTGGCCACAAGACTCTATCCTAATCTAGCCCAGGTGAACATTATCAGCCGAACTTCTGAATCAGCCGAAATGCTTGCCCACAAGCTTCGTGGTGTGATCACTCAAAAGTTGCTTGTGTTTGGCTCGAAAGACGTGGGGTCTATTGAGGCAAATGTTAGGGAAAGCTCGCTCATCTTTGGTTGCACGCCCTCCACGGACGCCATAATCAAACACACATATATTAATTCTGATCCGGAGAAAACGAAGTTGGTGTCTTTGATCGGCTCGTATAAGCCTCATATGATTGAGCTTGACTTGCAGTTTCTCAATGAGTTCTACACGGGCCAAAGCACCAAAATTATCGTCGATTCTAAGAGCCATTGTCTTTCGGAAGCCGGCGAGTTAATCCAGGGAAAGATCGTTGAGAGCCAGTTGGTTTCGCTCACCGAACTTCACGAGAGTCCAGTGGATATGAACGATATCGGAAAAAGCAGATGCGGGGTTGTTTTGCAGAAACTAGTGGGTCTTCTGGTTATGGATATTGTAGTCGCAAAGCACTTTGCCCGGCATATTGACGGCCAGGCAATTGATGATTTTTGAACCAGCAGCTCGAGAGAGCTTCAAGATAGGCCGCGTTCCATGGGGTGGCTTTGAAATGTTCATTTGAGGTTTGGCTGAGGTAACTCGCAAAGCTGGACATGAGGTTCCAAAAATGTCTGTTCGGCTGAATATTTGGCCAAAGATTCTGCAAATGGCGTACTAGTGTCAACCTGCTGGAGTTTCGGTAGCAGTTTATGGCCTTTGAATGCATGAAGATTAGAAAGTTTGGCGGTGGTGGTTTCATTCTTGTTGATGGTTCTGGATTCGGCGGGTATATATTTAGCCGAGTTGCTTCGGACAAGATACCCAGTCATATTTTAGAGTCAGTAAGTGCCGCGTTTGGTTGCCCCCTTCGCACTTGGACTCGCAGAGACCATGATGTTTGCTGGCGTTTGCCGCGGTCCGTCTGGAGGCGATGTCAACGGCGTTCATTCTTCCCAAATTCCGAATGCCAGCTCTCAATGGCTGCCGAAGCATGAAGCAAAACCTGCCGCAACCATATCCCGCCGCTTCTGGTCTCAATGCCTCAGATGAGCTTTCTACAAGCTTCCCCCCATGCTGATGATACCAACAATACCAATAAAGAGTATCACTTCAGTTCAATACTGAACCGTTTGGAGGATGACGACACCAGTGTGCCCATAGCCACTCGTCATCTCAATCGTGAATTTTGCAGCCCTTGACTTCGTTCCACCACTCATTTAGGCCGCTTTGTTGGTTCCCGTGACTCTCGGTTCTTTCTGAGCAACTGCCTACAGCCTTTCTCTTCTGCAACGTTGCAATATGACAAACATGATATTCGCAAGCACAATCAACTTCGGTATGCGGCAAACAAACCCATATCTCATGAATCGACACGTGATGGCGGCCCATCAACGGGTATATTCGGCACCTTTCTAGCCAAGAGCTATGTCTCCACACAGAAACCACTGCCTCTCAAATGAAGCTAGCAAATGTGCGCTAGAGCATTCAAAGATGTCACGTGATATCCAATATACAAGACTGGCGATGGGATGGCCTGTCCACGGGTGAAGATCTTCACCGGCAAGAAAAGTCGTACAGCTTCCCCGTACGATGCCTAGGCGTTGTATAGACACTGATGACCGTCAGCTTAATGAACTTATGGACAAATGACGTTCTTGAAAACGGTTCTTTTGTACTGCATGTGGTACCCGCGGCACTGCCTGATAAGACAAGGCTCACCCTTTATACCCCTAAGTTACCATCAGCCGGGGTATCATCTTCAGACCCCGCCGAAACTAAACGAATACAGCAAACATGGACAAGCCGTTTCACTACAACCAGCCGCCCAAAAAGAAGCTGTGGGTATACAGGCTTTTCTCTATAGCACAAGTGCTTTTGGTGGTGGTGCTCACATACAAGGTTTGGGCGCCTAAAACCGGCCCGGGGTCTGGGGCAAAGCCACCGAAGCCGGCTAAAAAAAACGTGATTTTCATGGTCACAGATGGCATGGGCCCGGCGTCGCTCTCCTTGGCCCGCTCGTTCCGGCAGCACCGGGATAGGCTTCCGATCGATGATATATTGTGTTTAGACCAGCATTTTATAGGCACCTCCCGAACGCGGTCCAACGACTCGTTGGTCACGGACTCCGCTGCAGGAGCCACTGCTTTCAGCTGCGGGCTCAAGTCGTACAACGGGGCTATCGGAGTGGGTCCCGACAAGAGCCCATGTGGCACGATTTTGGAGGCCTTGAAGTTGCAAGGCTATCTCACCGGGCTCGTGGTGACCACCCGGATCACGGATGCCACGCCCGCTGCGTTCAGTGCGCATGTAGACTACCGGTTCCAGGAGGATTTGATCGCCGAGCAGCAGTTGGGCGAGTATCCGTTGGGCCGCATGGTGGACTTGATTTTGGGCGGCGGTCGGTGCCGTTTCCTCCCGTCCAGCATTCCTGGCGGCTGTCGTGCGGACCAGCGGAACCTTGTGGCCGAGGCCAAGGCCAACAATTATACCTATGTGGGTGATCGTGCGGGATTCGACGCGTTGGCGTTGGGCGAAAACGTGTCGCTTCCGCTTTTGGGCCTTTTGGCGCCCACCGATATCCCCTACGACATCGACCGCGACTCGAAAGAATACCCTTCTTTGGTGGAACAGGTTAAAACTGCCTTGACCGCCTTGAGCAAAGCCACGGAGGATTCGGACCAGGGCTTTTTCCTCTTGATCGAGGGCTCCCGGATCGACCATGCAGGCCACCACAACGACCCGGCCGCCCAGGTCAGAGAGGTTTTGGCTTACGATGATGCGTATAAGGAGGTGTTGCGTTTCATCGACGCGTCGGAAGTGGCCACGGTGGCGATTTCCACGTCGGACCACGAAACTGGCGGGCTCGTCACGGCCCGCCAGGTCACGCCCAACTACCCGGACTACTTGTGGTACCCGCAAGTGTTGCTCAATAGCACGCACTCGGGCGAGTACTTGACAAAGAAGATTCTTGGCCAGAAGAAGTCTTATGGCTCGAATCTCGAGGCCACGGCGTTCGCCAAGTTTATTGCCGAGGAGATCATCGAGTCAGACATGGGCATTCTCGACTACACTGCGGACGAAGTGGAGCAGATTGGCCTTTTCTCTCACTCGCCTGAGCGCTTGTTGTACTTTTTGAACAACATGGTGTCTGCGCGCTCGCAAACTGGCTGGACCACCCACGGACACTCGGCTGTGGACGTCAACATATATGCGTACTCGAACTCAGACTACATCAACGAGCAGCTCTACCAACGCGAGGCTTATCTGGGTCTTTTGGGTAGCCACGAGAACATCGAGCTCGGGACTTTCATTGAAACGCTCACGGGTGTGAGCTTGGGCGGTGTCACGGAGTTGGTCAGAGACACCAAACACTCGCCGGGTGTGGCTGTTTCGGATGCTTCGGGGGTGAAACAGAGCATGTTCGAGCACCCGCTTGAGCTCTAGGCGCATTGACACGATGCGAACCGGGCTTTTATACGAAGTCCGTACTGAATTGAATTGAGAAAGAAGAGAGTGGTATAGAGGAAGATGACCATAGGCGAAAGTAGTGGAGGAGCGGAAGCCATATATTGGCTCTGTCTTTTTGGGGAATCTTTGGGACACTCAAGATAAGGCGTACTGTAAAATTTGAAGTACAAGACTACTCCCGTTCAAATTTTGTGGGGTTTCTCATCGTTGAAATGGTGAGGATTTCATCAGCGAGTCATGATGAGGAAGAAACCAGTGTTACTCAAGCCCTGGTGAGATAAGTGGCAAGGCTGCGAGTTTTGAGCTTTCCAAAGCCCAGTATGAAAGCCCAGTATCTCTAGCAGAAGGCAAAAAAGAGTAGATTCCAAATGTTGTTTCATTATCATCATATATCCATGAGGTAGAACATTTGTGTTTCTCACTTTAGATGCGATCAAATCATTTGCATGAACTCATTCCACTAAACAGGACCTGTAAGCTGGTACAACGGACCATAAATCTGTTACCTCGACAAACCCCAAGACCATTAATCTCATTTCGTGAAAAAGTAGTATTTCAGCCACCACATCATTTTAATTAAAGACTAAGAGACTGACCAGACGCAATATAACATGTATTAATTAATCTATAAGAATGGTGGTTTTCAGAATTAGAGTTGTATCGAGTAGTCCTCCTTACTGAGTTTCTTCCGCAATGAAGCGCCGTATTTGTAAAAGCTAAAAGGCACAGCAACCATCGCTAACGACACGAAGGCCAACAAGAAACTGGCCCAACGAAGACCCATGCCCTCGTACATCTGGGTGACAAATAATGGGAATGCAGCACCGCCGGCACTTCTCAAAAACACCTTGGTCGCCAACGCAGATGCTGCATACTTGTGGTACGTGTCAAGAATGTAGTTGTTCAACGAGTAGTAAATTAACACCATACCGAAGCCAAACGCAAGGCCCGAGGACGCAGGGCCCACCCAGATGATGTCTTTTTGCGACGTGGCACCAAGAATAAACAAGGCAATACTTGGGAAAGGCGAGCCGATCATGGCACCCATAAGCCTGTCTTCTGGCGTGGGGCGTCTTCTATTGCAAAGCGCTTTGTATTTCGATTCAAGAACCGGCGTAATGATCACGGCAAATCCAGCACCAATCAAGATGGGAATGTACATGAGGCCAATCTTGTCGTCACCGAAGCCATAGAGCTCGTTAAAAATGACAGGGTAGGCAAAGAAAAAGGCGTATAGCAACGCATAGATGAGTGCCACAAACGAGCACACCAAGTCCAACACAGGCTCGGTGGCAATGAACTTGAGGGGACGAACCAAGTTGTCGTTTACCAACTCGGAAAACGAGAGCGGTGATGCCTCCTGCTCCGTCATGATGTTTAAGTTTCCCGTTTCCTTCCTCATGCGCTTGGCTCTTTTCTTCAAGATCACTGGCGCATACGTCTCGGGAATGGTGGCCATCAAAATCCACATCACGCCTGCAAACGCCATGTTCATCCACACCATGAGGTCGTAGCGGCCGGAATCCACACTAATGAATCCGTTGACAATACCGCCGAGCACAGGGCCGGAGTAGGGGCAGAAGGAAAAGAACGCAATGGCCAAGCCTCGCGTGTCGCTGTGCATATCCACCAACGAGGCACCAACGTTCGTCAAGGCCGACGACGAGAATACACCAAGGAGAAACCGACACACAAGAACACCGACAATGTTCGGTGACAACGCCACGGGGATGTTAAACACCGTGTACAAAAAGAAACTGATGACGTACACCGGTCTGCGGCCGATCTGCTCCGAAAGCGGGGCCCAGAGCAACGGGCCCACCAAAAACCCAATCACCATCAACGACACCGTAAGCGTTGACACCTCGGTAGAAACATTGTATTTCTCATTGATGAGGGGCAACCCGCCGGCCAAAGAAGACGAGCCATAGGCCGCACTAATCACCGCCCACGAATACACAAAAGTGTACCACCATTTCCAGCGAGCCAGCCAGTTGTGGGGGTTTTCGGGATCATTGTTCACAAAGGTGACAAGCTCGATGTCTGGATCGAGATCGGCGGCGGTTTTGTCGCTGCCGGACTCCTCTGTCTTGCCACTTTTAGTACGGCCCAAAGAACGCAAAGTCTCGACACGCACAAGTCCGGTTTCCGTCTCCAAACGGTACTCCTCGGGGAAAATCGGGTCACTGACCGGAGGCGCAATAATGTCGGGCTGGGGGATGGAGCTGTCGAGGCCCAAGCTTCGTAGCGACTTGCCTGTTTCGGTTCTGGAGAGGCTGTAATTTAGCGACTTGCCTGTTCCAGCTCTGGAGAGGCTGTTATTTAGCTGCTTGCTGGTGGCATCAGCCTCGCCATATTGTTGCGGGTTGTACGAGTCGGCAAAAGATGACGTCTCACTCATGGTAGTATATTGGAGCAAAATGCTGGGGGACCAAGTTGATAGAAAAAAAGATACTGAGACGCCACCGGCGGGCCTGAGCCTCTTATATAGCAATGATGGGCTCCGGGGAAAAGGATACAGAATCCGGCCGCATGTATACGGTCCTGCAGGGATCCGGAATCACGCAACCGGAAATGCACTGTTATCTCAGCCGCGCGCTAGATAGATCCGATTTCGGCAACTACCCGGCCACGGCTGAGTGAAAACGGCGAGAAAACTCTAATAACCGAATGGGGAATTTGGCCCTCCTTTCCAGGCCAGTCTCGAAATGCAAAATCAATGGGAGATTCTCGCGGGGTAGATAATTATGGGAGTGTTTCCAGTCTCTTCTGGCGTGCCCATGTTCGTCCTGGAGGGACTGCATCTGGGTGGCCAGCTCTAGAATGACGTCGGTCCGGAACCGGGTATTGGTCTGTCTTAGTGGCCAGTTGATGTATATTTTGGTGAGCCGGAACGCACGTTTTCACAGCCGTGCCTAATTGTGAAGAGCGAGTATAAACGCAAATTGCTCTGTTGGTCATATTCTCGCCCATGAGTCATAATAGCCGCCCGTTCGCGCCACGCTGTCTTTCTCGTAAGGTCTACAGATCTAGTGGTGAGCTGAGAAGCGGCCACGGGGCTTCTCACTATTGGTTAGCTTGGTAGTACATTGAGCGCGGACAAAGCTGTATCCACATTTGATTTCGGCGCAGCGTGCTTGGTCACAAAGCCCCCCAAGGACAAGTAACAGACCACGGAGCGAACGGATCATTGAGCTCTCTGTTTCTGTATATGCCATTGAGACTGACCTGAACGATATGCTAGTGTTGACGATTGGACACGCCCTCATTTGACTTGTGGTTGGCTTTTTACCGGATGAATCACATCCAGAACTAGATCAGACTGAATGGTCTGAGAGCTCGTAATATTGGATTCTTGTCTCGTCATTGAAGACGACGAGATGTGACACATGGAGGATTTACACTGCCCTTCATTGTATTTCATTCTGTGCATAGAACTAGTTGCGTCTGCTTGTCTGGACTCTTAACAACGCCTCTAACTCACAAGAAGGATGCGGGGTGAAAGAAGCGGACTATAAAAGGTCGTGACAGTCGTACACCCTCACGTTCAAGGATACCCTTTATGTCGAGAATATCACAGATGGACTGGGCCAATTCACTGAGACAATATATAACTTGTGTGCTTGTGGTAAAGCGACAGCTGAGGCCTGTTCCATAATAGAATAACAATCTGCCAATACGTTCTTAAATTGGGAGAGGTCGCTTATTGAGCTGGCAAGTGTATTCACACGGAATACTCACTTTGTCGTGTCACAAAATCACTTGAATTGAATCATCGAATAGTTAGTTCACACGAACTTTAGGATTGATGTCTCCTTTTGATGCCTAATTCTTGAATTGAGTCAACAAAGTTAAAGGAATCGGGTCGCAGACCAAGTCCTCGACTGGCCATGGAAAATTTGTTCATTTTTCTACCAGTACGTAACTTATTGAAAAGACCAATTAATGACTAGCAAAGAGCAGTCTCCTGGCAGTTCCACGAGTACCACGCAGACGCCACTAGCTGTGCAAAGCCATTTCCTGGATCAGCTTGACCACGTCCACATTATACATCTTCTTGGTCAGCGATCTGCCCACATACGGATTTCGAATTGCATCCTGCTTGGTTTCTAACAACGCCTTCTTGAGTCTGTGGACAGACTCGCGGCTGAGCTGGAAATGGAAGGCAATGCGCTTTCCCATGAGCCGCACATTGTGTTTGTCCCCGAACGCAACCAACTTCTTGTCGTCCATCTTGTTCTTCTTCATATCCAAGAAAATAAAGTTGGAGTCCGGTGGCGACTCAAGTGCTATGTCGTGTTCCGCGCAGAACAGCGCCACTTCTTTCACGTACTCGTGGCTCTTGGGGATGAGAGGCACGTTCTCGTCAATAGCCACCATTGCCATGAGCGCCATGATTCCAACCTGCCGTATGCCGCCCCCACACTGTTTTTTGAAGTGGTTGGCAGTATCGATTAGTTGCTGTTCCCCCACCAAAACAGAGCCCATGGGCGCCCCCACGGACTTGGAGAGGCAAATCGACACCGAGTCGAAGTACGAGCAGTATTCCTCGAGCGAAACGCCAGTTTCCACCAGGGCATTGAAAAGACGTGCGCCGTCCAAGTGGAGTCGAATGTTGTTTTCGCGTGCAAACTGCGAGATCCGCCGTATTTCGCCAATGGGCGTGATTATTCCGTGCAACGTGTTCTCCAAGCTGATCACCTTGGTAGGAGCGCCGTGGATGTCGCCGTCGCTGGGCGTGAAATTGTCCTCGATGTCCTCTAAAGTTACGTAATCGCCGTTTTGAGGAACCACCGGGTGCACCATGGCCTGCGAAAGCGACGCCAAACCCCCCGCCTCGTGTAAAAACACGTGTGCCCGGTGATCACACAAAACCGAGTATGGCGGCTGGAATAAGTGCGCCCGAAGAGCCACCTGGTTGGAAAGCGTGCCTGATGCACAGAACAAAGCAGCGGGTTTCCCGGTGAGTGCGCTCATTTTGGCCTCCAACTGCAACGTGAGCGGGTCCTCTTTGTAAACAGAGTCTCCTACCAAAAGGACGCCGTCCGACAAGCCCTGAACCACGGCATTGTTCATGGAAGCCGTGGGCACTGTAAACGTATCGCTGCGAAATTCATTATGGGTGGAGTACTCGAAGGCCGGCACGGTCATTATGATGAGCTGCCGATACTGAGAGAGAAGGGGTAGGGGAGGTTCAAGAGAAACAAAATATCGCAGGCATCTCTAATGAACGACATGTACTGAATTATATATGCTTGCCCAGCTGGCGCATGAGCATGACTAATGTGAGACCAGAGACCCAGCTGCTCCACCATGGTTTCTGTGTGCAGGTGCTGCAAGTCACCTCTGCCCCCTTGCACCATGGCCCTGTACCTGCCAGAGTCACTTAGCGAGAATTGCTTTTCCATGCCCAACCACGGCTCCCTTTCTAGACCATCGATATCCCTGCCAATTTTGCTCTATGGAAGATAGCCCTCGCTTTGTTTCCGCTGCCCGAGTGCGGACATGATATTCCGGAATTGTTTTCCCGGTATAGCATTTGCGAATGAGGGAAACATCTCTTTAGACGGAATTGTTTTTCCGGTATGGCGTAGGGTATTTCGCATCTGAGAATGAGGGAAACGTCTGTTTAGACGCAGTTATATGCAGGTGCAGTGTTTTCCGGTTTTGGTCGGCACCAATATCCCCAAGGAAGCCATCCCATTCTTGAACAGGAATTCCAGAAGAGTCCGTTGGTGTGTGTTTATTACATGATCGGATTTTTGCGGAATCTTTCACTTCTTGCTATTTCCAGCCCTTGATTGTTTCCCGTCTTATCATGCGGCGTTAAGTCCATAGCGTTTCGCCTTGCGCATACCCGCGAATTGCCGCAACGCTGGCCTCAATGCACTCAAGATGCCTAAGCGGCGGCTGCTCTCGGATATTATCTGGCATATACGCATGCGACTAAATCTACTATGAGACGACTCGGCCTGTTTCATTGCAACAGAGACACATTGTGGCAAGATCTGGGGGAGTCAAAAGCGAGGATTGTTACTGACACTTCTCTTTGACTCTTTTCACTTCGGCTTCTGTGGACACATCGGACTTGGTACCTTCCGGGTTGTCTTCAAAACTTGACGGCAGGGCGTATGAGAGTGAACGGTCGCTCGGAGCATTTTCAAGAGTATTTTTTCCTTCTGCATGATATCTATTTCGTGGTTCTTTTAATTCTCGCGGCTTTGGAAGAAATCCCGTTCGACACTCTTGTCACGACGTAAATCGACGTCAAACCTGTGTACTTCATTCCTTGCATGACGTGACTCGTGAGAGCAAAGATGCCCATGATACTTTTTACATTTCTGGCGTGATGCCTCTTTTCTTTGCATACATCAGCTTCAATGTTATGCGAGTCACTTACATGTCTTCCGTATCATCAAAGTGACCTTTTCTGTGCAACTTGCATCAGCTTGTATATTTTCTGTCTCACCAGCTTGCAAACCTCTGTCTGGATGTTTCAGTATCTCTACCAGATTTTGATTCATTATTTGCTGTAGAGCCGTGTCTTTGACGCTGATTTTGAAAATCCACTTGCAGAAACTAAAAAGCGCAGACATGATTGGGATGTTACGTTGTTGACAAAAAACCATTGAATACTCAATCCTTTATGAGTAAATCGCACAAAATTAATTTACGAACACACTTGGCAAAGAATATAGCTACCCTTTTAACCAAAGATTTCCAACGCCGTCAAGAGTAAGAGCGTGAATGCTGAATCGAACTTCTAGATGTCGGGGCTCAAAGCATGGTTGGTCATAAATTGAATCCTCGAAATGTCTCCATGTAAGTTCTGTGAGATTAACACAATAGAAAAAAGCACCTGTTTTCTAAGTCTATCTTCATGGTTCAGGATATGAGTATTTCATTTAAAGCTTTATTTTCGAAATGAATGGTGCTTGGAAAACGGATTACCTTCGAATCTCTGGTCCAAACTGATTTGATAATATATGCTTGATACACATTTTCGGAAATCCTAATGAAGTTTATTTGAAATTTGTTTTTAAAAGATCACGCATATTTTCGTTTCTCCCTTTTTTCGTTTCTCCCTTTTTTCATTTCAAACTATATGTACAAAATGCATCACCCGTAAATGTTTCTTTCACGGTAGTGATGGCTATCTTACGTGTTAACTGATATTTCTTATGGCATCTCGAATTTCGCATCGAAAACGCTATTTCTCTGATCAGTAGTGTGCCAATATCATACGGTAAGTTGTTATCATGATTTTGGAACGAGATATAAGGAAATCCAACCGTAGCCTGTCTAATTTCCAGACAAAAACCAACGGAGAGCTAAATCACAAGAGGACAGCTTCTACTTCAATAAGCAAGAACGAAATTATTCGGGACCCCTAAAACCTAATATGCAAGTTCAGTTTCACACTCACATCAGCCTGATATCATAGTCAGGCTGATCATGAGGCTCTGCGGACCCGTTTTGCGATGGAAGTGTGTTCAGTGAAAAAGGCAAGAATTCCGGAACAAATCCAGTCGCAGGTGACTTCTCCCGCCGTGAGCCTTCGTTACGCCAGAGGTGGCTTCCTGTGGACACTGCGCGGTTGTGGCCGTAGTTGCCTCCCACATATCGATCCAGCCAGATGTTGTTAGAGGTTGAATAGTGCGATGTAGAAGGAAGCAAAATCCCGCTGAGCAACCCATTGTCGGTACTCAAGTTGCTATGTTGTGAGACGGAGGGATGGAGGGACTCGGCATTGACCTGTGTCTGGAGCGAGTAGTCCTGGAACGGTATCCTGCTATCGCTAAAGCTGCTTTGACTGGAGTTGTTCCAGAGATTATTTGCTACTCCGGGTGGTACCTGTGGAAGCGAGGCGTTCAAGTACGCTTGTTCGGAAGAGGGGCCAGGCGATGGCTGATACACAGGCTCATCATAAGGAAAGTTTTGCCGGATGTTTTGTGCATAATGGTGCATGGCACTGGCTGGAGTAGGCTGCTGTATTTCGGGGTTGTACATCAGCTGGTCCTGGAAGTCGCCCAAGTAGTGCAGAGACATGTTCTGGCCCATGTTTAGCGCTAGGTTCTGGCCGACATTTGCACTCAAATTCTGCGCGGCATTGGGGGTCAAATTTCGGGCTGGCTGTGGGGCGCTGGGCGGCACAAACGTGGTTCCTGGTCCGTAGAGCAACGCGTCGTTGTTAAACGGTATGCTCAGTCCCCTCAACGCTGCCGAGTCGAGGTTAAGACTTGCATACGGTGATGTGTTGAGCACTGGGTTCATCTGGTGGTGGAACCAGCTCGAGCCCTGGTCGCCGGAGTCTCGGTGGTCATACTCTGCAAAAGCAACGCTGGGCGATGCAAGCAGGTTGCCTTCTTGGACGGAGTCGGTGTGATCCAGCAACACACGGGCTCCACTGCCAAAGCCAAGATGTGGGTGCATAGCGACCATCAGTGCATTGAGCGACTGCGGCGTCAGTACCGATGGCTCATAAGCAGCAGAATCGGGCGCGCCGTAGAAGCTGCGCAGAAGGTTCTCAGGCGGTGGCGGGGATGGCGACAACGAGCCGTCCGCACGCAAAAGCGGAATCTTTTTACGCGACGCCGCCCGAGGCAATGCGTGCGAAATTCCGGCAAACTGGATGCTGGCCTGGTGCTCAGACAAGCACTGCGGCTCGTAGCCCAAGATTTTGCCTGCGCGGGTGTTCTCGACGCGGTTGAAAAGCGACACATACGAGACCACAGCATTAAGGAACGCGTCCTTCCACAGCATGTCAAGCCCATTCAAGATGTCCACTTCGCGAGCGAGCTCGGGCTCCCAGTCAGGCCGCAAGTAGTAGATATTCTGCATGGTCTGGACGCCGGACTTCGTCAACGGGCCGTCACGCGTGAACATGTCCGCGTGGGGCCCCATGTTGGCGTCTTCACCCGCGGGTTGTGGCAGTAGCAGGATATTCAGGCCGCTGCTGGTTGGATATATCAACGCGCGGAGCTGCGCAGCCGTAGAACCGAGTGCCCGCTTTTCGGCAGCGAGCTCCTTGCTGGCGTCATCCGCCAGCGCAGTTTTACGCTTGACGGTTGCAATTTCTGTTTGCAAAGCAACTACGGCTTGAGCTACGCGGTCATGCTCTGTTTCGGTAGTGTGAAGCGCCTGCTGGCGCTTTTCGCTGAGCTTGGAGACGCGTCCGCGGAGCTCCGCAAGCCGGCCCGCGTACAAGTCGCGAGTGTTTTCGACCGTGCGCAACAGCTTCAGGAGTTTGAGCTTGGAAAACGTGAGCAGGTCCTTCCGGCGCTCCAAGTCGCGGAGGTCCAGGTCTTTCTTGGCACGGCCGTCCGTGTTGGCGCTCAACTGGCGGCGCCGGGCCGAGAGCTCGGTCCGGAGCCGGTCCTCCTCGTGAGTATACACGTGGTTTTGCGCATAGTGGTCACACGAGGCGCGAGCAATCTCCTGCTGCGTGATGTGGAGGTACGCCATGAGCGCGTGCTCGTCCTCGATCAGGGCCACGTCCATGGATGCGATTTCCGCCAGCGTCACGCGGGCGGCTGCTTGTGCCATTGGCAATACTTGCAGTGCCTTCTGAAGCTTGAGAGAAGCCAGCAGCGGCAAAACGGGACCCTCCGCTCCGCTGAAAGTGTGCACGTACACGGGCGCCAGCTGCGAGATGAAGTTGCTGACGACGTTCACGGCAAGCACTTGGATGCTGTAGACGGTGTCTGGCAACAAACCACTGAGCCGTGCCAGCGTGCGGGCCAAAGTGGCCACGTCCTTGCCGTTGACCATGACCGCGTAAAAGATGTTTTCGTCCAGCGGAGCGGCGCCGGCCCAGCTGAATACCACGTGCGAGCTGCCCAACGCATCAACACAGACCACAGGCTGCTGTGGGATCTCCACATTGAGCTGGCGGATCAATTTCTCCGCGGGCGTCTGGAGGAGCCGGTAGCACCGGAGCAAAAGCCAGCAGAGCGACGGCACCACGGTGAGAAGCACCTCGATCATGGCCTGGAAGTTTTGGGGGCGCAGGAAGAAGCAGTTTGGCTCAGCGGATGTTTGGGTGCGGGGTTTCTGTTGCGGGGAGTTTGGGCAGTTTTCCCGTGTTCTGTCCCGTGTTGCAGCCGGGTCTGGTGTGGTTTCACGTAGATGAGATGTTTGCGACCGTGGTTTTTTTTCGCTCCGGGCCGCGGCGCTGGTGCGCAGGGCCGCGTTTCCAGGGCCGGGCCCCATGTCATTTCCTTTGCTGTTTGCTTTTTAGTGCTTTTTTGTTTTGTTGCTTCTGATTTTTAGTCGCTGTCGTGAAATGACGGCCTTTTTCCCGTGTCTGAGGTGCTGCAAATCCCAATTGATCTTCTTTTCTTGTTCCTGCTGGACACTGGTCCTTGCTCGAAATAGTGCCTGGGGTGCACTGCGCCGCCGCTGGTTCCAGGGCCAAAACTGTGCCCAACAAGGTGTGTGGCAAAGGGTAACATTGCCAAAATAGGCATATTTTGGGTGTTTCTCTTTCTCCTGTGTCATAACAGATTCTCCTCAACATACCAGCTCCAAACTGCCGCTTTTGCCTCAAAACCCTTTGAAATACACCGCACAGAGTATGTTCTCGTTGCAAATCTCGAGATCAGCTCGATTTCACCGCCAAAAAGTCAAATAAGGGCCATACCGAGGATTTCGTGTCACTGTGTTCCGTCTTCAAAAGCGAATCGATGTTTCTTCGTGTGCTGGCCAGTGGTATTGAAGATTGCCGGGGTGTTTGCCAATCCTGCAGCATCCAAATGGGTGCGAAATCCATGACAACGAAAGTTCACAGGGACGTTGAGCATGTGCTATCTTTTTGTGGATTGCTCTGTCTGGATCAGGTCAAAAAACGGGTGGCTTTGTAAATGATGGGAATGATGGGAATGCCTCGGAAATAGGCAGGAACTATCCCGGACAGAATGGGGTTGATTGGTGAGTGTCAGCTTTCGCCCAGTTTCAAGAAATGCCTATCAAGCCACGCCGAGAATACGGCTTCTTCAACCCGGCACAGACTTTCACAAATAAAAGATGACAGTCTACTCGAGTTTATGCTTATCAGATGATCCCAGAAAAAATGAATTACCAAATGCTTCCAGCAACATTGCCCTACGCGCCGGTGTCTGTCGTTGTTCCTGTATATAGTCCGCCGCGAACAAAGTAGCCCACTACCGCTTAACTGATCATACGAGAATTTGAACTCAGTGGTATTTCCAGCAAAATCAGGTGGCTGACACTCTGAGCGTCTGTGCCGGTGGCCTGCGTCACGTGGTTTGTGGGAACTAAGGGTTCCTATCGTGGGTCACGTGTCATGCACATCAGTCTACCGAGGTTTACCCAGCGCTCGATTAGTACTTGAGAAATCTCCGTTTTAATCAATACATCGTAAAACGGCCATACCAATCAGGGTTCTCGACCTGTCCAGGATCACCCACCAGTACATTATGATCAAGCAAATTGGGTGCAATTGATCCCAGGTGTATCTCCGCGTCTATCCCTTGATGGTTTGAATGGGTTATGAGCACATGTCTTACTACTGAAAAACAGAATAATACTTGTCGGAGCTTGGTCAACTTGAGGATGGGATTCTTGCTAGTGGATAGAAAACCTTTTTCGAAAAGAAAATATCAGACTTTGATAGAAATTCGTTCACGTCTTTCAAAGAAGGGGTCTAAGGATCGAAGAATGCGTTTGACATAGAAGAAGCAGACACACCGTTGCTCGAAAATGATGTACGGCCGAACAATATCGGACAATTTTTCGGTTGGATGTTGCAAGAAATTTCTTACGTCAAAACGATATGGAGCGAACTCCCATCAACAGGAATACCAATGAAAGATTATCCGAGAAACACTAGCCAGAACCGACAGGTTTACAGAAAACCATGTGAGAATTGCGGAATATATGCTCAAAAAGATGGAACACATTCAGCTGTTGGATGAAAACAATGGATTTTAGCAGTGATGGATCATCATTGTTTTCAGACATTTGCTGTGTGATAATGCATGATCCCGAGAACAGTGGAGATACAACCCAATCCTCCAGATTGTATATGTTGCAGAGACCAAGGGAGGCAATCAATCTGGAAACAGACCGAAGTGTTACCACTGCCATAAGTCTGGGCATAAAAAGGCTGATTGATTTCGATTTGAAGCTGTTTCAAATAAAGCATTCGATAGAAGGTACACCACAGAAGCACATTGCGGAAGAGTTCTCAGATCTTTCAAATTCCTAGACTCCGCAGAAAGGTATTGACTGTAGTAGTTGGTGCAATGGTTGCAAGTGAAACACGTACCAAGAAGTCTAAAAATCCTCAAGCACTCATTGAAAATAATCGGATTAGATTTGGGAACGTTTATCTATGACAGCAGATTTGATTCAGATTTGATTCACATGCGGCCAATGATATTTCGGATATTCAATAACAATGGGTTATTGAAAAAAACTAATAAAGCGACGGATAAGTATGTTTTCTCGGTTATGGAGAGGTGCGTGTCAGATTTCGTGATGGAGTTGAAACGGCGCTCACAAATGTGCTTTTCTTTCCCAGAGTGCTACATGCATCTTTTTTTTCGACAGAAGAGAAGAGAGATGGTGTTTCCAAATTTCCACGTCCAGCCTTGAGGAGATCAAGTCGTTTGAGACGAGGAAGATGACGGACAAGAAACAAAACCCTATTAGTTTCACCCGGCACGGTAAGACGAATATTTGGGAAATATTCATGCATCTTTAGTCAGTCGGTCATAGATGAACCACAATAATCGGGACTTTTGGCCCAGTACAGAGTTTCTCACACTGGTGCATCACACTTAGCGACCAAAGACACTAAATTGAGTGAAAGTGTGGCTAGGTCTATGATTCAAATAGAGATTCTTTTGGAGAATATGTGTCACTTGTTCTTTAGTGTCAACAATTCACCGAAACATATATTTCATGAGTTGAAAACAAACACAACGCCCTGGGCTCTACTGAAGGCGGTAGATCTTCTTTTCTGGGATTCGGCAAGCTGACTTATGTTTTCGTGATGTGTTTCCCGAACATTTGAGAGTCTTATTCGATGTCTAGTATTAGTTCAGCGCTTGCAATGTGACAAATAAGGGTTCATATTTGATCATTAACTCCCCCGTTAACAAATGCTCAGCGATTTTTGCTGGAAGTTTTTGAGCGTCTGAGTGAACAGAATATCTCCCCGGGCTTCAGCTCCCTGACAATGTAATGCTCTTTTTATCCTCCACTCGAAAAGGCGCAAATTAGGTGATAATTTGAACCTGTTTTCGAACTGTGGCAACAACAGGCGGCAGAAGAGCCGATATGCTGAAAGTACGGTCAGCCATAACCAACACCAATGCTCTCCTCCGCATCATACGATCTTCCATAGTGGGTTGTCAAAATCAATACCTGTTTTCGTCATGGTGCAATTCACAAGAGATCATAGAACCCTATTAGCCCAGCACATTGATATCGTACATGGATCAGCTACATATGTCCCGGTGGGTCTCAACTCAGTAACCCTAGTCCATTGATTGCATGAATATCAAAATAAGCGTGTCTACGCAATTCCAAAGCTGGTCTCGACATGTGCAAACCTCCCGCACTAGTCAGGCCTCCAGCAGGCCCATGCACATTCACCGAGCCAGGCGCACGGCCATTCCAGATGCGGCCACAAGCAACAAGCTGAGCATACCTAGGATGAAAAACGGCCCGAACACCCAGCTGTCACTCCAGGTGCCGCCGAGCTTGGAAATGAGTAGAATGCCCATGCCACCCGAGAGATTGTAGAGCCCCGTGATGCTGCCAATCACACGGTGCTCCGCATCCTCAAACAGCTGTCCCGCTTTGCTGACCAAGCTCATGGAAGAGATAATCAGACCCATCTGCGCCACGCCAATAACGCTGAGAAGAACGAAGCACGCCGCGTTGTGCGGGTCGTACACGGCCGAGCCCAGCCCGAGTACACAGAGCGCAAAGCACCCCGTGCAATTCAAGACTGAGGACACGAGGAGCGCAAACAGGCACCCCATTTTGGGCGTGTCCACAACGTAGCTCCACGCAGGCGTCGACGCCAAGGATGCCAAAGACGCCACGCCCGTAAGCACGGCCAGAAAAATGAAGGCATTGTAGCAGTTGTTGCCCGGCGGTGCGTCCGAGCGGGTCTCGGGGCTGCCGCATGCGCCCGTGGCCAGGTAGAACTTGTATACGATCAAGGGCGTGAACACCGAGGTTGCGATAGCGGTAGAACGCGCGATGCAGGCACCCATGTATGCAAGCTGAATCAGTCGGCTGTTGAGCGATACGATCACAGCTTCGCGCATGAGCTGAACGTAGGTGGCGTTGGGCTCGTCGGCCGCCCTGGAGCCGTCGGCGATGCGGCGCTGCTTTACGGAGTCGTAGCCGCCAAAGAATACAAGCGCACCGCATGCCAAGGCCGTGGCACCCAATATCGAGTACGAGGCCCCGAGGCACTTCGCTGTGGACCAGTCCGTGTGCTTAAGCGAGAGCCGTGCCGGCAAGGGTAGGAACACAGATACTGCCAAGATAGCGCCCAGGCCCGCGCACAAGCCAAGCAAAGCGCTGAGTTTGCCGTGGGACTGTTTTTGCTTCTGCGCCGAGGCCCACTCGCCGTCGTCCATGAACAACTGGTCTTCTTCGGCATCCTCGGCCCGCATGGGGTCTTCCTCTGGCAACGGGGCCAGCGGGTTTGCGGCGCGCGTCCAGAACTTGATTTGCAGCCACGCGAAGTCAGAGTTGCTGGCCTCGTGGAGCATCACCACGGCAATGCCCATGACGGCGGCCACGCCCACTGCGAAAATAGAGCGCAACACGTAGAGGCGCAACACCGCGCCGGCAGCTAGCTGGCCGTATCCAAGGAGCGCCAGCGCCAAGGCCACAAAGCCGGCAAGCTGCAAAATCCGCGGGCCAGAGGGCATTCTGTCGGATTTCCACGCCAAGCCTTGCAACCGGTCATTGAGCGTGCCAATGAAAGGCGACGTGGCGATCACCATGAGCTCGTCCATCACGCCCAAGCTGCCGGTGACCTTTCCGATTTTGTCCGGACTGATTCCGATGACATCCGACAAGTAGAAGGGCTGAGATGCCAGGAGAAACACCACGAGCGCAATGCAAGCGAACGCAGCGAAGTTGTAAGCCACGAGATTGCGCGCGCGGAATTGTGGGTTCAACACGCGGAGCTGGGGGTGCATTTTTGGTCCTGTGGATTTTGACTTTTAGTGGCTTGGGCTCTGTGGCTGTTTTTGAGGCTGCTGTTTCGAGTGTTTCCGGGTCCCTGGGTTTTTCTGTGCTGGCCCATGAGTTGCGCTAAAAAGAGAAGTTGCGAAACGTCACGGTCGACTTTGACGGGGGCGAGCCGTCTCTCCTGTACCTGTACACAGCCCCGTGTGCCTTCATATTGGGCATTATCAGATTAGTCTGTGCAATATTGTAATACTTGGGGCTGTTGACGAATATCCCAGACCCGTACCTTTCATCCAGGCCTGGAAACCCGTGGACTTTTCCCGTCCATTGTGCCAACCTGTTCTTGTATTCACGCTGTCGGCATGCATCACAGGCTATGGGAGGCAGTGGGATTTCCAAGCCTGTGGGCTATCAAAGACACTAATCATTGGTGCTATGGATAACAAATCCCCAGTGTTGTGCCCGTCCGAACTGTATTCAGCTTCACGATTCATCAGTGCTGGAAACCAGCGGGCTCTAGACCATAGGCGCTATCGGGATGTCACTTCTAGAACCCACAGTGCTATAAAGTACGGGCCGAATTTTAGTCCTATGAATGACAGTCTTATGGATCATCAGTGCAGTAGATCTGTGATGCCCGTCGTTTTCTTATAGTTGTTGTTTATGTACACAGTATCAGTGCTGTACATTCACTGTTCTTTACATGATCAGTGCTTCAAATTTCCACTGCCACCAATTGCCAAGATACAGTGCCATGAATTCGAGTGCCTCCATTAGCGCTTACTATCAAGAAGAAGCTCCAAGGTTTGCAAAGGGTTCTATTTTCACATGTTGTGTAATTCCCTTTCATAATGAGGTGGTTTCAATTACTAATGGGACTGTCTCATCTCCCAACAAGTTGAAGTGAATGTGCCAGATTCAATAAGGAGCAAGAGACGCTCTCTGCAGACCCTATTCAGGTACAACACAAGATCCATGTTACTATTCTCGTCATTCTCAATATTCTTTGAATTCACATCCGAACAGTCGTGATGATTTTGACAGGAAGTGTGTCTGCTAAGGCCAAGCCACTAACTATTTTGACGGCATGAAGCAGTTGTTTCAATCATCGGTACTTAGATTTTCACATTTGAATAGTGATTGCTAAGCCATTTCAGCCCTATGTATTCCAGGGCCATAGGTCACCAGTGGTATAAGTTGCAGTGGCATAATCAGAACTATCATGGTCAGTTCCATGAATCTCACATTTTTAATTACTCCAGCTTATCAGGCTGGAAATTGTCAGGACAGACTACCGCTGCCACCATGTCTGAATTCATTTCACTTTTGCAAGCCTCCTAATTCAGTTCCATCAGAACCTTTACATTGAAGAATACGAAAACGCCCACTTTGCTTGATCTAACTATGTTTTCCTTTGTCTCTAGTCAAATATTCAAGGCCACTGCTATGAATCCCAGTGGCTTAACTGATGGGAGCCTGGATTTTTTGCTCCTCATTCTCAAGCTGAAAATTTGCAATGTTACAAATCGTTTGTGATGGGAATCGCTGCCCAGAGATATAATTGTCACTGCTAATATTACAATTGATTGATCGTCAATGCTATGAATTACAGTGCTATGACTTATTAACCCCATGAATTATCAGTCATATTGCAATGATATTAATCATCAGCATTGCAGATTTCGGTGCTATAAGTCGTACACTTAAAAAAGCCATAGAATGAAAGCCAAGGCACCTTGGAAACACCCGGATTTTCAGTCCACAGGACCCGAGGTGCTCATACACATTCAATCATGCATTATTTTTGTTGGCGGGACCGGGGCATCTGGAGCTGATACGATATCTGCAGCATCCGGAACACATTCAATACCGGACATTTACTGGAAGCTCGCAAATCCCCAAAATACCAAGATCCCGTAATGTGACATCACAGGGTGCATATATATGCGATATCTGCAATATCAATATGACCAGAAAACACGCTCCAAAAGCTCGGGAATTTAAGTCATATTCTTCTTAGCCTTCGCCCAGAAGCACAGTTCCGTGGCATATTCCAATTAATTAAATCCTTGTGCACATCAACCTGCAACCAGCACTCTCTAGGTAGTTCATGAATACCGCTTATTCCCAAAGATCAGTAGCGAATATTGTGACTCTGAATTGTCTTCAAAATCAGTAATTTCAACAACAAACATCCACTTACTAGATTTTCCAACTCGAAACCTCGCTCATGATAGGCTCACTCAAGAAATCTCCGGGTCCACCAGAAGCACTGCCATAGTCGTCCAAAGGACGGCTCGGTGCGTGTCAGCACACACGGAAGCGCCAGGCGTCGAGCCGTAAACGTTTCGTTCATTAATCTATTTTCCTACTGCAATGCACGGTCGGGATTGAGACCCATCTCCCTTTTTCCAGGGCGTGGCCAGAGTCCGAAACCTAGACATTGCCATTGAGCTCCAGCCAGAGCCATTTCCGCCAGAGCTCCCCGGCCTCGTAGATGACACTGTCCATATAATCGTACAGCAAACCGTAGTTGCTCTGCGACGAGCCGCGTTCCTTGTCTCTCTGTTCCTGGTACTGCTTGTATTTGTCACTGAGCTTGTACGACTTCGCAGGCAAGCGCGAGAGAAAGGTCCGGATCTCGTGCTGGTCAAGCTCCACCAAGGTATTCTCCTTCGCCTTCAAGATGGAGAGCGACACGAACAAAAGCTCGATGTGCGGGTCCACCTTGCAGAACGGGATGGTGCTTTTCATGCTGTCAAAAACCGGGGGCAAAATACACGTCAGATCTGTGTCTGCCAGCAGCGGCGCCCGCAGGCTATTCCTCCCCGTGTCGATGTGTAGGTCACTGATCAAATCCTTGATCGAGTCGTCTTTCATCATGTCCGCCAGCAGGTCGTCCTCGTAGTCCACGGACCAAAACACGTCGGGCCCCAACTTGCCGAGAACTGTGTCCGGAATCGCCAACTTTTCCGCGTAGTAGCTCTGGTCGAGATCAGCCTTCTTGCTGTGGGCCCGCCATCCAATGATGAGGTCCCACACACGGCCGCGGTCGACACGCGACCACACCTTCAGCCCGCAGTATTTGAGCCACCAGAGCACCCATTCGTCCTCTTGCAGGCCGAACTTGTTGAGGATCTCCTCCTCCTGGAAGTACTGCGAGAGCTCTGGGAACATCCGCTGGAATACGTAGATGAAGAATGACACACGCTCCTCGATAGTGCCCCCACTCACGGGCAACGTAGACTTGTCGATCTTTAACAGCTGTTCGCCCTTCTCGCGCTTGTTGGCGGCCTCGGGCGAGTGCAAGAGGACTAGCGCAAGCCGCTCGTATGCCTCGTGAAACTTCATGGGCGTGGAGGTCTCGTCGTGCACCATCTTGTCAAGCTTTTTATGCAAGTCCGCATGGCCGCTGATATACTCGTCGTAGTCATCGAAGACAGAGCCAATGCACGTGTGCTGGTCCAGCGAAACGTCGCGTCCAAGTAACACCCAGGGCGTGTGCGGGATCGGCGGAAACCACTCTGCCAAGCCCAACGCGATCCACGTGAGCGCCAGGTCGTACTTGATGATTTTGCCCCACTTCACGGCGAATTTGAAAACGGCGTTCTCGAGTATGTCGAAAAGACACAGCTCGGTTTGCGAGAGCGGCTCCTCCGCAGACAGGTACGCGATGCGGTGCATGTACCGGCGCAAGTCCTTCCGGATCTTGTGCTGGAGGTGCGTCTCGAATCCCTCCAGATCGCTGTCTGAAGAAGACTTCTCCTTGTCGAAGGAGTCTGGCTGAATGAACGGTGCTGCCACAAACGGGTGGTGTTTCAACAACACGGGCCACACTTTGAAGCGGAGAAACGGTGGTACGCCTTTTTGCCGCGCTATGAGTGCAAGGCCATGGTGGTTCTTCACCGCAATGTACTGGAGCAATTGCACGAAGACTTCGTGGTCGTAGTAGAAAGTGGTCGCTGCCGCTGCCGTTTTGGGTATATTCCCGCTGGCAGCAGATGGGGGGCTGCAGTTCAGTGGCTCAGTGGTACTCGGCAACATTTTCTAGGACTTGTTTAGGGCTCGACTTTGATGGTTTTGGATCGTGCTGAACAAGAAAGAGCGGATGGTAAGGCGCACTTCAATTCATGGTCGCTTCTTCTCGGGCTAGGGGGAATATCGAAATATAGATGGAGCTGCTTGGCGTGAGCTGGGTTCCGTTCACACGAACGAAGAAAAGCCGAGATTTTCGGGGCGGAAGTGGAGGTACCTGTGGAAGAAAATGAAGGGGGTGCCCATGGATGTTCTGAGGGCCGGGCGCGAGGCACGGGTGCTCGCCAAAAAAAGACCGGATGATCTGCGAACAAAAATGTCAAGCCAGAAGCACTTCTCGAAATATTTTTTTTCTACTTTTATGGATCCTCTCTGAAATGTGACTCTTCGGGCAGGCGTGCTTTAATTTTGTGGCAGCTGTAAGGGATTCTTTTGTGGTCAATGTCTTCGGTCAGACGGGTATTGGTTAGTTACTGGGCATGGCACGGCGGGCCAATTGCGGCGGAACATTAAGTCGGGGTCCAATTTTTGATTTTTTTTTTGGATGTTCGATATTTTTTCTTTGATATTTGGCCCGATTCGGACGGCGTCCTGCCCTAAGCCTCGTGACCCACGGCTCGCCCAACAAATTGGGGCCTGGGCCAGGAACACGGCCCCGTCAGCCATTCTATTTTCATGTCCCTTATAAGCACTGTATTTGGCGAGCCAGGAATCGTGAGATGGCATTTTCATCAGGGGAATCGAGCACTTTTGATTTTTGCCTTGTAGTTTGAGTTTCCACTTGTTCGTTCTGTTTCGCATCATACCTGCAGAAGCCTTACTTTTCTGGAGGAGAAATCCTGTTTTCTCACTTTCAATTTTTTTGTCAAACCAAGAAACATCCCGAAATTTCCACAGCTTGATCAGCCAACCGAAGCGGAGTGCCAATGGCCCATGTTTTGAAAGGTCAAACCAAGCGGTTTTCCTAATTGTCTGCACAAAAAAGGCGCTGGGTCAAACGGTAGCCCATGCAAAACATGCCATGACTCGTGACTGCATACACTTTGAAAATGGCACCTATTTGAAGGTCCGAAGACCTTGAGAACCACATATGCCTGACGGGCTCTGAAACTTTCCCGTGATCCTGCTGGTTTTTTCATGGCAGTTCTCAAAGCGGAATTGCTGTCTTCTGTTCTTCCTTTGACACGGTGTTCTTCCGGAATTTGACAACAACTTTCTTCGATTTCCGGCACCTGTATCCGCGAGCTTCCGGCGATACACAGGTCTCACGCAAGTCGGCCCAAAGAATCCGGGATAGCCGATGACGAGTCTGTAGTCTCGTTTGTAAATTTTGCAGACTCGACCACCACTGGGAGCAAATAAATATTAAGGCCCTCAAGCTTGGGCAGGAGAGGCCTGGCGCTTCTCATAGTTTCTCCATTTTCTGCTCACGTTTAGTTTCTCAATCGCCAGATTAGTAATTTGTTTTCAAAGCTGCCCGCATGAAGGACCATCTAAAAGCGGCATTAATGAGTATGTCATCGGCGCCAATTTGCTCTTGCGCCGTACAAAAGTCTGGGGTTATAACTTTCATTTTCGGGATATTCTGATCATTTTGTTTTCCTTTCACCCTTTCCCTGTTGCTGTTTGCATGCAAAATTTTGCTCCACTTCTGATGTTGAACTTGTTCAGTAGCTCAACGCAGCTGAAAATCCGCGATGGTATGTGATTTTGCCGTTTTCTCTGTTCAAAACCGAGTTGACAAGCATCGGAACTTGTTCGGCCGTCAGTACTCAAAACATAGAGCTAACATGCCACTAGCCATCAACGATGAACCTCTTGGTCCGTACAATGAAGAGCTTCTAGATTTGTCCGCGCTTTCCCATGACAGGAAAGCACTTAGTACAATCACAAAGAATCTCGAAAAAAAGTTGGCCAAATCGATCAGTAATGCTGAAAGCCTAAAACGGCTGTACACCGTAGCATCCCCAAGTTTGAACCGCCACCGTCACTGGCCAGATATGCAACGTTCATCCACTGTCCATGGGTTCTTCTCTGGAGAATCGGGAGACTACCGGAAAAACCTCGAGGTGTTGAAATGCTTGACAGTAATTGTATACATATGCCAGAACGGGTCACAGGCATTTTTGCAGTGGACCAAGAAAGTGTGTGACACATTGATCTATCCAATTGGTCGCCTTTCCTTCGACCCCAAGACATCCAACGCCATATATCTGAAAACTGAGCTTATTATCAAATTTTGCAAAGATGACATGGAGTTAAAGTCCGCGCGCCATTCTCTTGACCAGATAAGATCGGAGTTAAGGCCGGGACTGGCTCATAGGTGGGTGAGCTGAAGAGATCTTTCGCCCGCAAGAACAGTTGAATGTTCTTATTCGAGAATCAAGTTCAATTTGGGCTCCATAGCACGAAATGGACCGACAACAAGGAATGTGCTATACAATGGAACCAAACCGGGCATGGAAACATAGAGCAAGACTTCCAAGTGGCTTTTGCTGGAAACTTGGATTCGTCTTGTGTATTGTAAATGTAGCCCTGGGGAGAATGTCCAATTTGCACCCAAAGAAATCGCAGAGCTTAATGTTTGTTTGTCTCTCGCGTGACGGCTGTCTCATCATTATCGCCGGGATTAGGGGCGTACATGTAAGACCACAATAACGGCCAAGCAATATACCACAGCAAATGAGACAGAGTGATTTCAATGCATTCGTTTTCCTTCTGCTATTTGCTCTGGTTTTTGCTTTTTATTTTGCTTTTTGTTTTGCTGTTCTATGAACAAATTGGATATCACCCCTCCCCCGCAGAAGAGTCCGCGCGGCTGGTGTAAAAATTGAGAACCCCTAAGATGATAAGAATACAGCGTGGAAAAAAGAATCAGTCCACTTTAGCACAGGCAGTTTTTCGGCACATCCTTCAAATTGGAGCCAGAAGTCCATTCATTTCGCTATTTCTGGACCATGCAAGTTCGGCAAAATTCCATGATCTGGGTTGTAGTTGAGGAAACAAAAAACAAAACATTTGCCGGTCTTATCTTTTTGAGCGGCTGCTAGGTAAGCCAGGGCGGGCAATTTCGATAGTGTGCACCACCCGCTTTATCGTCGCAAAAAGAAGAGTTCTGGAAGCTTATTTGAGCTCATGAAGTCTGAGTTGAAGGCAAACTCAAGAGCAAAAGATATCAAGACCAGCGGCTATTTCCGTCTGGGAACAATACGAGGAACACAGACTAGGAATACGGGGGAAAACAGGTATTTCTTTTTTGCCACACTTGAGATCTTGCGCGGCTTGCGCGCCGCTGCGTTTGGCAGTATTGATTGCTTTTTGAATCGTCACGTGCGACTCGGCCACCCCTATTTGCCCTATATAAGTGTTAGATTGCGCCTCTGCAGCGGCAAAAACCAGAATCTTCGATATCGCCTACAAAATGCAAATCTTCGTCAAAACACTAACCGGAAAGACAATCACACTCGAGGTCGAGGCCTCGGACACCATTGATAATGTCAAAGCCAAGATTCAAGATAAGGAGGGCATTCCACCAGACCAACAAAGATTGATCTTCGCCGGTAAGCAATTGG
Source organism: Metschnikowia australis (assembly GCA_019285895.1). Taxonomy (NCBI): domain Eukaryota; kingdom Fungi; phylum Ascomycota; class Pichiomycetes; order Serinales; family Metschnikowiaceae; genus Metschnikowia; species Metschnikowia australis. The sequence goes on along the minus strand of JAGSXI010000029.1, from coordinate 426 downwards.
AGGACGGCAGAACATTGTCCGACTACAACATCCAGAAGGAGTCCACATTGCATTTGGTGCTCAGATTGAGGGGTGGTATGCAAATCTTTGTCAAGACCTTGACCGGAAAGACAATCACACTCGAGGTCGAGGCCTCTGACACCATTGATAATGTCAAAGCCAAGATTCAAGATAAGGAGGGCATTCCACCAGACCAACAAAGATTGATTTTCGCCGGTAAGCAATTGGAGGACGGCAGAACATTGTCCGACTACAACATCCAGAAGGAGTCCACATTGCATTTGGTGCTCAGATTAAGAGGTGGTATGCAAATCTTTGTCAAGACCTTGACCGGAAAGACAATCACACTCGAGGTCGAGGCCTCGGACACCATTGATAATGTCAAAGCCAAGATTCAAGATAAGGAGGGTATTCCACCAGACCAAC
>JAGSXI010000028.1:0-83541 GCA_019285895.1 Metschnikowia australis | reverse complement strand
AAAAGAATCATGTATTCCTGTGGCCGTCCTTGAGAGCGTAGATGCCTCCCTTCATCTGTTCGCTAGCTGTGTCTCGCTGGATAGTAGATGGTAACTGTGGAAATCTATTCCATTCGCGTCACTAACTAGATGACGAGGAAATTGGCTACCTTGTGATAGTCATTGTTCCTCCGCCGGTCTCCTGCGCCTGGTTGAATTTATTTCCTTCGTAATCCTGTTCGCTTTGGATGGTATTTTCTTTCTCATTAATATTGAGCTCATTAGAATCTATAAGCTCACCATAGAAAGTTTCAAATATTCTTCTGTTCGTAGATTGATTTCACCATCATGTGTGTTTACTTTCATGGCTCCCTCAAGACGAGCGAGCGTGCTGTATTTTTCAGCTCTTCCACGTGTGTATTTAGAAGTAGAGTCTTTACTCGTAGAACTTATTGGCAATTGGAAACACTTCCTTAGGAATCTCACGGGAGCCAGGCAAATTCATCTCCTTGCAGGAATACAGAAATGCCCCATTCTTTTTGCATACGTGCTTGAATTATTTGAATTTTCTTGGCCTTGATTTTTATCGTGATAGTACCGGCATGGTTTGAGAATTGGCATATTTGAAGATGAATCGGTTCAATGGAAATAGTTGATGATATTTTTGGGTTTTGGGAGCTTGAGGCTTGGAAGGGATCAGTAGTCTGGAAAATTTACGACCTGATCTTTTTCGGCCTCGATTTGGGTTTTCTTTGGCCCGGCGTTTCTTCTGTCTTGGCAAAGACTTGCTGTTCTGTAGACAATGAAGGTGACGATGGTGGCTCGAATCGAGGCAAGTAGGGGCTTTGATGTCTTGCTCGCTGGCGGCTTTGTCTTTGTTTTTCATTGGAATCTAGTCTTGAAATTTGGCCCCGATGTATGGAACGCCATCGAGAACTTCTGATTGGGAGTGCTATTTCCCGTTGCTTGTCTTTTTTACTTCGATTCGAACTTGCTTCGTACCCTCTTGCCTTGGGGTTTGTGCCTATCTCTTTTCTTGGCTTTTCAGCTTTCCAGTTTCAAAAGTGGCGCCAAAAGCCATTCCAAGCGTCACTTGACCCCAAAGAGCCATGCTTGATTGTGGGCTTTTCCTTGATTTCTACTGGCTTTTCTCGTGCTATCTTTGGGTTGTTGGGTGTTGTGTACCCTTATTCTTCTGTGGCCTATGGCGGGATTTTCGGGCTACTTGAAATTTCAGCCCCAAGCCTTATTCCAAGTGAAATCTGCTCCCCTGAATTACACTACACTTCCTTCACACACCGTATTTACTGTCATCATATCGTGGCGCAGTAGAGGGGCTCTTTGGACGGACAGCTTTGATATGTCTTACTCACTCTTCCGTATCTGGCGGCTTTCTGGTGTTCTGTGTTGGGTGCAAAATCTGGATTCTTGTTTTTCTCATTCCAAATCACATTCCTTGTGGAAAAGAGCTTGTGATTTTTTCAGGACTCTTCTTTGTCGAATTCTCGGGCTATGGTTTGCTCCGAAAAGCAAAATTGCAATGCTCTCGCTCCATGTTTCCAGTACATTCTAGAGAGAACTGCCCGAGAGCTATCTTTCCTTATCCCTTATTTCGAATTCCACACATTTCAAATTCTTACAATTCCGGCCACGTCGAGATACTCGCTTTTGTTGTCGCCGGTTCATGGTTTGCAGTCCAAGTTTTATCAATTCTCGTATAAGAGCAGGACACACTCGCTTTGATTGATCTGATGAAGTAGTAAATTTTCTCTTTACATTCTCAAGTTAGTCACCATTCACACTGCTAGTCGATGAATCTCAAGGAAATGCTCGCTCCATTGGACACATCATTTAGAATTTACGTTTGAGGAGAGAAAGCTTTATATGTTCAAGTTCAGAGAAGAGGAGACAGTATTTGTGGCTCCTCTACTGAAGCTGTGGTTCCGAGCTATTTGAAAAACACATCCGATTGGCCGATAAGTGATTTATATGAATACGTCACAGCTTTGTTACCCAGATAAGAAAAATATGAAAGATCAAAAAGGGTGAACGATACTGCGATCCATCATGATTTTTCCATTCTAGATTCCAGCATCTGCTCGTTTATTCGGCTACATGTTGCTACCAATGTTTCATCATAATTGTTTTTTGATAGAAATGGTATAATTAAGTTTCTACATATCACTTAATGGGCATTGCAATTTTAAACTATTTAGAAGCTGAAATTTTCTCGGTACATGGTAGGGAATATATGCTCATAAAGTACTCTTCTCGCAAATATCTACTTTGCCCCTGGGAAGATTCAAATCCTAGCTTTGGCGTTCACACAATTCCCGAAGATGCGGAAAGGAATTAAAGGGAGCAAACAATGATAAGATCACTCGAGTTGTGAAGAGGAACTCAAATCCTTGACGCTTTGTGATTTGTGACATGATTATAGCTCTACAGTTTTGTCTCTTAGTCTTCAAAAGCTTCAACATGTTGAAGTCTGAGACTTTAGGGAGAGTCGAAAATCAGAAAGGCGCATGCTGCACTCAAAGACTCTTGAGCCATCATAAAGAGCCAATATTAAGTCAGAGTCTGGTTCATTCAGTAGGTTTTTGTTCACTTTTGGCAGTGATACTAACAATTATCAGTGAAACTTGCATGTGTTTGAACCTTCTAATATCGAAGTCCCCGGTTTTGATATCCTTCGAACATTGTTACCTGGTCCGTGAGGTCCATGTTTTAGTATCCTGGGTCAGCAAGTGATAGCTCTGCACGTTTGATCTCTTCCCTCGTCACGAATTTAGCAGAATGATAGCGTCAAAGAATACTTAGGTTTGATCTGACAGAGGACAACAGATCAAGCTAGCTTTATTCTGAACAATCTTTTCCTTCGAGAATTCTCTTGATGCTGAAGTATTACATATGAGCGAATGGATATACATTCTTTCCAATTTAATCCGGCAAGTTGCTTATCAAGTCCCTTTTCTCTTCCTCAATGATTACATCTTGATTATATTTTGTTTAGTATTATGTAGTTCTCGCTAGTCACGCAAACTAAGTGGAATCCATTTTGTTTCAGTCACGATATTTTGCGTGATTGTCTGTTTGGGTTTTTTTATTTCCCGAATTTTCTATTTTATTTTTCTGGGTTCAGTCTTTGGGTTGATCGTATTCTTGCAAGTCGGGAAGGACTAGAGTGATCTGGAATTGACTCAAAGTTTCATAGATGCGTTGCGGTTTGTAAAAGCGCTGGTGGCAAGTTGTTCCAGTAAATCCCATCTCTGAGTTACTTTCACCAGCTTATCAAAGATAACATTTGGGGTTTCAGAACGGCACAAGCAGTGAGTGTCTCAGCCGTATCTTATGTTGATCCTGGGAGTAAAATAAGAATTAGTACCACTGTCGTCTTTAGACTGTCTAAAACGTTGACAGTGATGCTTTCTTCAGGTTTCTTCTCGGTTTAATTATCTGAATTTTTCTTCGTCTATTTCAGACTATACCAGGTAAGATTTTCGGGAAAAAGTGAACTTGCTCTCATTTTCTAACTTCCTAAAACAATTTTGATCTTTTATGATCTTTCCATCTGTTGCCACCAAAAGGACTTCAGTTCCCAGGAATTTGCGAGAATATTTTATGGCCTTGGATTTGCCATTCAGAGTCAAGTATATCACCCTCAGGCATATCAAAAACTTCGTTGTAAGTCTCTAAATGTTTGAAATCTGCTATTGGGTTTTCATTAGAGACTTCAGTAGAAGTTTGGGTAGAATCTTAAATAGGATATGCACTCAGTAGTTTCCCGAATAACGTTCTCAGCTGCTCTCTCAAAATTAACTTTGTTGCACACATTCGAACTCGAAACTTGCGAGCTACTAGAATGTACTTGTTCCCCCAAGGAGCAAGTCCGAGAGTGGGTACTGTCGTATGAGATTTTCTTAAGCGTGGCTGCTGATTGTCATTATCCGCGATTTCGGCCAAAACCAGAAAGGGAATTCTGAAAGTATTGGACTTAGAATGTTCTAAGTCAATAGGCAGCTTCTTGTCGTAAGTATTTTACGAACATTTCTTCGCTTCCTGCCTTGACTTTGCCAGCAGCCAGATTTATCTGGCTTAGCGACAGAGAGTAGAGTCACGATTCCAACAGCTGCGCCCGCGGAAATACCTGTCTCAGTACTGAATGATTCGTCTTGACAGCAGTGTTTCCTGGATTTGTAAATTTTTTCAGTATCAACAATGTGGTCTACAACTACGACTGATTCCAAAATAAGAATCTTAGCCGAGTAGCCAAGCTTGGAGTAAAGCTAGAGAGAGCAAAAGAAGCGACAGTCTCACAGTCGTAGAATCCAGAAAAACTATCGTCGCGAGGTGGAGAAAGAGTCGGTCTCCTTTTTGTTTCTGTTGCCTTCAAAACAATAGAAAAAGTGGTAGAGGTGGCAGAAAATTGAACCATGAATTCAGAGTCAGCGCTTCCAATATGGCTCGGACTTGCAGGTTTAGTCCCAAAAAAAAAGATTCCGGTGCTTGCAGAATATTTCGTAAGTCTGGAATGTTTCCAAGTCCATGGTGGCAGGTTCTGTTGTGCCAGAAGAATTCTGAAAAGAAAACATCCAGCAAGACAGAGCCTGGTAATTTCGCAAATGCAATTGATGAAACTGAAGCAGTAAAAAGCTTGCGTAATCATCTTAGAGCGTGTGTTTTCGAAGAATTGAGTAGTATGGGAATATTTCAAGAGAAGAGGGGCGAACACTTTTTTATATGAGAAAAGAGATAATTTACCAAACAAACTAATGGCTGCAAAGGTATGCAGTCTAACTGTGTAAATTTGAAAATGTGGAAGGCACACTGAATAAACTGGGCTGCGTATTTCCTTCATTGGCGAGTCATAAGATTGTATCATTCTGCGACAGTGGATTTGCGGAAGTTGGGTTTTTTGTAATATAATAACTAATAACTCCCAGATCTTCCTAAATCTTTTATCCCCTAAGCGATACAGACTACATTAAATAGAAGAATTGGGTAGATCTGCGATACTCAGATTTTGTCTCCCAATGCTGGCAACACAAGAGTATGCGACTGCGCGTCCCGCTAACAAATATGACTTTCTCAAGCTTTAATAGATTCTACGAACGGAATTACTTTTTGATGCACATTTTTTGAGTACGCATTACACCTGGAATCTCAAGATCTATCCTAGGAGCTGGATTTCAATAGATGGAATTCTTCTGGTCTAGAATTTGACACGTTTAAGCTGAAAGGTTTCAAGATGAATTCAGTGCACTCAAAAAGTGGTCATGAGGTCTTGTGTCCCTAGTTACATTATTCTGGATAACACTAGATCAAAAATTCTTGATGACTCTCATTTAGACATTGTAGAGACTGTTCTATGAAGAATTAATATGCAATTTTTAGAGACTGCCTTCATTTCTATGAATAGTTTTATGGACTTTTAGCCAGGATGATTTATATATACATCCAATACATGCATCTTGTAGTCATGCGACCAGATTCTATTGGGCACATTGGCTACAACAACATAAAGTGTGGAACTCTCAATATTCAGATTTACTTTGCAAGAGTTTATTGATAGACGCTAACTTGGGGCGAAACCCTTTCTATATTTATGTTGCATGTAGCCTGTATTACTTTATTGAGGCAGAATCTCAAGAAATTATTGGGGATTAAACGCATCCACCAACATTATGATAGAAAAAACAACGTATTCCAAAACAACACGGAGAGAGTGTAACCCTCTGGTGAATTTGAAATACTAGAAATAAACATTATCAGCAGGCACAAAACACTGGCTGATTTATAAGGTAAAGCTTAGGCCGCATTTTTGTTGCTCTTGAGAGACCGAACGAAAGTCTCAAGAGCGGCCGAATAATCTCCGAAAAGTTCCCGGTCTCTTCTGCTTTCCTGGGCCACTTTTCCCGCGTGTGTTCATGTTATCATTGTCCAACTTCTTATTGATGGCGCCACAAACGGCCTTCAAAAGATACTTGCCGTCAAATCCTCGGCCGTCAACTCTATGCTCCAACCAGGGGACGGTGTCAACAATGTCGCGCGAGAGATCAGAGAGGTTATCGTCCAAATATTCGAGGTGTTTCTTCGCCTTTATGTCAGCGCCGATCTGCACAAATTGAATCCCAAAAGAGTTGGCAAGAGCATTTTTCTTCTCCAAGCTCTTTACGATCCACCGCACCACAGTCTCGACATCGTCTGTAAACTCGCCGTCTGTGATGGCGATGATATTCACGGGTTTTGTCTGAATAGGGTCGAAATCCTTAAAGTATTCATAGGCAATTTGTTGAAGCTTCCGGCCCATGTTAGTCAGCCCCGAGGGGGGCGCACTGTCAAACGCATGTGCTATTTCGTCGGGCGAGCATCCCTTAAGACCTTGTGGCCTGTTGATAAAATATATATCCTGGCCATCGTCGTCCCATTCGGCACACAAATTGCTGAAGGATACCAAGGCGTCACGCGCACTGGGCCACGGCACGATGCCAGAGATTTTTTCCCGCCATGACATCAGGCTGCTGTCATCTACAAGATACACAATATCGTACCCTTTGAGAGCACTTAATTGGGACTCTGGAATCAGGCTGGTAGTCATCGCTCGTGGCACATTACGAACAGGAGCAGCGTTAGAAGCCCGCTTTTCATTATCAGGAGAGTATGGTGGGGGCGATTGTACAGACATGTTTGGCTTCCAGCTGATCAAAAATGAGGTGGAGATAGGTTTGTTTGAACATCATCTTCCCGTTGCCTCCGCATTTTTTGGACCAAGTGCGCACTGCCCAGGACCTGGAGAACGATGACATCATGCAGATAGCTGGGTTATGAGCTTAGGTGCAGAGGCTGATGTGTGGCGTGGATAGCCCCCGCGTGGGATTCCAGGAATAGCGGGGCAAATGGAATGATGTATTCTATGATGGATCAAATACGTCATTCGAGATGATGTTTCATGCATGCCAGCCCGCACATCTTGTCATACTCCGTGCGCATCTATTAGCAGTCAAATCTTGGTTATGAGCCACTACAAAAGCGGGAACTCCGGGTGCTGCTGAAAAAAAAGACCATGAATGAACTGTTTCCGAGAGACGAGATAACAAGTTATTCGAGTAAATATGAAGAATGATTTGGTACGGCCCGTATGGCGTATATACTTCTGGAAAGTTGCGTCCATTCCAAGGAAAGGCCGAGGTCGGAGGCTAATATACTAGGCAACACTCTGGAGGAGTGGTATATGTTGTTCCCAGAAGGTTGAAGACAACTTGGGGCACTCGCTTCCTGTTACTAGCCACATCTTAGTGTATGTCTTAAGATCTTGGTGACGGGCCAATTCAAATTTATGAAGTTCTAGGATTGTCGACCGGAGCCTTTTGGGTTTGAAATATTTGGGCTCTGGCTCCAGTATTTAGATGTTTCACAGCTGTTCCGCAGCAAACAAGATTATTCAGAAAAAGAAAATAACCAGTGTAATATCTTCGGGACGTCAACCGGAAAATCATGATATTTGATTCTTCGCAAGCTTAGTACACTCAGTATTGCCATGGCTCCTAAAACGATGCAGAACCCTGCTGTTTCGGCGCTGAAAACCGCACACACAGACACTCAGCCCCACTCGAAACAAAAGAAAGATAATCAAATATGGAATGAAATAAAGACGAACATACATATCCCCGCAGTCACGGTCAGGAAGCGTATCAGATCTAGAATCCTGCATGGCCCTGAAGAGCAAAGCCGCAGTCTAGTCTCGGGACCGGCTCGCGTGCCATGCTAAAATAAGATCAAGCTCTAGGCACACAAAAAACCCCAACAGCAAGAACAGCGAGGCTGGCGAAAACGGTAAACACGAACAAGGGATAACGATATCAGAAATACAGTCAGTCACTGAAGTAATCCCGGTCATTGAAATATTCCAGATGAAAAAATTTAAAGCCCTCGATTAAACATAGCACAAGACAGGGTCTGAGAACTTCGAATCACGCGTCATTTTTCTATCCCCTCCCAGAAACCCACCAGCTAATTTAGGGCCTACGGTCTCCGCCCATATCAAACGCGCTGCGCACCCCTCGCACAATCCTTTCGCGTAAGATATCAGGTTCCGCTCCCCGCTCCTCGCCACTGCAACCGTCTACTTCTTTCTTCCACAAACTCCAGTAAATACATACGAACGAGCAGAAGCAAAATACTGAGATTCCGTAAATATTCCTGGAGACAGCGTTCAATTACAATTCATCTGTCTATTAATCAGTCCTTTTTTGCCGCAGAATTCCGCCTGGCCTCGCTGATTCTGAGCTAACAATTAGAAGCCTTTTGAAATCCACGACCTCTTATCGCGAACAGCGCTTATCGGACCACAGCTACAGACCCATAATTTTCGAAAAGCCCTGCACCAAGATTGAAATTCTGAACCAGAAAACCCAGTAAAGGAATTGCAACATCAGCAGCACTGCAACTCTGGGGAAAAAAAAGTGATGCCTCAAAATATGACCAGAGACCCTGTCCCCTCGTCCGAATCTCCGGCATCCTTCCGCAGGCTCCTCTCGTCACACCACTCGATCTACAACACCCTCACCGACCCTCTTCTTGAATGCGCACTGCCCCCGCTCAGTGCCCCTAGGGGCCTGTTTCCCAAAAGTCTTCTGAGAACTGCGTCGCGTGCAAACAACGACCTGGTGCCTCTGGAAATACGGACCCCTCCGCTAGACGATCCGTTGGCATCTTTTCTGTCGTGGCAGTCCATCAACCTATCTCTGTTCCACGACATCAAGAGACAGCTGCAGATTTCGTCTCCGCTTGCGTGCAGCCAGTCCCGCCCCGCCAGCGCGTCCATCTTGTCCAACTCCACCGACGAAGGCGCGCACGCAGAGTCGCTTGTTCTTGTGCCAAGGCTCAAACAGCATGTGTCGCCGCAGGTCTTGCTTTTCGAGACTGACGAGGAAGATGACGCTGATGAAGAAGCTCCTTTTGCAGGGAGCACCATTTCTGGGAATCTGCGCCGCTTCGAGGGCAGGCCCCCGATCTCTTTCAGCACCTCGCAAAGACAGGTCTCTGTCGGGTCGGACCGCCTGCAGACGTTCATCATGCCAAGATTGCTGCTCTCCGACGATATCGGGTCCGTGCACCTTACAATCGTTAGCTCGGTGAATCTAGTTTTGGACAGCGAGATACAGGAGTTGGCGGCATATGTCCAACACAGCCTGCCTATCTTGTCCTCGCGCTTAACCATCTCCCGTATATCCCTTGATGCTGACCCGTTGATTGAAGAGATCTCAATGGCCCGGAACTCAGATATGGTACTTGTCATTAATGATGGATGCGCATGGCTCTCTGTCCTCATGAAATCTGTTGTTGACTTAGCTGTTAAAAGTCCCCTACCTGCATTTACCGTCGTGAACCTCTTGACATCAGACTACTTCGCCAGTCTCTTTGACATCATAAGCAGCTTCAGGCCCGCTCAAATAATCAAGTCTCCGTCTTTGGGCAACAAGACTTTCTTGGAACGGATCCGGGGTATTGTCGAAAAGGAGTTGAACCGACGGAAGACGAACTCGAATTTTGCAAGAGCCAGCCATGCAATTCCTTCAGTCGGTTCTCACATGCATCACTCTACATGTGGAGTGTTGAGCTCGTCTGCCGTGAAGACTGCTTACAAACATATTGAAAAGAAGATACGCCAAGAGATGGTATTCGCACCTGAATATCATGCTGTTGACCCATTACAAATTACGTCTAGTTTGGGTCATTTGAAAGTGTTGGTAGCTTCTTTGAGTGATTACCTCGTTTGCGGCTCGTGTGACAGCACACCCGAGAAAATCCCTTCAGCCAACCGCGAAACTTTATGGCTTATTTGTACATTTTCACTTGGAATAGGACTAGGGTTCACCTTGAGCGCATTACAAATATTCAAAACGATAAAAGCAATCTTGTTTCTGGATGCCGCATCAAACCCAGTTTCTATCAAACACCCCGACATAGAGATAAGTTTCTCCACAATATCGGATGCACTCACAAGTTTATTTGATCAAATGGGAACTCGCATTGACGACATGCTGCAGAAATTGCTAAGTAAATGCTCGAGCTCTAGGCTATTGAGTGAGAGCCATTTTGAGATATTATCGCATGAGTCTAAATCAACGGGCAGTGCTGCAATTCACTCTGCTACGAGTGGGTTCTACAAAATTAAAGCTCTTGTCCAAGGATGGACTGAGTGAGCCGGTGGATCAATATCCCTTAATACATCGTGGGTGAACTCAAACCGGTGGCATGTATTCTTGCTAAATGGGGTGAATGAAGAGCCAGTGATTAATATGCTTACTACTTGGATTGATAGAGTCATCAGTACGTTTAAGAATCAGGGAGTTTTTTTGACCGGAAGTTTTGGCGACCAAAAAGCTTTATGTTGCGGGCAATCATTGGGCAACTGTGTTGTATTACTCTCAAGCTACAACCGAGCATATTTACTGAATTGGAATTCACATATATACAGGTGTCGTTCAACTGGTCATAAAGCTCACATTTTTGTAGAAGTCCAACATGGGATTCTCGCCCTTCTTGGTCATTGTTGCGTCGATATCAGCCCACTGGTGAAGGAAGTCGCGGTGCAGCTCGACCTTGGCCAACTTGCCCGTGCACTTCCGATACAAATCAGAGGCAAGACTAAAGTCGGTTGGAAACATGATGTCAAAGTAGCCCTGGTGGCATAAGTGCGTTGACACGTCGACCATTTTGTCCTGGATCACAGTCTGGACCACGGGCGCATTATAATAGCCTGGAATTGCATTTGTCAAGCTATGGAAGTCCGAGCTGATCAAGGAATGGTTGGGGAAACGGTACTTGAGGATTTGGAAGAATTGCAAGAGCCTGGTTGGGATGAACTCACCTGGGGTCAAGTTGTCCTTCAAAGGGAAAAGCCGGTTAGACCAAGCCAATTTGCGTGTGGAGTGGAGAAGCGGGTGGATCTTATCCTTGGCTGTGACAAAAGGCACCACGCTCTGCAACTTCTTGAGAGTTCCCAGAAGGCTGTCCACTTGTGGCAAGATGGGGAACTCGCCGTTTTCGCGCAACTGCAAGAATGCCTCGGTATAGTGGCTTAATTGCGGCGTGTAGAACTGGTAGAAGTCTCCGTCATTGTCGATGAGCACATGGCCCTCATACGGCTCGCCGGTTGAGATGTCGTAACGCACCACGTCATGCGCAAAATTGTCAAAGACCTCCAAAGCGATGAAGAAGCATGGCTGGTCTACGGTGTTGTCCCACTTGAAGATCGACTTGTTGATGATCTCAAGCTTACGCGAGTCCAAGCCCCGCGAGACCAACTTTTCCGTGAGCGCCTGCGAAAACTGCTTGGCCGCCAACTGTGACGAGATCTCAATGATCTTGTACTGCGTGCGCGTATAGATGTCCGGCTCAGTGGTCTTGATGTAGCTCATAATGTTGCACATCAACGTTCCGTTTCCGCCTCCCATCTCGTAGATGACCAAGTCCTCGTATGGATAACAGCCGTTGAGCTTGTAGTTGACGATGATATGTCTGGCCAAGGCCTCGCCATAGTAAGGCGAAAAGAGCTCGGTCGGAGTGTGCCACAACTGGAGCGACTTCTTGGATTCAAAACTCCCTGCGGCAACGACATCCTGCGTACGCACGATCTTGGCATATTTGGCCATCCGGGAGTCCGTAGGCTTGGGTGCAAGCAAGGGCTCCTTGTCCAAAACAGAAATTTGCGTCGACGCCAGATCGCCGGCTTGGTGCTCTGTAAATTCAGGGTTCGCGGAGCCCGCATCGTACCGCGAGTATGCGTTCTTCCACTCATCCATAAACTGGTCCACATCCTGGATGTTGTTGTAGTCAAACGGCTTTTCGTTGTGAAAAATCTCCACCTCCTTGGAAAAATACCCGTAATGCGGGTTGTATAGCGAGTCCTCGATGAAATCCGACACAAGCATCTTGGTCTTGCGGGGCCTGTGCTTGGCACGCGCCAAACGGGCCGAGTTGGTCAGAGGGTACTTATCGAAAACTTCTTGTGGCCTCTGGTCTTGGAACGGGTAGTTGGTGGCACTCCGGAATATCTTGTCCAACACGTTCCCTGACTTCACTTCCTGGAGCGGGTGTGCCGGGGGATTCTTTTTTGCAAGCTCGGCCTCGGCGTTTATGCTCCGCAATTTCCTCGAGAGTGCATCAGACCTGGGAGCTGCCCTGGTCTTATGCTCCGCTTGCACATCGTGGTATGCCTTGAACGCAAAAGTCTCGGGTGTAATCGAATACTCGTGGTGCCGGGTGTCTTTTTCCTCCTTCAACGGACTTTTTGCGAGCCTCTGGAAAAGTCCACGTTTGAGAGTCACGCACCTGCCCTGTCGAAGCATGTTGTAGCTGGCGGAGTTCGCTAGGCGTTTGTGTGTACCAACTCTGGGGCTGTTCTTGCAGAGATGGTCAGTTCAGGTAAGCGCACCGTGCGAATCTGGAACATTGTGAGCAAGACCGAGGAAGGGAACAATTTTTTTTGGCAAAGCTCCGGCTGGCCGCTGATATCCGTGAGCTTCACCCCGTGTCTATGAAAATAAAAGAAGGGGAGATTGGCAAGACCTGGGGCATTTCCGTATGGTGGGATGAGACAGTGCATGCGAGCGCCGGAGCCCACATCATATTAATTGAACCAGTCACTGCTTCTGTTGGATCTACACTTGGAGCCACGTCTATTTCAGAGGTCCCTTGTCATCTCTTAGAAAATACAAGGCGCAGTTTTGTCTGCCCAACTCCCTGCCCCGGTGATTGCATGGCCCAGCACCCAATCTAATATCGGGATGGATACGAAAGGCCCTCCGTATCGGTTGATTTTTCTATAACACTTAGTCTCGCATACAGCATGGAGAGTGGCTCAATCGTGCTCTATAGCTGTATGAACTCAATCGTATTCTATAGGTGCATGAGCTCGTTTGTATTCCATAGGCACATGACCACGAGTACTGTAAAATCATCTTTGGGTCTACAAACCCTGCTCCTGACCAGGACAATCAAACGTGGCGTAGATAAAAAGACGAGATGTTGTGGGTCATCTCTCCCTGTCTTACGTCTCTTCAAGGGCCCTGTTTGCGCTGGAGAAAGATAAACACAATATGATCTATTTAGGAAAAATGGTGCTTTTCTCCTCCTCAAACTCGTCGATCGTCTCAATTATCGTCTTGATGTTATCAATGGAATTGCTGACAGCGACACGAATCACCCGGTCACTCACCCCAGCAAAACGTGCAACCAATGTTGGACCCTCGGTGGTGAAATCAACAGAAATCTCGTCCTTTTTCAACACAGGGTCTACAGCGATAGTGTCACATGCAATTTGTGCCTGCCTGGCAGTTTCAAAGGGGATTTTCAATGCAACTATATGGTCTAGACTCGTCATGGTATATGTGATGGAGATGGGCAACTAGCGTCTTGGCTCTGGATATTTGATGTGCAGGATACTGGCAGCGGGATCTCGACTCCTTGTACACCCTTGTCCAACTGAGGTTCGTTAAAATATGTGTGGATATAGATTATGTTAAGAGTGCGTAACTGGATCTGAAGATGAAGCTCAAACAACATGCACGAATTTTAGGTGCGAAAACGTGAACGCGCTACATGAACGTGATGGATGTATAAAAAAGATATCATTAGTCGTATTTCATCATCGCCATTTCGGTCTTTCTATTTGAGAAAGGACCAGTTGTGTATATTTATATTCGTCTTCCGGTCTGACGGGATTTCCACGCTGGAATCTGTAATTGTGCTATCGCTTATTCATGGGAGGCATGGGGTGCTGGTCTGAAATTCTCTGTAATAAGGCGTCTCGTGCAAAAGACTTAATAAGCTTTTCGAGTATCAGCCTCATCGGTGCTTCAGTGATGAGTGTTTCTTGACTCGTATGAGCAAGGGTGTCTCGCCGTCGAACCCCCAAGTTGTGCGGTGAAAGTGGTCGGTCTCAATTATTCGACCGTGAGGTGGTTTTCGAAGGGAGTTCTCTTTCGAACATCTGTCATTGATATTTCTCTCCCTTCGCCAAATCTTCAATTTCTCTCTCCTCTAGAAGGACTTTGCTGGTATGATCCATGGAATGCCAGGTCGGTGGGAAGTTATCCGAGATTTCTATCTCGTGAAGTCAACTGATCGGACCTCAATTTCGTCGTCGAGTTCGAGAAAAAGTTCCCATAAAATTAGGCTTGATTTGCTCCTTTTGGCCCTTGAAATTCTCGTTACTAGGCCAAGCATCGACAGGCGTCTCTTGAGGTTGATCTGATACAGACGCATTTGAGCAATATCTCTTCTCCTTCAATTGAGCTGGAACCACAGGCACTTTTTTTGCGGCTGTATATCCTGCTTGCTGCCTCGATTTGAGATTTGCTGGATTGAAACCAAAATTCTGATTGTGAAAAAGTACGAGTGGTTTTTTCGACAAACGTGGTTGAGGATAAGTCGACCAAAACCTCTTCTGATTAAATTTGGAAGAGGCACGCGACGTCTTGCTTGGCTCCGTCAGAATAAAAGGCTCTGTGGGCTCTTGATCATCTTGAGAAGATTTTCCCCGTTTACTTTCACTTCCATTCACTTCACGCTTCAACTTAGAATTATCGACTTCGGGCGTAAATGCGTCAAGAGACTTTTCACCATCACAAGCTTCCAGGTTTTCGTCATCTACCTTCTTAGTGAGCGACACATCCTCGATGATGCCTTTCCTCCAATTCGTCTTTTTCTTTGGCTTCGCAACAAGCGGCACTTCAAATGCTTTTGCATCAGAATTTGGCCGTTTATCGAAGCCCGGAGGCGCACTCACGTTCCCAGCAAAAGCACATGTAAACCGTCTTTTGCCAGATGGAGTGCTAGTCGATTTCAGAATCAGACGTTGATTTTTCATGTGCAAGTTCATATTTTTGGTCCACTCATCCTTGCTGACTGAATTCTGCAAGCGGAGTTTCCCGACCTTCGTGACATCATCTTGATCACCATCGAGATTCAGGATTAACGACATTCTGGCCTCGTATTTGGGACTCTTAAACGTCTCCAAAGCGCCCAAACTTTCTCCGAGAATCTTTCCAACGTCGCAGGTTTCCATCAATTTCTGAATTGAATAGGACTCTCCCGGAGGAATCGATTCAGGATGTGAGGGCGTAATGCACTCCAAGCCAACTTCCTTCCTCAAGACAAAATCGATGTCAACTTCGGAAAAGAATGCGCAGGACTGCGGAAGTTCATTGATACCCATTTGTTCACAAAACATGGCTCTGGTCCACAAATTACTAATTTGCAAGAGCACAACAGTAACAAGTTTCTGGTCTTCTCGGACCATAAACCGCAACTCGTCGTGAACTGTCATCATCAAACGGGCATCGATTTTGAACTTCTCGATCAAGTATTCCATGGAGACAATCAATAAATGCAAATAATCAACGCCACTACTTTGGATAGTCCAGTTGATTCGAGACGTTAGGTAGTTGTTCTTATTGAGATTCTTCTGGGTCAATGCATCAGTGATCGCGCAGCCCAATACCGGAGTCTTTGGACTCTCGAGATAGGCAATCGATTCGAGTGCATTGAACATCACTGATTCGGTTCCTCCATGATAAACTCGCCTTCCAAACACTTTGGAATGTGAAGTTTGTCCTTTTGTTTGCTCATATAATTCCTGGGCAATTTTTATCGCAGATTCATCATCTATCAGGGCATTGCACTGCTTCAACAATTGAGTAGCGAACTTGACGCCAGCACCGTAGATACGACCATAATTGAAAATCTTCGCGTCTCCTCTCAGAATACCCATGATTTCTGCCGTCTTGGAATGCAAATCCGTCTTCTCGTTTTTGTCCCCTTCAAGTGTCATCCATCCGAGGGCAGTGCCTCCATGTACTTTAAACAAAGCATCACCAATCAAAGAAGCGATCCATAGTTCTTCAGAATCAACATCAGCCCCGACAAAAACATATCCCTTGGGCGCCTCAACCAAAGCTTTAAGTTCAGAGCCGATTCTATTCTTCTTACTGTTTGAGGCGGTTAGCCAAGTGTTTTCGGTTGCTCGTCTGGTCACCGTTCCCATAGTGCAAAGCTTGGGCAAAATCATTCCCATGTTTTCATGGTCCTTGTTTTCTTCCAAGGAGTTGAAAAATTTGTTTTTCTTGCCAGCTTTGTCAGCATAAACCACGAACTGTTCGGTGATTCTGCTTCTGTTGCCCATCCAGTACGACGCAGTTGCGTTCAAATTCAAAATCTTTGCCGCATGCTCATACTCAGAGGTGAGAACACCACTTTCAAAGTATCGAAGATAGCTCTTGCTCATGATCATAGTACATCTGCTCTTCGGACCTGCAGGATGGGGAATCTTGAAAAGCTCAAAATAATTACCATCATCACGAAGTTCGGGTATCATACGTTCTTGGTCCTCCTCGCTTAATTTGGCAATGTGGTAGTTCTTTGAAAGCATTTCCTCCACAACGTCATCTGTATTCGGAACCTTGAAGCACCAGCCTGCGGAACCTGTCCAAATAAGCGGATAACCCTCCCATTTGAGGCGCAATAAAAACGGGGTGACTCTCGTACGGACAGTCAAATTGAGCTCTTTGGTAGATTCGCCTGTTTCAGACTTCACTGTTTTGAACAAATCTCGGTACCATTCGGGGTACCCGGTCATATAAGCCTGATTCGCGACTACCGAGCCGTCCTTTTTTAGCCGAGGAAGTTTTAGGTCCCAGTTCATTTGCTTAAGCCAAGGGTCATTTTTAAAGTCGGGTTTCAAGGACTCGTCACCTTCCTCGATGTAACGTATAAGCTCGACCACTCTTTCTGAGAGAATCTTAGAGACTTTCTCTCTATTTTCCTGATAAACACTCTCTGCACTCTCAATGTAGTTTTCCCACTTTTTTGTGGTAGGTAGGAAAAGTGAGCCCATCAGACGAAGGGCCGCAAATGAGACAGGATGCGGGTTTCTCCGGCAGAATTCTGGAAAGACTTTTTTGGTCACTTGATACGTGGCGTCGACGTCCTGCGCGCAATACTTCATGAGATACTGGAAATTACCAATGATATCGTTCAAGTCAGTGCTGGAGAAGAAATCACGGGCCTCCTTGTTCATTGTGATGCCGCAGTGAAACTCTGCGGCATTGGCCAACGAGTTCGGAGATCCCTTATTGAGCCAGGGGTCATCAATAAGCCCTTGTGCAACCTCCTTGGCCGATTCGTCAGCATCGAACTCCGGGTCCAATAGCTCAGATTCGCTGTCTTCTTCCAGCGGCTCTATCTCAGCAGCTTTCTTGTTCTTTTTGTGTTTCTGGTACAAGGGTCTTTGTTGAGAGCAAAACCCACTGTTGGCGATGTGAAATGCCATGGCATCCATGAAGAACGCTTTCGACCGTTTAACGCTATATTCCTCCTTCACCCTGGCGCGGTCATAACTAACGTTATAGCCAATCAAAAGCTTCGGTCTTTTGTGGGTCTCTAACGGAATAAGATGGTCCCAATCAGTACTGCCCAGACTGTATGAAGTCATGATGGGCGAAACCCAGCCGTACCAAGCCTTTGGCGACACAGCGGTGGCAATCACCGCATAGTTTGTCTTCTTATAGAGCACTTCCACGTCAAATACCAACTCATCCTCTAGTGGCACAGCCACTTTTTCAGGGGCTGAGCCCGGCGCGTACCGAGTCCAGCCACTTTCGAAAAGCCAGGTGGTGGGCATGTTAGGCAACTTCACGTCTTCGGCGAAGAAATTCTTTGCCATGGTAAGATACGGCTCCGAGTATCGGGAGCCGATTTTGTAGAAGTGCTCGTCGAGCGTATTCTTTCCGACGAGGGCAGGAAAATTCGGAATGTTAATCGGTTCGGTGATCTGTGTCTTTTTGCCAAGAAGATTCGACTGCTTCAAGTGCTCTCTGGCAAGGTCTAGCAATTTCGGATTCCGCGGGTTAGCGAAGTCTTCAGAGGAGTAGTTTGGAAAAACTTTATTATGTAGGTCTTTGGAAAGATACTGGATTCCAACCTGGTTGGTCCGGGGCTCTTGAAGCCGTAAGGATGTCATGCAAAAGGCCCGGCTTTTGGGCATAAAAAGAAGCCTGCTCCACGCATGTCGTATCATGTTTTGACAAGCCACAGCTGCTAGAGCGGCCTTTCTTTAGTTCACAAAATTCAAGCACTGGGTATGGATGGTGAGCAACGAAAGGACCATTCACAGATTGACGCGGAATGTGAGAAAGATCGGATAGAGCAACGAGTGTCTAGAGATGGAGCGGAAGATACCCTGTAAATGCGTGTGTGGTTATCAAATGCCAGATTTGGTATGAAGGACCGAACTGCGCTTCTACTCAAAAGCCAGGGGACAAGAATATAGAAATGGTTCAAACGTAGATGACGAAGCCATCGCGCATCCTGAAAGACCAGAAACGTAAATACCGGTGCACGGGTGTGTGCACATAATCAGGGTCTTAGGAAGTGGTCAGTTCCGGGCCAATCGGGAAAGTGGGAATCTGGTTTTGCTTTTCAAGAAACGCCATCAGTCACCTGATGATGCGGGTTCTCTTGGTTTGGCGAGATTTTAAACAATGGGTGTATGGCCGAGCCTTGAAATCCAGTCTGTGGCTGACCTTCGAAAACAAGACGGGCAACTTTGTCTGCTACTACGTAATTCTCCTATTGGGTAGTTCTTTAAAAGTCATGTGCACCGTAAAAACCGCTTCTTCTGAAGCGTCAGCTTCCATGTGTGGTTTCACTCTTTACATGCCTGCTTTTAATTATTGGCGACGGTTTCCCAGCTCGTAGCCCAATTAGGCTGCGATGCAAATACTTGGCCAGTTGCGTTCCAACTAGACGATGCGTGTATGACCTGACCATATTCCGCAACATCCCACGCGCCAAAGAGACCATGTATGATGAACGCTAGTGGCTAACAAAGAGACATGTCATTGCGTCAAAAAGATGAAATAAAAATGTAAACAAAGCGAGCCTAGATGCGAAACTATTTCCAGAGTCACAATACGTGACCAAACACAAAGATCAGATTTCTGAGTCCAATGGGTTAAAACGCACCATCGCTGCTTTTACTGCAAGATATTTGGATGCGCAGGGTTACTCTAAAGCGACATGTTCGTAAAACAGTAGAGCAAGAATTAGAGCACCAAGCATATGCGAAGAAAGAGAAATTCGAAATTCTAAAGTATAGAGGCAAAAGGCAAAAGGCAAAAGGCAAAAGGCAAAAGGTAAAAGGCAAAAGGTAAAATGACGATTGGAAAAATTAAAACATCCCCCAGGCTAATTCCCCTTGCCCTATCACTCGATTTATTTCTCGACGAGCCTCTCGGAAATACGCCGTGCAGAATAATAATTTGTTTTGACACGTCCGGAACTCCGCATTCGGGTAATAGGTCAACAACCACGCCGGACTAAGAACAACACACAGTACCAGATCTCCGATCCAACATTTTCCAGATTTGGAATCTGCCGGCCGACTCTCAAAACACCGACTCCCACACATTTCCTCTTTGGGCCGAAAGTGCAATAAAACTAGGGGGACCGGTTCCAGCGCACACGTTTCAGCCTCACCGTGCTCTGGCGTGGGCCAAAACTCGCACGGCAGGCCTCTAGGGTAAGGCCTATAAGTCGGCGAACTTCTGCAAGGGCTCCTCTAACATACACCAAAAGGGAAAAACGGAAAGATAGGGAAGCCCCAGAAAACACACGTCACGTGACGCCCCCTCCTGCCCCGCCTCCAAAAAACCCCCCGTCTCTGCCTTCACCCCAGCTTGGCCGGATATTAGCTCCATAGGCGCGCGCGCCCGCGGAGGAAAAACAAAAACAAGCCGCCGCTTGGGAAAAAAAGAACCACTTGCTTTTGCTACCCACAACACAAAACTGAGACCCGCCATGTCCGAATTCAAAAGTTACAGAAAGGCCGATTTGGCGAAGATTGCCGCCAAGATCGGCGTCGACGTGCGGTCCAAGGACACGAAGACATCGTTGCTCGCAAAGGTCGACCAGCTCATGGAGCAGCACCCAGAACGCACCAAGGCCTTACTTTACCAGGATGACGACTTGGAAGTCGTGACTTTGGTTGACGAGCCCGGCACCTCAACAGAAAGTGAGGACGACAGCGAGGACAAAAGCGCGGAGGAAAGCGCCGACGAGTCCGCCAACAATTCCGCCGACTTAGCCGCCGAAGACGACGTCGAAGACGACGTCGACGACCAGGACTACAATGCGCCGCCGCCCATCAACTTGAAGGAGTGGCTCGTGGATCCCACCATTGCCGTATTCGAGGCCGCGCACGAAAAGGTCTTGCAGTTCACTGACCGCGTGGGCATGACCACTTTGGAATGCAACGACGACTTGCGCGAGTCGTTATCCAAAACTGTGTCGCTCAACTTCTTGGAGATCGCTGCGGAGGCCTCGCACTTCCTCTACTTCTACGTGCCGCTTGTTCCTGTCCAGGACAACCACTCGGTGCATCAGCTCCTCCGCGACAACATTCCATGCTTGAACCTGTGCTCCTGGCCGGTTCCGGACGTGACCGCGTTGTGCAACTTCAGCGTCGTGTCAATCCTCGCTAACTGGACTTTGTTTGCCGTCGCATTGCCTTTGTTAATTTCTTACTACGTGAACTTCTCGAGAAGAGTCGTGACATTCGAAACCAGCGCCCGCATGGACAGTGATGAAGACGAAGGCGAAGACGACGAAGAGGACGATATTCTGATGGTAATCAGGACCTACAAGCACGACCCGTTCATTTTCGCTTTGTCCAAGGTCTTGATCTACTACTTCCTCCATAAGAACGCCGCGCTCACTAGCATCGAGTCCTACCAAGGCCTCGTTCATGCGTTCAAGAACCTCATCTACATCCAGATGGGTATCTACCACACGTTTCTCGTCAACTTGGGCAGCTTTCCCCTCATTCTCGGCATTGCAAATGTCGTGGTTGCGCTCTACTCCCAGTTCGAAGACTACTAAGAGTTCAGCCAGCTGGGGCGGAGAGGCGCTGTGCCGGCCCTAGTCCCATTTTATTTCTGCCGCCTACAACCGCTAGACGCTAGTATTACTATCTTCATCTTTCGTTTGTTGTTCTCTTCCCTAACCCCTCCTCATGTTTGACCAGCGCCTCCCTTAGTCTCCCATGTCATATTTCCCACCACTTGATCTCGCATTTTCAAGAAAAATATTGATGGTTCAAGCTATTCTTGGATTATGCTGTAATATATACTGGTCAAATACGAACACAATGCTTTGTAGTCCCTCTACTTAATCGGCCACTTGGTCTGAATGCCTATGAGATCCAAGTCCTCGCTGAGCTCTTGTGCATTAGCTGCGCTTGGACCAATGAATTGCTTCATGATCTTGGCCACTAATGCCGTGTCATTGCTGTTCTTGGCTACCTCTTCTCCATATGTTGGCTTGGGCGCTGCACGTCTCCCGGGTCTACGTTTGAGTATCATGCCATTATCCGACGCATTTGTGTCAGAGCCCGATGTGGCACGATCGTAAAGCAAGCTCTGAAAGATTTGGTGTCGGCCGCCTTTGCTCTTCGAATTTGGGTCCTTGGCAGGCCCGAGCTTTGAGGGGGCTTCGCCTGTAATCAACCTGAATTCTTCTCGTGTGACGAGCGGCATGAAGTCATGAACATTGGCTGTGTGCTGGTGGCCTTTATACACCTTTCGGAAGAGCGCAGGGTCTAACGAGTATGGGTCGTCTGTGTCTAATCCATCGTCTTTCGCAATGGCTGCGCGAAACACCTCCTTGATTTCGTTGGAGTAGTCTTGCTCAACAAAGCTCTCGTAGAATTTGGCGATGTCTCTGTTTCGAATGTTCACTGCGTCGGTGTCGCCCGAGCCCACCGAATGTTCATCCAATACCTCTCTCTGGTGATCCAAGAAATTCTTGATCTTTTGCAACTTGTTGATCATGACAAGGTTCATGGTTTTGTACAGGCGGTGGGAGGTCTGGTAGAAGCTGAGCGCATTCTTGAGTTTCTCATAATTCAGAGACAATCGAAGGCCGAGGAGCTGCTCGTCTTTCTCGGTCTGTCTTCGGTCGTGGTACCGCTTCAAGTCGTCGTTGTTGATCTTGTTCATAGTGCTGTCAAAATGAATTTCCGACGTGCGTAGCTGGCGCAACCTCTCCAAGAGCTGCTGCTTGCGAGACGCGTAGAGCCGGTCCTTGTTTTGAGCAAAGTGGTCTTCAAGAGCATTGTATCTCTGTACAAGGTTTTCTCTCCTGCGCTCTCTGCTTTCCTCGGGGGAATCTGCCACTTGATCCGCAACTTCTGGTGCAGGAAGAGTTTCAGGCGACTCTGCGAAGTGTTCCTGAGGGTCTATCGTGAAAGCCAGTGGAACGCCGGACGGTTCTGCCTGCAAAACCTTGCCCGCCTGTGTGTTTTTGGTGCGTACATTCATGTAGTCGTTTCTGAGATCTGAGCTGACCACCACAATGTTGTGGTTGCGCCCCGGGGCGTGGTGGTCGTGCTCCGTGGACACGTCAATGTTGCTGTAGTAGTCCATGAAGCGGCGGTACGACGAATGCAGCGCATCCAGCGGATCGGAGGTGTCGGAGGCCTCGCTTCTATCGTCGGAGGCCTCGGGGTCGGACTCGGTCACCTGGCCAAGGCGCATGAGCTCCTGCAAGCGCGCGGCCGTGAGGCCAGCGGCGCCGGCCTCCGCGTGCAAGTCGAAAATGGAGCCTGCGGCACTGGCCACCACCATGTCGACGCGCGGGAGACTGCCCAGCGCGTCGAGCCATGCACCGAACACCTCGTGGGGCGTGGGCGGTGCCTTCTCGGAAATCAACGGGTATGGCATGTAGTTTGGCGGGGGGAACGGCAACGGCGCCATGACGGGGCGTTCAGGATTTCCACCCGGCAAGTCGGGCATGTTCGTGAGCGGGTCTGCGCAGCACTCCGGGAGCCGCGGGAATACAAACGGCACCATAACGCCCGGCCGCGAGACGGGCTCTGCCAGCGCGAAAAAGGGCGCCCGTGGCGGCGGGTAGCAGCGCACAGCGGCGGCAAACTGTCGCTGTGCATCGAGATCGAGCCGCGGCCCGTGGTCCGCAAAGAAGTCGGCGGCCCGGTACGGTGGTTTCAAGACCGGCACCGCGCTTCGCGGCACGCTGTGGGCGGCCGGCGGCAAGTCTGTTCTGAGCAGCGGTACGGGCGGGATTCCGAGGGCCCAGGTGGGCTCGTTTGTTTGTAGGAGTTCCGGGTGGTCGCGGCGGGGTTTTTTGAATATTCTGGAGAGGTCCTTCGGGGTCGGGAGGTGGGCAAGTGACCTCTTGCGAGTGGCCTGGGAGGGCAGCATTGAGCAGCAACAAGGGGCACTTTTTTTCGGGCAGCTGGTGAATCGAGAGCGACAGGTCACGTGGGTATTTGTGGCTAGCACAAGGCGTCTGTCGAGTGTGGATGTGGACGTTGGGGGCCGTTGTTGTGGGCTGGAGAAGGCGGTTAATAGTTGTGGCGGGCAATGGGTGCAAAATGAGGGAAAAAAAAGGTAGTATATTGGGAAAGGGCGTGTGCGACGCAGTGCGGGCCGAGCGGGTGGACTCAGGCGCTTCCTAATACGGGGGGGATCATGACATGGGCCATTATTAATACAGCCAGTAATAATACAGTCAGTACTATTAGAGCTATTGTAAATAGAACCATCATAATTAGAAGACATCGTATACTTGGGAGAAATATTATGCTAAGAAGACGTGTTATAGCTTGGACCATGGAGTATTAGGGCCATTGGGGTATGGAGAACTGCGGCATTTCCAACGATATGAATATTTTCAAAGCTCAGATCGCGTGATGAAGATTTTCCAGATATGGACACCCGGCTCTGGTCTACTGAGAGGGCCTGGACTATACGGTTCTTCGTGCAAAACACTGGCAGTTCCACCTCTGGCGCTGATGCGTGCACAAGCTTGGAATTCCGGGATTGCCCTGGAGGTCGTGTTCCAATTGTTGGGCTTGATCTTGCCCTGCATCATTGTTCTTTGGTATTGCCGAACATACAGCCGCGTAATAAGTGATCTTGTTGCTTTATATTCTGGCCGTCTCATATGCTTTTTGACTGTAGTTATTTCAATATTAATGTTCGTGATCTTTGGGCTAATTTTCCTAGACTTTTAATCTTGATTATTTTTCTTCGGCGGTAAGTCTGATTTTCTTGCCTCATCTTCCTGTCTATTCTTGTGTCTGATCTTCTGGCATTATGACCTTGCCGCACTGTAATCATGTTGCCTTCACTTATTGCCTTATAGTGTTCTTCCTTCTCGCCAATGTTCAGCATCAAGATTTCAGCTTTGTATTCTACCAGCTGAAATCTTCTTGACGGAAATTGGTTTTTTCGCCCCTAATCTTACGCCTTGCCATATACACCTCTAGCCTCATAACCTTCTTGTCATATGTCTCATATTCTTTCAGATCGCCATCTTTTCGCCTGGAATTTTCCTGGTAATCTTCTTGGATAATCATATTCTCTGGTATTCTCATGGGAGTATGACCAGGTATTCCTCTTATGCTCATATCATTTTACCCCATATTCTTGACAGGCCTTAACATTTATGTGTTTGCTTGATGTCAAATTTTCTTTTGTCTCTCGTCTGTAATCGCAAACATACAGTATTTTCTTCTGTCCTCTTGACTTGTAATCCGGAACCACAATCTCTAAGCATCATGATATTCGGGGCTTATCTGCCCCATAGGCGTCTGGGCGCTACCAGGTCCCCAGGGCCAAGTGCGGGCCTCGGCTTCTTGTGCGTCCCAGCCAGCGACATCGACTAGGTGGATGAAAAAATAGAATAAACGAACAGAAACGAAAACAGCAGAAACTGACGAGAAGCAGTAGAGCACAGAATCAATATTGAAATGAAAAAGCCTCCGAATATTAGCGGCAGTTTTGATCTGTGCCGAACAGCACTCTCTTAGCTGACCTTTTCAAATCCTTAAAATAATGAGGAAAGACAGCAGAAAGAAAAACAAAAACAGAGAGAAGAAAAAAACAGAAAGCAGAACACAACAAAAAATACAAAACGACAAAGAAAACACAGATCCTACAAGTTGCATGGCCCAGCGCTCTACCAAAACATTTACCGGTCTGTTGCCTCCCGTATCCACCTCTTGCAAAACCACGGGCCCAGGGCCAAGTCAGACCCTTCGCTCCATCCAAGCCGTCTGCGCCGCGGGTCGCGCTTTTCTTGTGCCACGCTTCCATTGCAGCCTGCGCAAAGCATTCGGACATGGTCCCGGCGCCAGGCTTGCCCACCATGAACCAGACGAGGGGAAACCATCATATACACATTGTTCGTGTATTCTCAAACTTTGTTTGCTCCTTTCTTTTCCACATAAGCGGCTCGGTGCCCCAATCACAGCCTCCACCAGCCAGGCCCATGGGTTGGCAGCCGGCCGGAGCCGGCTGGCGCGTCACGTGACCCGGTCTTCCCCGACTTTCTCGCGGCGTCAGCGCCGCTTGTTGTTCGCTCCAACGCACGGCGAAGTACCCCAAGATCCCAAGACACTACCCGCCCAACCACGGCCACTACTTGCTCCTGCATTTTCTTGCATTCTGAAGCCCGGCCCCAGTCGTCCGACTTCTGCCCCGCCCACAAACAGAACCGCCCGTTTGGTTGCGCGGCTATTCGTATCTGGCTCCGCCATTGCCCGTGCTGTCTGCGGCCCCCTAGCCATTGCCCCAACGCGGTTCCTGACCGCCGAAACCCAAGAGATTTCCCGGAGAATCCTCGGCTAAATCCTCAGAGAAATGGCCCCAAAACCCGGCAAGCGGCCACTGTTCCAGTCAAAAGATATGGTGTTGGCCAAGATGACTGGGTTCCCCGCATGGCCGTCCTTCGTCATGCCGCCCGACATGGTGCCCGACGCCATCTTGAAGGCCAAGAAGAAAACCACCAATACATGTGTGATCTTCATCCCCGACGGTGACTTCAACTGGATGAACGAGAAGTCGCTTGAGGTCTTGTCTCCAGAGAAGCTCCGAGCCAAAATCGACAAGATCCCCAAGGACAAGTTGAAGACCAAGGCCAAGAAAAAGTCTGTACGGACGAGCAACGTTGCGGAGGCGCTCGTGGCCGCCAGTGGCTTACAATTTGACGCGTTCATGACCGACTTGGCGAGGGCCAAGGCGGCGCTCGAAGAGGATCCCGACAGTGCGGACGACGATGACCTTTCACCCAAAGAGTCCCTTCAGGATACGAAAGTCCTGGCCGAAGAAGAGGTCAAAAATGACGGGGCCCAAGACGACGAGACCCCCAACGACGAGACCCCCAACGACGAGATCCCCAACGACGAGACCCCCAACGACGAGATCCCCAACGACGAGACCCCCAACGACGAGACCCGCAACGAGGGGGCAGCCCCCGAGAACGGCAATCCGAACACGCAGCCCTTTCTGGAATTAGAGAGCTCTGAGCCGCAAAACGAAGACAGTATCCCGGAACCGCCTAGCCGCGTCGCCCAGGACCCTGCGAGTTCCCGCAGACGATCGCCACGCTCAGCTGCGGATGGCACGGCAAATCTCAAAAATGGCTGCACCAAAGCCAGTCTTGATAGCCTGCCCGTCGGCAACGGCGATGCCAGTGCAACCGCCCTGCAGCCATATGTAAGTACCGTGCCGGCCCGCAAACGAATGCATACCGGCCGCCAGAAGCCATCTGCAGGCTTAGAGTCCAGCGACGATCTCCCGGCAGAGAACAAGGCCGCCGCTTCCGAACAGCCGGCACCCAAAAAACGCGCTGGCTCGCCCAAAACCACGAGTGAAAGCGACCGGCAGCACCAGCTCTGGCTCTGCCGCATCAAGCTCCAGCGCTCGTTGATCCAGCGCAACCAGCCGGTGACGCCAAAAGATCCTGAAAGCTTTCCACCACCTACGGTAGACGAGCTTCTGATGGCCAGGATCATCTTGCAGAAGCTCGCGGACTTCCCAGTGACGGTGGACTTGTTGCGCGACACCAAGATCCACAAGGTGTTGAAGTGCATTATCAAGGACGACAACTTGGAGTACCCGGACAGTTTCCGACTACACGATAAATGCAACGAGCTATTGGAAAAGTGGCTGAGCTTGATCGAAGGCATCAAGCTGGCAAAGACCGTGAAGATGGAATCACGCTTTGGGAGCTCTGCGCTCGAGGACTCGAAGATTTCGGGCATCGAGCTCAAGCCCACGCTAGAAAAGAGTGACACAGGCAAGATTGGCGCCTAGCGCTCCGTGTGCCCGGATGGTTGAGGCCTGCTGTGTGCGCTGCAATGCCGGCAAGAGCTTGCTCTATCTGGAGGGCGGTCTTAGGACCCCAGTATTCATTTACACCGACACGCAATCTTTGAACCGCATTCTGAAGTGGACATGGACCTTCGCTTGAAGATGATGAGCACACTCGACGTATTAGAAAATGTACTGTACTGGCTGATTTAGTGGCTGTTCAGTGGTTGGTTCAATAGATGTTAAAGTGGTTGGTTCAATGGCTGGTTTGTGGTTGGTCTAGTCGCTGGTCTAGTGGTTGGTTTACTGGCTGGTTTACTGATTACTTGGGAGAATCCCAAAAGACTGGTTGGAAGACTGCTGAAAGATAGCTCTGATAACCGTTAAAAGAGGAGCTTCGGCGCCCTGCTTCTCAGAAGTGATCTTCACAAGGTGCGTAGAAATTTCAACAAAGACGCCTCCAGTGGAGAACTTGAACAACACGGCCCTAACATGACGTTGTCAACCACCTGCACGCTGCGCGAGCCACTCGCTGCGGAAGCATTCGTGTTGTTTTATGTAAGAGTCAGTTCCAGTATGTACTACCAAGTAGTTCAGTTCCTTGCAATCGGCCCTAGATAATAACAGAAGGCTTGACATCTTTGCCTTGAGAATGTGTCGTAACTTGCCGTCGACCACATCGACAAGCCAGGGTCCGATGCTGTATCACGTGTCACATTGTCCATATGCGATATGCAGGCGAAATTGTTTGCGCACGCCCAGGGCTGCGAAAGAGCCCTGAGCCGGGTAACACCTTCTGGACCCACGGCTACGGGGTTTCCTCCTGAGGGTTAGTCTCAGCACCGGAGCTAGCCTCTCAAAGCCCTTGCAGAAAGACGTTTTGAAAATTCCAGGGTTTGAATAATCAAATATTCGCAAAGAAAATTATTCTCGTTTCAGTGCTCAAGTCAATTGCTCATTTGCGTGCAGTTGACCTCGGTCAGTCCGAGCGCCTCAACAGAGGACAGCAAAAAAAAAAAATTCCAACGACGCTGCGCGCACTTGACAATTTTTTTTCTTCTCCTTCCCTCTTCTTTCCTTTTCTCCACCATATCAAATTTATAACAAAATGGCTGACGAAGACGTATGTACAAACACTATTGGGATACAGGCTTGGAATGTGGTACGAGAAAAAATTCGCTGACAGGACCCTGATCTACAGCTAGAAATCTCGTGATCCTCGTGTCCCATAGCCGGCGCGAGATCGTCTTTTGATGATTGCTTCTATATTTTTCGCCCTTGTTTTCGTTGCACGGGTACATTTGCGGCCAAACGCTCCAAAACGCAGACCTTGAAAAGCAGTGGGGCGAAGACTACCATGTGAAGCGAGTGTCACGGTTGTTTAACAGCGTTTCGCTGCGGGGTTTTACAGCAATGCGAAGGAGATATTGTAGCACTTCTATCTGGGTAGAATAAGCCTGAAACCCGCGCTCTCACTTGAATACTAACATCCACAGCACACCTTTGAGACCGCCGATGCCGGTGCCGCTTTGACCTTCCCAATGCAATGTTCCTCTTTGAGAAAGAGTGGTCACGTCTGTATCAAGAGTAGACCATGTAAGATTGTTGACATGTCTACATCTAAGACCGGTAAGCACGGTCACGCCAAGGTCCACTTGGTTGCCATTGACATCTTCACTGGCAAGAAGTTGGAGGATTTGTCTCCATCTACCCACAACATGGAGGTTCCAAACGTCAAGAGAGCTGAGTACCAATTGTTGGACATTGACGACGGCTTCTTGTCCTTGATGACCAACGACGGTGACACCAAGGATGATGTCAAGGTCCCAGAGGGTGAGTTGGGTGACAAGATCCAATCTGAGTTCGACAGCGGTAAGGACTTGACCATCACTATTATCTCTGCCATGGGTGAGGAGGCCGCCGTCTCTTTTAAGGATGCTCCAAAGGCCTAAGTTTTCTTGTTTGGCTTGGATTTTGTGCGGAATATGTACAATGTAACCAATACACAAATTAAGAGTAGTTTTACTACCTGGAGAATCTAGAAAGTTTATGAAGTAACTGAGCACACCAGGATGTATTAGAAGCACCCTTATTAAGTGCAGACCAAGTACCACGCGCACGGCCTGCAAAGGTTTTTGAATTGTTCAGCTGCACAGAGCATGAGGCATTCAACAAATTGACCGTGGTTTGTACACAAGTCCTTTTCTTGACGGGGCAAGAGGTTACACGTTATAAAACTGATGTAGATATTTTATTGTGTGAGTTTCGATACTGAGGGGAGAGTCGGAAGTATAGCAAGTAAAGATAGAATTAAAAATCGTCATTTGAAGTAATTTGACACAGTTTGACACTGAAAGACACCCAGATATTCGTTCAGATCGTGCGATCTATTGCTGCATACAGGTCGTCCCGAAATTAACTGGACCATGCTGACCACACCGGGTCACGTGTTTGGGAGGCGGCGCGGAGACAGTCTGATGGACCCGGCAGATGGGTCAGTGGTGGCCAAAGCAGGAATCAGCTGACTTTATTCGACCTACCCGAGCCACTGCACTACCAATTCCGAAAGCATATCGTCGGATAGGAGAAAAACAGAATTTAGGCGCAAACAGCTGGGCAGAAAATACGATGGCAGCGCCTTCCCGCCTGCCGCTATATTAGGCATCGCGCATCTCACGTCGTACGCCCTGCGGTTGCATTTTCAACGTTGACCTAGATATAGTTCTCTCCCGTATCTACGGGTCCTCCAAAGCAGCAGGCTTATTCTTTCGGCCCCACACCAAGAAGAAGGGAATTTTGAAGGTTCCATGAAGTCCAAGCTGCTAGAACCCCAGAAAAGCTTGCGCGTCGGAAAACTTCGATGGGAAGATTTCGAAAAGCTTGAACATATGAAAATTCCGAGGAGCTGAGGCATCTCTGATACCGCAAGAGCCCAGAAAAGACTATACACCAGACAACAAAATTAGTCCGCACGCAAAACAAAAGAAACAACCGTATATATCAGAAAAGAGAGAATAACCAAAGAGAACGGAAAGATTTGGAGAGCCGGGCCCGAATAAGCCCCGATCCGCATCTATACGAATCCGCGCCTCCCTCATGACGTCCTTGACGATGCTCAGCCATGATTTAATCATGCGGCCACAATAATCTTTTAATTTGACCCGGGTGCAGATACGAGAAAACAGCGCCACTTCCACCGCGGACCGTATCCACCCAAGGGCAGCGATGCCGGGCCCTGCCCTATACCGGATCTACCAGCAGCATGTATTTCTGCCTCGGATTCATTCTGTGAATTTGTAACTTGGTGGCGACGCGGTCGCTTTCCCGCAGTCATAGAAATAACGGGGGCCTGCCCCGGAGAACAAGTTTTCAGCTGCGCCGATATTGTGCATCAATGGATCCTGTATATACGCCGCGATATTGCCCGTGTTGGAAAAGATATGACCTCACCCACGCGAATGAGCGTCAACCTTCCAGCCCCACAATAGTCCTCCAGCATCGCATTTTGCCATCGGAGTCAGCACAGGAGCCCCTCGTTTCTAGACACGTTTGTCAGCCCGCTATTGTCTTTTGCTTAATTAGCCACGTCCTGCTGTTTCTCTTAAACGAGATTATCTTCTGTTTCATCTTCCACTCATTGCTTGCAATCTGTGACATTCCTGAAACGTTCTTGTGCTCAAGGTTGATAATTTCGTTTGCCCAACCGAAAAAACAGAATTCACAACGAGAATCCAGCCGCCGTGGATTGTTCCCAAGCACCTGTCACTCTGCACCCTTCAAAAACATCACTGGGTTGCTGTTAACGGACTACGTATTCCACCCTAGGACCCACCTGCATTTATCCCCAGTCTTGTCGGTCCCGAACTAAGGCTTGTCGCCACTTTTACTGCTATTTTCCCGGTAGCTCCTGAGAAACCCGAATTGACGCAAACTATCCTTAAGTCTTTCAGTGGGACTCTAAGCCATGTCTACCGTGTCGTCAGCCGTGTCACTGACACTCTCGTCGACGGCATCATCTGCCACCAGCTCCAGTTCATCCACTACTTCGAGTTCGGCCTTTGTCGGCACCATGCCGTCGACAGTGCTTTTTTTTCTCGCAATGGCGGTGGGGGTGTTCATCGGCCTAATCTTTGCTTTCTTTACTGTTCGGTATTTCATACGGGGCAAGTATGGAATCCACCACCAATCTCCCCCCAGCCGCGGAGTATTATTTCTGTCCCGTGCAGGCAGCTCCCAAATCCCGGTGCCATACACGGACAGGGAAATCCAAGAACATTTGGAGTACCTCCGAAATCATCATCTTCTACGCGATGGCTTTTTGGAGCGGCGGATCTTGTCAAGTCGAGGCCGCCGGCGCCACAGACGAAGAGGCCGGTTTGCCAAAATGAAGAAGCTCACGCCGGAGGAGGTGCAAAATTTATTTCCGAAGTGCATCTATGCGGAATGGCTTAACACGGGCGACGACGCCACGTCTGTCTCCTCACCAGGAATAACCGATGACTCCTCGGCCATGCAAGTGCCGGCCAAAGGAGTCAGTGACACCGAGGAAGAAGACATCGGCTTGGATCCGATCGTCGTTGAGATCGCTCCTGTGGCCCCAGATCTGCCGCCCACCCACGAGCTGAACTCTTTGTCCCTGAATGCGCTGCTGAAAGGCAAGACGGAATTGCATTTCGACTCTGGCTCCTGCTCTATCTGTCTTGAGGTATACGAGCTGGAAGACGTGGTCCGTGGGCTTATTTGTGGACATGTCTATCATGCTGAGTGTGTCGACCCGTGGTTGACACGGCGCCGAGCATGTTGCCCTATTTGCAAACGAGACTATTACAAAGAGGAGGGTGCCAATACTGGAACTGGAACCGTCACTATCGAAGAAGAAGAAGAGAATGTCAACGAGAATGGAGAGGCTGGTCCGAGCGCTGCGGTGGCCGAAGACAATACCAATAGCGGCGAGAATGCGCAGTCCTCGGGCGTTATGAATGCCGACGGGGATAATCAGGAACCAAATGCACGAAACAACCTGGCCGTGCCTGAAGAAGAGGGTATTGTGGCCGCAGCCGAAGAAAACAGTCAACAAACAAGCGGGGCCAACTTAGCTGAACCGGCTGCAAACAACAGCAACGCCCAGAACATCGCCCAGAACATGCAAAATGACGAGGATACTAATCTCTTGCAAGACCTTGACCTCGACGTGGTTCGTGCGGACCCAAATATTCAAGCCCTCTTCAATGAGCTTGTTCCGCTCTCCGAAAGAGTGCGCGTTCTCTTGGAAGAATTCTCCGAGCTCGACATGGAGACCCGGGCCAAACGGGCCGCCAAAAAGAGATACGGGAACGTGTTCAAGGTCTTCTTTTGGAAGTTGATGGGTATATCGAAAAAAGACTTGTTTAACAGTGCTGTGATTAAGATCTACCAAGAGGAGCGGGCTTCTCTAAACAGTTCCTTAAGCAACAGCAGAAACCCTCAAGATGACCCGGGGCTTCAGACAACAGATATTCGAGCGCCTAGACCAGCAGATGGTGCTGCGGGCGAGACGCCAGGACTACAGACAGGCGATTCCGTGGAAATGAGAGAAATCAGGCCGCTAGACGTCGCGCATGTTGCTCCTGCCTCTTCGATCCACGAGAATCCAGAGACCCTAGAAGATGCCGCTACAAGACGTGAAATTGTCGAGGACAGAGTATAGATTCAGGATGAAGACCAAACAATTATGCGAAGACGATGCTTGTGGCTAGACTTCCTTCGGGTTGGATAGGTGGGCAGAAATAAACGGGCGCACGTGACGCGATGGTGACTAGGCCCAGAGATCGCTATGCAGCCGGTTCCGCGCCCTGGGCCCGCGATACAGCTCTCTTGTCTCCAGCCTCTGTGGTCTTTCCGGCTCGTCTTCCCGCCGGTCGCCGACAGATCAAAAAATGCATCAGATACAGCTGGCCACAGCTTCAGCGGAGAGCCGCGCCTTTTTTATCTCACCTACAAAATAGACATCACCACTCCAGTTGTACGCTATGCAAAGCGAGGGGCACATCCCGAGCCGCGCGAAAACAAGCGTCTGAGAAAAAAAGCGTAGGAATTAAAAAAAAAAGAGAGACTAGGAAAATTTTTTCTTTCGAACCACATCCGACTGCCACCAAGTGAAATACCTACAAGATGCGTATGTTGAGAGAACCCTGAATCATCCTTATGCCGTGCCCAGTGTCTGAGCCGTCAAGTGGCCCCGAAAGCCCGGGTCTCTGAAGGTCCTCGAGGATGTGAAACACAGGCAGATGCCCAGGAATCAGCCCTCACACAGCCAGAATACACCCATGTTAGCATCATAAATATGGTCCTGTGACAGACACAAGCACATATGTATGGAATAGTGGAATCCTCACTTTCCAAATGGGCTTACCCAAGCGGCGCAGAATTGGCCCCTCCTCCCACCGCTGTACTAACATTTAGCACCAAAGAAGAACATGAAGAAAATGGACTTGAGCGTCTTTTTGGCCGACGAGACCTTCGGTTCCTGGGCCGACGAGGACGTCGACATGTCGTCGATCGGCGTGCCTACCTCCTCGACCGCTGCGCCATTTTCCAACTACCGCCCGGACTTCGGTACCCAAGATAGCGCCAGAGCTGACAGAATCGAGTACCCCGTGCCTGATGCCCCTCCATACAAGGCCCGCGTTGCCAACTTGCCATATGACGCCGAGGAGGATGCCTTGGCGCGCTTTTTTGAGGACAGATTGCAGGCGCAAAATGTGGTCGAGGACGTCAATTTGCCTATGGACGAGATGGGCGGTAGGCCTAAGGGTTTTGCCTTCGTCACTTTCACTGAGAGAGCCGTGTTGGAGGAGGCATTGAACTTGACAATGTCTGAGTTCAACGGCAGAAAGATCTTCGTCAACGTCGCGGCGCCTCAGAAGGCTGACGTGTTTGACATGGACTGGAGGTCGTCTAGGACAGGGCCAATGGGCCGTGACACGCGTGAAAGGAGGGAGGAGGTCGACTTGGACTGGAGCTCTGCCAGAGGCTCGTCCAGACCCATGCCTCCCAGAGGTGACAGGAGGGGCGACCGGGAGTTTGGCGAAGAAAGACCCAGAAGAGACGAGCCCGACTTGGACTGGGGTGCTGCCAGAACTACCTCTGCGGCATTGCCTCCCAGAGAGAGAAGCGACAGAAGAGGCGACAGAGAATTTGGCGACAGAGAGTTCGCCGAGAGAAAGCCTAGGAGAGACGAGCCGGATTTAGACTGGAGCTCGGCTAGATCTGCAGTGCCTTTGCGTCAAAAAGAGAGGGACAGCTTCCGCAGAGAGGGTGGTGCCCCCAGAAAAGAACAACTGGAGATGGACTGGTCCAGCGCCCGCGGCTCTGGTTTAGGCCCTGCTTCCGGT
Organism: Metschnikowia australis; assembly: GCA_019285895.1. NCBI lineage: Eukaryota > Fungi > Ascomycota > Pichiomycetes > Serinales > Metschnikowiaceae > Metschnikowia > Metschnikowia australis. The sequence continues at coordinate 49,010 of JAGSXI010000028.1, read as the reverse complement.
GCCGGCGCCAACTTCAGAAAGAAGGACGAGAAGGAGTTTGACTGGAAGAGGGGTCAGGCTTTGTCTCCTAAGGTCGCGGCCAACAGCAACAAAGCCAAGAAGGACGACAAGGAGAAGAACCAATCTAAACCCCAGAAGTCGATATATGACGTTTTGGCAGTTGAGGGCGAGTCTGGCGATGAGGCCGATGCGTCGGGGGAGACTGGTCTCGAGGAGAAAGTGGCCGAGGTCTCTGTTAACGATGAAGCATAAAGGACCGTGGTGGAGTGGTCGTCTGTTGCTGTAGAGCGCGGCGGCACATACTGTAACATATGATAAACATACAGACATAGAATAGCACTGGCATCTGTGGTGTATAAGTATATTGCAAGCAAGAATAGGCATGAAATTTTAGTCCTCAGGACAATTGGGGTCTGTTGCAGGGTGGTCTTGTTGTACAATATCCCAATGCAATATACATCAACAACCCATAGAACGCTGAGGGCGTGACTCTGCTGGTTTGGTCATGTCCCTACTGTGATTACAGTGCTACGAGAATCCTGCTCTTTTAAGATTACCCCACCGATTGTATGGGAGTTGCCAAGTCAAATCCATACTGACTACCCGATATTCCTGTCTCTAGCATGCGACCGATCGTCAGTATGGGGAAACGCGAATGGATTATGCTTAGCCCAACAATCGTATTTCTGATTTGGGATGTGTATGGCAATACCAACAAAAGGGGCTCATCTGCCGGTTGAAAGACTTGGACTATTTGCGTTATCAGAGAGCAAGACAAAGTACGAGCTACCCATGCCAGTGACCCATAAGTTTCAGAAAGAAACGCAAAGAATCTTGCTGTGGAGAAACGGGATAGTAATGTTGGAGGTACTTCTCGTTGTGGGGTGGCTTATCGTGTATATGAAGCGTTGAAAGCGGGTTATGACCTCCACTTGTTGCAAATGACTGATCTGTGAGATGAGGGCGCCTTTTTCGGCAGCGTATACATATTTCCCGCCTTCTAACATCGGATGTGAGGGCAAGCTGCCCAATCTCAGCTGGGTATTGTGGACAAGACGTCATATTATCAGATTGGTATGGTATTCACAAAGGTCACTGGTGCGCCAGCCGAACAGAGGTGCTTCCAAGATATCTGTACCGAAATAGGACCGAGCTTACTATGTCTCGCTCAGTGTACTCAGTTTTGGGGATTGACATGGCTAAGCTTTCAGTTTTTGATGAAGTGCTGATGAATATGGCAACTGGAGAGCCCTCGCTGTTCTTCACGGAGGTTTCTGTATATTTTTTTTAATACAATGGAGCTGTGTTCATCTTATGCTATTGATATCTATGACCATGTGGGCAAATCTGAAATCACTTCCAATCCAACTTATAGCATGGAGTAAACCAACTACCACCCCAGAAAAATGATTTCTTTCGCAACTACTCAACTCAGCTCGCAAAGATGTTCAGCCAACAACACTACACAGACAACAAAGTAGGTCTTATTTACCGTGTGCAGCTGTCTTTCATGTCAATATACACTCCGAGGTAGGTCCTGGTTCTTTTCTGTATCACAACATAATCCAGAAGATACAAAACAAATATCAATCAGGGTAGACAAAAATGAAAAAGGGTGGATCCAACTGAAGATTCGGTATCCCGGATCCTTTTGATATTGATAATCTCGATCATCTCGACGCCCGATATCCTTATTTTCTTCTCTTATTTTATGTGACCTACCCTATCTTCAACTGTTTGAATCAGCACAGCGTTACCGGAAAGCAGGGCTAGCTGGTTTATGGCTATTGGAGCTGCCATCTTATGAAGCAACTAAATAGCCAGAAAGATTTCATAGAATGAACAATAGAAGAGGCTGCTCAGCCTTACAATAAACAGACGTCAAATTTGCATCCGGTCCTAGGTTTGCAGCCCGGACCCAGACCAAAAGACGAAAGCCACCAGCGCGCCTCTCGGTCTAGACCTCCTCTAGGCCGATGCAATTTATGCTCCATGCTCCGAGAAAAGAAGCTTCGCGATGAAAAACAGATGTACAGCTCAAGTGTAGATTTCGCGATTCAGACTCAGCTAGACAAAATTCGAAACCCTGCCGAAACATTGCCCATTTTTGGTAGTGTCTACGGCAAGCTGGGCAGGTGATGTCACTTTGCTCGTGGAGGTGGCGTCACAAGTCACACCGCCGCAGCAGTACATCCATGTATCTCTGGGCCGGACTTTTCTTATTTCTTGGACCAAGAAAAAACACAATCAAGGTGGCCCAGCTCAGAACACCCAGGTGGCGAGTCAGTCTTTTTTCGTATCAGTTCATATCTTTCAGGAAGCCGTGCATGGCTCCAGCCTAGAATTATGAGGTTTCACATTCACACTGCAATATTTGCTACCATTTTTCAACCAACCGTCTGAAGCGTAAGACTATGATAAAGTCACTCAATACAACGGAAAAACCACACGTCCAAATATAAGGTTGCTCGGATCACCTTATCAGGCTCGTTCTTTCTCTCATATACACTCTCGGGCACCCAGCCACGCTGCCTAGTAGGACCTGGAACAGATCGCCCAAAAGAGAACAAGATCTGCGCGCTATTCCGCCCCGTTTTCATGGCCCTGGCTAATTAAGCTAAGCCATGGAGGTTCCAGCTCCAAGCGTGAAAACCAAAATCTCTTCGGCCTCGATATCCGGGCTGGCCTTCTATTTTCTGAGCTGCTTTGCCAATACTAATAAGAGCTGGGGTCTGAACTATTGCTGGAGCTCTCATCTTGACGTGAGTATATTTTAGTGCCACGCGCGCCCCGCCAAAATAAATCGAGCCTCGAAAAGCGTGCGTCTGTCGTGCCTGTTCGAGGCCTATGTTCAGGAAATTCCACGTTTTTTTCAAGTTAGGCGTAGGATTACTCCCCAATCCGGCTGGCCTTCTCATTTGAGATATAAACCCAGACGCTCGTGCCGTGCCACTTGACCTCGAACAGGCAAGCCCGAGAAAATCTCTCTTTTATTTCTTATTTCGCATCAGGCTCTTCATCGAGACTCAGTTTTCTTTTCTGAGACCGGCCATCTTTTCTTAAAAAGCACAACAGCTCGTCAACGTGATTTTCTGCTGTTTGAACACTCTTCCCAGTGTGCAACATTACTCGTTCTTTTTCTTTGCCAGCAACCGCTATCACAGTAGCAGAAGCAAACCAAGCCGCTAAACACCAGCTAGCAAATACCCGACCCGAAGAAATAAGCGGAATACCAAGCCAGCACGGTTTCGAGCTAGCGCCAAAAATACGCTCGCACCCAAGGACTCTTCGCTATTTTGGGCACGTCCGTACCCGACTACTTTTGTTCATACGCGCCAGCTAGGAAATTTTCCCTCGACGCTGACCATATACCCCCGGGATTTAGTGCCGCCAGATCTGTGGTCTTTCGAGAATTCTTCTGTTTGATTCCCGATACTTACATCCGTTAACTGGCCTCCGGTGTTCTATTGCGCCTTTTTTATTTTGAGATACCCTCGCTTTCCTCCGTCCATTTGGTCTGGATTCAAGAAGCGTACTTGGGCATATATCGTGAGCTTCTGTGATACAGATTACACGCTCAGAAGACCTCGTTACTCTCCGAGCACGACTGCTGTTTCTCGCAGAAACATCTACCGGATAATCACATCGATCAGTGTTTTTCAACTATTGCCTTCGACTGATACGTCAAATATTGCAAACCACCGGTGAGCTTCAGCTACCTCCTTGCATCCATAGATCACGCCTCTAGAATGTTGTACTTGGTCGCTTGGATATGGCTCGCAGCCAGCCTAGTTTTCGCCGATGAAGGCTGCTACTCCCTGGTCGACACCTCCGTCTTCGAAGGGACCCAGCAGTATGGCACGCAGATCACCTGCTCCGATGCATGCGGCTCGAGCTACCCATATATTGCCATGAAGGACGGCGGTGAATGCTACTGTTTGACTGCGCTCCCCAGCAGCCTGCAAGAAACCAGCAGCTCGATGTGCTCCGTTCCATGCAACGGCTACGGCTCCGAGACGTGTGGCGGTACAGACTCGTACACCGTCTTCACCGACTTGGTGTACCTGGGCACCGCCCTGACGCCGACCACGTCGCTGGAATCACTGAAATCCAGTTCATTGTCAGGCGGAAGCTCGCAGCCCTTGGCTTCCTCGTCCACGGGTGACAACGGCTCGACAACTACAAAAAACAGTTCCTCCTCGTCCATGACATCGAGCGCGTCAGGCTCCGACGATGGGGTGCGCACGACAACATCGGGCTCGTCAACATCGTCTGCGCCGTCATCCACACTCTCGTCCACACTCTCGTCCACGCTGTCTTCGAGCTCGTCGACTACTTCCTCGGTACCCGTCAGTGCCAGTGGGAACTCGTCTACCAGCGTCGGGCCCATTGTGGGCGGTGTGGTGGGCGGCCTCGCGGCCCTCGCCTTGGTGGCGGCCGCTGTATTTTTCTTCATCCGCAGGAAATCCAAGAAACACGACGAGGAGAAAGACTACTTCAAGCAGGGTGCGGCGGGCAGCCTGGGTGGAAATATGTCGCGGGCCAATCCCAACAAAATCGACTCTGTTTTCGACATGCCCATGGTCAATCCGTTCGAGCACCCGGCAGACGGGCTGTCGGAGAAGCGGGCCAGCAGCGCGGGCGCGGGTGGATTGGCGGACCCACGGCTAAACCCAGTCATGATGGGGCGCAGGCGGATTTCGGAGGGCTCTCTAGCGGACGAAGCCGACTACTCGCGCAAGATTCTCGGCGTGTCCAATCCTTAACGAAGCACAGTACAATATAACAAATTACCCGGCCCTACAGAGGAAGGTTTGGCGAGGCTGTAGACTGCTGGCAGGAGCCTGTTCTCTACTTTCTTGTGTTTTTTTCGCCTTCTGTATGCTCGCGAAAGAATGGCAGGATTCGATCTCAATATGTGGAGACCGCGGTGTGAGTATCCGGAGCGTATCAAGCTTCGGCCCAAAAACAAAGCCATGAAACGGCAAGAAGCTGGGCTTCTCGTCGCTAGAAGATATTGGCCATATTTCCAATCACCGATTCGGCAGGATCTCGCGATGATGGCCCGGCGAACTGGTTATACCAGTCTACCTTGATATGCCTGTATTGATACAGACAATGAATGTGCAAATGAACCCAGAAAGCGAGGCGTGAATCACGTCTGGTGGGTTGTAAATCGCTAAAATTCACGCTTAGGATAATCCTGTCTTTGGCCTCCCGCTACTCGGCAGACTCGACACTCGCAGTTTTCTTGCCTTGGGGCTCGAGTAGGTCTGCAAGAATAATCAGTATAAGCTCAGACAATGCTGTAAACTATATTATTGACGGAGCCCAAGCACAGGCCAAAATAATTTTTATTCGCGGAAGGTCATTCTGATTTGTTCCAGAAGAGATTTATGGCACAACATCTCCGCATGGCTCAAGCCACTGTTGGGTGCAAATAATCCCATAACCAATTTTAACGCTCTCTGGTTAATTCCAGAATATAAGACAGGTCCGGAAGCAAATATTTCGAAGATCATGAAAAAGCTTGAATGAAGACGCCCAGATTTTCTGATCGTCAGGTAGAGACAGGAAAGGTGAAGCCGTTGGTAGAGGATCCAATAAACCTTTCAGAAGCCGACCAGAGAATAGAGAGGTCTGATAGAAATAGAGCCCCCAAACCGAATGAATATGAAATAAACATAGAATCAGCCAGGGGACTTGAACTGGATTCGCGGACCTAAGGCATGGAGAATTAGGTGAAGGGCCAGGACCGGGACCAGGACCATTGAAGATATGGAATCGTATTTTGGCAGTTTCAATAGGAATTCGGAGTCTGTGAAAGGTAGATTACAAAGTTCTCCAAACACAGGTCCGCAAGAAGGACGTTGGGGGCCCCAAACGAGACCGGCTGAGTGGCAGCCTAAATATAATTGCAAAGAGCCTATTTGGGGAATCCAGATTATTTTCCAAAAGAAAACATAAGAAAACAGAATCGCAATCTGGAGGCTAGGATCGAGTGGCTCGGGGAATGGATCTCAAAGCAAGTTTTGCAACGGCCCAAAAGACCAGGAAAGGCCCGACCAGGCATTCCCCCAAAGTATTCCGGAACCTCCCAAATTGCATCTCACGCACTGACCAACACCATCAAATCAAATCAAATCAATTGATGCATCTCAAAACAAATCAACAGAAATCAACCAAATTCAAAAACAACCGCATCAAACCACATCAGATCTTTTCAAAGACATTAGCAATATTTCCAGGAATTCATAAGTCGAAATTACGTGCTATAGATAATTGGGGGTTCTAACGCTACCGAAAAATGGGAACACCTTAACGAAGACCAGCCGACATACTACGACTACCAGCATCATTATTTCTGTAATTGGGAAGCTAATCACACCGACTTTTAATTCGTTAGGAGACCGGTTTGGCGACAAACAGCTTTCGGGATTGATTTTGTTTAAAAAAGATTGCAGCACCACAATTTCGCATATGGTCTCCCACTACACTACTCAGTGTGGCCCTACTTAGCTTAACAATCGTTGATCGGACGGGAAACAGTGTTTTCTCAGTGGTATGGCCGCAACCGGAAATTTCACAGGTAGATGCTTAGACCAGGGACCCACCTGATACAGATGCCAGAAATGACCGAAGCAACAAGTACGTGTGTAGTATTGATTACTCTTTAATATGTAGTCCCCATTTACGCACGGTATGGAAAACTTCGGGAAAAGCCCACTCGTAGATATGAGAGATCAGCGGTTATTTAGTCTAGTTCAATATATCAGGTCAATATCGTTTACCCGCCCGTATCTATCTAAACGCTTCCTAAGATTCCCACACCAACCATAGCAGGAAGATTGAAAGCAGTCAAAGCTCTCCTCGATGTCAAGCAATATTTTCTTTCAAATACTCAGCTTCAAATATGAATTCAGCCACGCTACATTTCTATTCGTGTGTATGCAAAGAAACACGTTTTTAAAACCTTTTGGGGAGATTTTGGGAATTGGTGCTCGCCCATTCTCACCTGAGCCAATGTTGCGATCTAGTATAGGTTTCTCTTTATAGTTTTTCGTTAGGGGTGGGGTTTTTACATCCCTCCAGCAAAAGGCTATGTTATAATCATCTCTCAAAAAAAAATAACTAGGTACGCATTTGGGAGCTGGTTTGAGATTTCATATAAATTGGTGTTTCATACGTTTAATGATGTTTCTTTAAAAAACAAAAATAAAAGTCGACCTTTCATTAGATGAGTCTTATGAAGGGTAGGTTTTTGCGAGCTGTTTGAACCATCTCAAATACTACTTTATAGACTTTATTTATATATATTAGTTCCACTAATCAGATGTATTTGACAAAGAATTCTGGTCCGGGTCTATATGTCAGATGAACCTGGCACTAAATACGTTTTCATTTTATAAGGTTTTTCATTTTTCTCGGCTCCAGCGTTGACTGTTTTGGCGCATGAGTAGTGTAATTATTAGCAAAATATATCCAACGTTTTGTGACACATTCAAAAGTGGTTTCTCGTATTATTCATATTGCCCCATGCCCATGTATTGCTCGCCAGTACAGAGTTCCGGGCGCGGCCAGACACCCGTGCACCGGCGCGCCCGCATATATCTGAACCGCCCTCGTGGCCCCCCTCCCCACAGTTCTCTTCCCTAAGCCAACTCAGCAAATGACTAAAAGCATCCCCTCATACGAAAAGCGGCTCCACGAGGCCTTTACTAAAACATATGCGGCATTGGCCGAGTTGAAAAACAACCGCAACAAGTACATCAGCTCGGCGCAGGTCTATGTGATTTACGACCGTTTTTTGCAGGACGTGCACGAATTGTCGCTTACCCGCAAGGACGAGGAATTGAAGGGCATATCGCTCAACTTGCCAAATCCCGTGGACCTGCTTATCGACGATATCTGGCACTTGCTCTCGCTCTCATTTATGACCTGCGGCTTGACACAGTCGGCGCCCGCCACCTACCTGTCGTTGCTGACGGTGTATAAATTGCTCACGCATTTGCGTGAATGCCAGGTTTACTCGGACGATGACTTGCGGCCAATAAAGAGGCGGTTGTTAGGAATCGAGCAGATCATTGCGAATTCGAGCGCGAACGATGACGCGAATGATGACGCGGACAATGCAGCAACCGCCTCCCTGGGCTCCGGCTCTTTGGGTTCTGACTCTTTGGATCCTCCCTCTCTGGGTCCCGGCTCCTCGGATACCCCAGCGGACAGCAATGGCATGCACCACAAGAGAGAGGAGACGCTCTTGTTGCGCAACAAGTTGGCCAAGTGCTTCCAAGTGTACCTGGAGATCGAGGCCACCTTCAAGCAGATCCCCAGCGACTTGGAGGCGGTGTACGCCAGGCTCATAGCCATCCGCAAAGCACTTTTTGCGCTCGTCACTAGCGACGCCCTGCTGGACGCGGACATCCGCTCGCAGTCCGTGCACTTGTCCGCTTGCTTGAAGGCCGTGGAGGCCGGGCGGGACTCGCTCGGCAAATTCCCCAGCGCTGTAGACTCGGGTGCTCGCTTAGCCGCGGCACAGATGGTGCTAGATGGCTTGCTTGACGACTGTAACAACTTGTTGAACGACTTGAACATCCAGCACGATAACGACATCCTGAGCCGGTTCGAGCTCCTCTCCGTCGAGGACTTGCCGGCGTCCGAGATCCTCTCCACGCTCAAGCTGCTCTACGACGAGCTCCTCTTCATCAAGCGAACGTTAGAGAACTTGCTCGTGACGAGACGGTGGACCATGCGCGAGACCGACTTGTACACCTACCAGAAGTCGCTCAAGGCCATCGACGAAAGGAGGGTGGGCGTCAACATAAAGATATCCGCGTATGACGGTTCCGCCTTGAAGCGCATGAAGAAGGCTCAGTTGCTCGTCTTGTACCTCTTGAGGAGGTGTTACGCCCTCGTCTACAAGCTTTTGGAAAGTTCAGAGCCGGTTTCTGAGTCTTTGCAGCCCATACACAACCAGTTGTCCACCGTGCGCCGCTGTTTGTTGGAAATTAAGCGCGTCGATGGCTTGAACAATCTCCGCGAGCTCTTTCCTTTCCAATTTAAGCTAGCCTCGCTTGACAACCTAAGGCACGACGGCAAGTTCATTGTCAACAACCAGGTCCCCGAGGGCCAGGGCACTTTGACGGCGTTGTTGGCCGAGTGCTTCGACATCCTTTACGAACTCAAAATAGAGTTGGAGGAGAAGGAAGAAAACGAGGACCCTGACGACGCGGAGTGCTGCCGCAATGCCGGCAATATAACCGACGAGGAAGACAAGGGGTCTGATGACGAGGTGGAGCTCAAGCGAAACCGCTACATGGGCTTCAATGAGGCGGACTATGATGTCGTCAGTGATAGCGAGCTCTCGGATATCAGTGACAGCGAGTTTGAAAGCAACGACTACTATTGAGCGTCAGCTTGCGCTGGATACAGCTCATCGAAATACTGAATCTGCTGAAGAAAACATGGGCGCCGCTGCTATTCTCCCAAGCTAGCTATTGTATATGAACGAGTGGCTCGAATTGTGCATGTCACACGGCATCTCAAGGCAGACCTAAGTGAGCATCGCTTAATACCAAGAGTCTTCTGGGAGTGCGCAATGCAACTTACCCACTGTAAATAGAGACCCATGCGCACCTGTTCCCCTCCGATATGGGAAATCACGAAAACAGGCGCATGATTGTGGTGATCAGATGACGTACTGTTACACTATGCACGGCATCTCGAGAATCCTAATCTTTTCTTGAACTCAGCGAACTGTGCAATTATTTGCTTCTTCCACTGTCATGACTTTCAGCGTGTCAAAACTAGTATATCAGACTCACCTGAGAAAAGGATCTATTGGAAATGAATGAAGCCACTGAGACACTGTTGACAGATGCGACAATGGTGCACAGCAAGCATTAACAAGTTCACTGAATGAATAGCGATTTCTATTATTAAAAAACCTGTCTGGCATGAAGGCGTGTCCATCTGTTGTGTGAATGTAGCAGTGAGGTATGAGGGACCTTTCTCGCCTATGAAACCTTCTGGTTGAAAGAAGCAGCCCTAGAGCCCCATTAGATAAATGAATATATTCCCTTTGCGGCTAAGACAAAAAATCCCCGCAGGTGATGGCTCGTGTCACCGTGCCATGGAGTATTCTCAAAAACGGTATCTTGACATGATGCTAGCAGGAGCATTCTTTGGGCAAAGCAAGCACGGGAAACATGTGTAAACAATAAGAATGGAGATTTGTAGGCATGCGAGAAGCACCTTTCGATTAGCAGCCAGTTGGTAGTTTCTGAAACGCTGGAAAGATTGTTATTCTGTTAGAGTCATCTTGTAGAAGGAACTCTCTTTTGGGCCTAGGGGGTTAGGCCGACGTGCCAGGTGCATGACCACTGAACATGCTAGTAAATATGCAAGAAATATTGCTTTTGAGGGACTCGTCACTAGTGCTTCGGGAATGTGGAATTTGTCCTTGAATATTGTAGAACTGGTGGATCTGACGCTACCTCATATATACAAGGACCTAATAAAACCCGCGGGCCTAATAAAACCCGAAGCCTTGCGATCACGCATTACTGGGCGCACTGGACTCACCCCGGCAATGGATGCCAGAATAAAATAAACCATTCGCGTAAGAAAACAAAAAGTGTAATGGGAGGCACAGTGGAATATTCTGAAAGATATATGAGCGTGGCGAAATGTATACCGGAAAACAACGAAATATATAGCGGAGAGTACCGGAGTCCCGGAAGATGCAATGGAGATTGCTGAGGCTCAATGTTGGAGTAGGAAACAAGAAGAATGGGATGAACGAATAGAAAAAAAAGAGGAAGAGGGAAGAAAGCTCCGCCAACCACCGACAAAAGCAAAAAAATCACAACACATTTCAGATTATCAAAAAACAGAAAAATACTGCAAAGAACTCGTCTCCCACCTCACAAACCCTCCCGAACCCACACTTGACCAGATCAAAAAAAGAAATCGCTGTTCCTGCAGACATGCGCCGCTCCGCCTAGCGTGCGACTGGAAACGAGCACCAAATTCTCAAGCTTCTTGCTCCGTCTTCCACACAAACCTCACAAAAACCCACCTTTGCCATACCAGAACCTCACAGCGACGCCGACCCAATCACACTGGGCATACCAAACACGCTTAGAAGACAAGTTCTAGAACAACGGAAGGAACTCCTAGACCTTCTTAGCTCACACTCCATACCACAAAATGCCCGTCGAACCCACACCCCGAACATCGGTCTACATGCAGGACTCCTTCAATCCGATGAAAACTGTGGGCAAAAAGCGCCGCTGCGTTGAAGACGAGCCCGGTCTGCCTAAACAGGGCCGGCGGCACGTGAGCCCCGTGGCTTCCGCCCGCTTCAAGCGCCTGAAACCCGCGGGCATCGCGGGGTTCAGCCTCCCCGTGAACAGACTCATAGAGGTGCTTGACCATGCGTCGCTCCTGGCGTTGCTCCAGACCGTCATGGCCCACCACCCCGAAATTGTGCCCACCGTGACCAAACTTGCCCCCAAGCCGTCCGTGGCGGACTCCATCGAGCTCATCCAGCAGAAGGCCTCCAGCATTAAGGCCGCGCTTCCCTACCGGTGTGACATGGAGAGCGACTACTCGTACATCCGCGTGAAGCCGCACTTAACAGAGTTTCTCGCGTGTATTTCGGACTTTGTTCTCGACCTTCTCCCGCCAATGGAATCGTCGTTACACCGGGCGTGCGTCGTGCTCGACTCCATTGCCACGGCGGTGCACGAGCTCCCCAACTTCTCCAACAAGGAGTTCCAGTACACGCGCAACATGGCGTACGAGCAGCTCGCAACCCTGTGGCTCGCCATCTTGAACCACCACAAGAGCCCCGAAGATCCAGAAAGCGCAGGTGAGGAGGCCTGCGCGGCCAGTCCCAGCTTGGAGAAGAGCATCGAATGGCTCAAGACCATCGAGGAGATGCACTTGCTCCAGCAGGTGGAAAGGCACAACAATGCATCGGGGGGTAAGTATGCCGCGCTCGTGGACTTTGTGCGGGCCGAGTTAGACTCATTTGCGCAGCTCAACTACGGCTTGAACAGCAGCAACACCGGCTCGATATTCCTGGACCTTATCTCCGTGGACTACTCGGGTTTTTCGATCCCTGCACGGACCTTGCACTAATGGCGGTGCTAATGGAGCGTATCGGTTTCCACATGGGACAGCGCAGGTGCTAGCACTGGCCCAGATTCCGTTAGCGGCGACTAGTCTTGGGACTGGTCTTGGCACCAGTCTTGGCGTCGGAATGCTCTCATCTTGCTTCTCTCACTGAAACTGATTACGGAGTTCATTGCCTCTTGGGTGGCTTCATTCGGGCTGTGAGACTGCCTTGATATTACCCCCATATTGCCACGATAATGGTCGATAATGTACCCATGCTGCCATATTTGTGGCTCTACATAGACACCATGTCAAGATAGATTTGCCACTTATTGCTCACAGTGGCCCCCAGCCTGGCCACGTTGACTTCAGGGCCTCGATCAAATCTTGGGCGCGCGGGCAAAGCTGGGTGCCCTCCCATATTCATCTTCCCTTAAGAATATGCTTGATTTACTGTCGCACCAAGCGCTGAACCGCTGCTAGTATCACGGCCAGCCGGGAGCTCAGATCCCTTTTTTTACTGCGATGCCGAGGTAGCGCGTGCGTTGGCCAGGCGTCTTGTGATTTCCATGCCAGCCTCGCCCTGGTCGCGGTGGCCCACCACGTTCTCATATAGATACACAAATACACACTCTAGGACCTGTGCGCTCGAATCCGCCTGGCTCACTTTGGAATCTCTTTTTCCATTACTTTATATACAAACGTTCCCGAGTCCAGACCGGCCTGATAGGATCCAACTCTACAGGCAATGCTCTCCGACTTAATATCGGCTCCATTTTGTAAGGTGGGCCTAATTTGGCTCGCCTTGATCCAAGACACTCAGATGTTCACCATCGAGGACCTTTGTTCGCTCGGCAAAATCAACAGACTCTTGTGCAAATTTTTGTCCTGTCTGCCTCCCGTAGCGTTTGACCACGAGGTATCCGCCGTCAAGAAGGCCAGAAAGCTATATGGCCACAATACCTACCAGGTCAGCGAGCTCTTGCAGAACCAAGCCAAGGCGCTTGGCGAGACAATTTTGCAGCACTTGTCCGAGGCCCGGGTCCGCGCCACAAACGCCATGGTGAATGCCCGTCTTGCGTCTATCCACCGCCTGCTCAATTTCGAGCGACTCGCCATTTTCAAGGATAAAGAGCAGGTGCTCTTGATTTTGGAGATGTTGGTGCGTATCGGCACACAGACGGCCCCGGGCAGGGACTGGGCCAAGCTGAAGTTTACATGCTTGCCCAAGCACCAGCGGGACGCAGTGCACTTGTATTTGGAGGCGACGATTGAGCAGATCAATGCCGAAGACACGCCGCTCGTCAAAATCGAGGAGATGCGGCGCCATGTCAACGTGCAGTTGGCGCAACAGTCCATGAGCATGGAGGAGGAGTTGCAGAAGAACCGGGCACGGCTCAGCGACATGCTCAATGCCAACCAGCGACTCCGCAAGATCAACGACCGTGTTCGGGACGACGCGTTCCAAGAGGAAGTGCGTCTTTTGCGGTGGGACTTGCTGCTTATTGAGCACGTGGTTGTGGAAAATCTCTGGGCACCGTTTGGCAAGAGCGGGGAGTAGGCCCAGAACGTGCCCTGGGCGCGACATGGGACAAGCCGGGGCCCGTGCTCCATAGCATTGACAGCAAAAGGATATTTCAGTTTTAAGTTTTTGGTTTTGTTTGTTTGGCTTTTGTTTTTGTTTTGTTTCGGTCTTTGTTTTGACTTTTTTTATGGCTTTTTGGCGCTTTGTTCGTGCCTTAGGTCGCCTGGCCCCGTTTGGCTGGGGAGAACTCTGGCCGCTCAGGCAAAGCGACCCAAGGCCGGCCCAAGACGGTCCTTCTCGTCAGGCACGCCCATCTCCTTCATCCGCAACTTCTCCCTGCGCTCCTCCTCCATCTTCATGTTGCGCTCGGTCCTCATCTTGCGCGCATCCATGATGTTCGTCTGCTTCTTGCGCATGTAGTTCTTCAATTTAGACTGCTCCGGTGGGGAGTCCAGGCTGGCGTTGGCCCCGGCATCCTGCTGCACGGTGCTCTCCTGCTGCTCCGCGGCCACCAAGTCGCTCTTGGTCAATCTCACGTTACGGGCGTTCTTGTCCACAGTGCCAATGAAGCTGGGGTCCAAGGAAATGGTGTCAGGCCGCAACTTATTGAGCAACGACTGCACCTCGGATTCCTGCCTCTGCTTGGAGGACTCGTACGGGTTCAACTCCAAGGCGTCGTAGTTAGCCTCTCCCGCGCCAGGGATGATCAACGACGAAAGGCCCTTGCTGTGGCCCACACCCAACACATCCTCGAAGGGCACGTACTTGACCTTCTCCACCTTGCTGCCGGGGAGCAAGTGCGTCATGTACGGGCTGTTTTGGTGGGTCTTGTGCGTGTCCTTCCACACGGTCACATGTGGGCCCCAGCCCACCGACAACAAGCCGTTGTCCGAGTACTGGAGCGAGTTTGCGGGCGTGGGCGACAGGTACGAATCCAACTCCTGGAGCTTGCGCAAGTCCCAGAGCTTGATTTTACGGTCCGTGCCGCTGACCGCCATGTACCGGCCCTCGCGGTCGACCGCAAGGTCACGCACTGGCCCCCGGTTGGTCTGCAACTTGACCAACGGCTTGTTCATGGTGGGACACCACATAGACACTGTACCGTTGCCGTGGCCCAAGTGCATGACCGCGTTCCACGGGTTCTGTTTCATGGCCTGCGTGGGCCCGAGCTTCGTTCGGAGCTCACTGACCAATACTCCAGTGGACACATCGTGGTACTTCAAAGAGGCCGAGTGGCCTGCGCCCACGAGGAGGAAGTGGTACGGCAAGAAGTCCAAGAGCGTGTGCTCCAGGTGCTGCTTCAAGCGGTGGAGCTCCAAGCCCGACTGGTCATAGATGAACGTGTACTTCTTCTGCGCCACGGCAAAATACTGGTGGCTGTGGAAGTACTGGACCGCATGCACGGTCTCGTTGAGGAATAACTCGCAGTCAAGCGCCCCCAGGCGCCAGTCGATGGACGCCACGTGGCCCTTCTTGCCGCCGAGCAACAACTTACGGCCATTGCGCGAGTAGTCGAGCGTGTAGGGCCCCAACTCGACGAGGCTGAGGTCGAATTTCTTGTTTGCGGTGCTGATGTCGACGGCATCGGCGATGTCGTCTTGCCGGAACCGGGCCGTCTTCTCCATGGGGCCCTCGGCCTCCAAAAATCCGGCCTCTTCCTGCAACAACATGTCCGTGGCGGCAGCAGTCTTGACGAACTCCTTGTACTCCTGATCGACTTTTTTGATGCCGCTGGTGATTCTGCGGGACTTGCCTTTCAGCACTTTCTTGGGGAACTTGCCCTGGTCCCTTTCGTATTTGGCCGCGTTGGCGGGCGCTTTGGTGTCAGCATTGAGTACTGGGTCCGAGCCTGGAGGTGGAGCCATTTTGGAGCTGTTTTTATGGTGGGCAGGAGAGACGTTGTGCTTGGGGTAGTCGTATGGTCAGTGGCCTTCGCTCGAAAAATCCTGCGATGAGATGCACTACTGTGTGCCAGATTTGCACCCAATACTGGCGAAACCCGGAGTGAAACACACGGGCATTAACGGCCACTTTTGGACAAAAAGGAGGATATTGTGAATCGAGCCTTGTGAATAACTCACTCGCTCGGCACGGTGTCCCAAGACTATCGCTTGACCTTGTCTTGACTTTTCGGACGTACATTTGGATACGAGTGTATGCAGTCCTGACTATTGTGGCCCAGGAGCTCAGCGGCCGGGTGCCGAATCGAAGACGTGATTCAACTGTTTCGAGATATGGCGGAATTTTCGGGGAGTAGCATCACTTTTTTGGGCGGATGGAGCCTAACTGTGGGTTTTACCAATTGGATATATGTTGTGGCACAAGCGACGAGGTCACGTGTCCACTTCTGAATTCGGGAGGACCAGCCAAATATGCATCTGAGGCGTGCATTTTGGACCTGAGCTTGGTTTGGCTAAAGGCACCTTAGTACGCCTTTCAGAATCCGGCCCCTTCTGCCAGACCCCACAAAGCATGGGCTTCACCTTGTTTGGTCTCCGGAAAGAGGGAAACCTCTCACGTGACAAGCTCTCGAACAGGCGACTCTTTTTCTGCGTGCGCTTTCGCTGACTTACGATGGCTTGACGATCCCGGTGTTCCGGCTCACGTCTACCCTGGTTAATCTCTGCTAATCAAAAATACGGGATTCTAATTTTATTTAGTTATGTTCACTGGGTTGTGTTATAACTATGATATATATATATATATATTTGTTTATTTCATTGATCTTCAAGAGGAGCCCCAGTCCTTAGGATTATTCGACGCCCCACTTCGGCAATCTATTGGAAATCTTTTTCTAACAACTACATAAAGCCCAGAATTCCATCACAGCCAGCTCCGAGCCAGACCATAGCCAAATCCCAACCCCCAATTTCCAACACTTCCCAGCTAGGCCGTTTCGTGTAAGTATCACTTGTCCAAGACCAATGTACTGCATACTCACGCAGTATCGAGCCACCACTGGACTCCAGAACGGTTTTCTGCAGGCCAACACCCACTGATTCACTTGAGCCAAAGAACCAAAATGTGGAGGTTATTAAGGCCCAGCCTCAAAAATGCAGCGCCTGCCTCTAGCAGACCCCTCTTGCAGGCCTCTGTTTTCCCGCGGTCGATCTTGTTTCTTGCCGGTGCCGGCGCAGCTACAGCAGCAGGAATATACGTGTTTGATGCCCGAGCAGGCATCCACGAGTACGTGTTTTGCCCCCTCATCCGCATGTTCACCGACGCCGAGACAGGCCACCGGCTTGGAATCCTGCTCATGAAGTACGGGCTTGTTCCCAGATTGCCGGACGATGATCGGAAGGTGGAGGATGGGCTTCTGTCTGTTCTTGGGGTGGATGTTTTCGGCACCCGCTTGCGCACGCCTATCGGGCTTGCCGCTGGATTGGACAAGGACGGCGAGGCCATTGACTCCTTATTTGACACGGGGTTCTCGTATGTGGAAATCGGCTCCATCACGCCTGAACCGCAGCCAGGAAACCCTCAGCCCCGGTTCTTTCGCTTGCCCCGCGACGACGCCGTAATCAACCGATACGGCTTCAACTCCACAGGCCATTTCAACGTGGTGGCGACTTTAGCGCGCAGGTTTCTCTCAAATGTGGCGGAAGACAGCCAGTCCAATTCTTTCAGGGACGGCAAGCTTTTGGGAATCAATCTTGGCAAAAACAAGACCGGCGACGAGGTCGAAGACTTTGTCAAGGGAGTTTCCCGACTCGGGCCCTACGCAGATGTGTTGATTGTGAATGTGTCGTCGCCCAACACGCCCGGCTTGAGAGACTTGCAGAGCGAGCTGAAGCTCACCAGCTTATTGACCAGCGTTGTGGGCGAAAGAGACCGCTTGGGACAAAACAAGCTCGGGCGCAAACCGCCAGTGTTGGTGAAAGTGGCCCCGGACTTGACAGAACCAGAGATCGAGTCCATCGCCAACTCAGCCACGACGGCCAAGGTCGACGGAATCATCATCTCCAACACCACGATCCAGAGGCCCCAGGGCTTGTACACGACCGACCAGCAGCTCATCTCGCAGGCTGGTGGATTGTCTGGGAAGCCGGTCAAGCCATTGTCGCTACAGGCCTTGCGCACCTTGAGAAAGTACACTAAGGACTCAGACTTGGTCTTGATTGGATGCGGGGGCATTTCCTCGGGAAAAGACGCGTTGGAGTTTGGCAAAGCCGGAGCCACTTTTGTTGAGTTGTATACTGCATTTGCCTACAAAGGCCCTGGGTTGCCCGCTAAGATCAGAGACGAATTGGCCCAGTTGTTGGTTGAGGAAGGCAAGACGTGGCAGCAGATCATTGGCGAGGATGACAAGTAAACAGTTGTGTCTCAGCTAGCATCGTGAATGAAGTGTGTCTAACTAGTAATGTTGGACTTTTACGGCCTCCATGTAGTAGGATGAGAATAGAGCCAGAGGTGATCTATCTTGGCCCAGTTTTCTACAAAAACCCTGAGATCTTCAGGTGTTGCTCCCCCAGTAGGAGCTTGGCTGTCCCAAGTCTTAATGGAAAAGAGATTCATCCAAGGCTGGCCGACCAGATTCATGCGCCCTTGATGTTGATGTTTTTTTGCCCCGTGAGGTGGTTCGCCCTTAGAACTGTCCAAACGATGCGAGAAGGATCGACAGTTCCATATTCATCCCTTCGAATCAAGTGCTATGGTGACATACCTACATATCCACAGAACTCAGTTGCCGGTCTTTGTGCCGTGTCTCCACCTATAAGACTGTAGCGGATGTTCCTGGGTTCCACTATGAAAGCTGAGGCTTTTCCTTCTGCGGACGGTCTCTTTGCGCTCAGTTCCCCACGGCAGTTTCTGCAAGATTGATTTCCATTGATCTCCCTGTTCGGTTCCTTCTATCAATATAAGTCATTCACATAATCAACTGGTATGAAGAAGACGTACTTTGGCGGAATGGGTATAATTATATCTTCTAGTATGATCACCTATATTCTTGAGCCCGCTATCTTTATTCCTATGAATATCTCCATAATTTGTTTAGCTGTAGTCTTTTTTTGTACTTTACTACTCCTATCTTTAAACTTGCTTATTGTCTATCTAACTAATTTTTGGACTCAATCCAGCTTCAGTGCCCAAAGTGTGAGCACTGTGAATTCTGCTCATGTATGTCTCCGGTCCTCTATCTCACAAGACATCATCCAGCCCAGCCACAGCGTACGACTTGTGAAAAAAAGACTTTTTCCAGCATACTCCCACAGCCTCCATCAGACACAACACCATATACGCAAGTGACACTGTCATCAACCAATAAAGGCACGTGACCGACGGCCGCTAAGAAACGCGAACGAAGCAAAACACGCAAGCAGCGCGGTGTGCAGAATAAGATCCCAAACACGTAAACAATACATCGTAACATCCCGCGTACTATATCCAAGAGGCCCCCAAAGTAGCGAAGGAGATGCCCTCTTAACACACCCAAACACAAAGAAATCACATCAAGGCGCTAAGAAACACCCATTAAACACATAGAAATCACAAAAAGGCACCCAGAAACCACACCGAACCGCTCCACATCTTTCACATTTCACTCCCATCTATGCATCCACATACCCTGGCGGCCAGGCTGCGAGAACTACGAAGAAAGCTGCTCAGGTCCTCGGGAGCTTTCCGAGTAATTGGCCCTATAGCCGCCTCGCCTGAAGTGCACTATCGCAAGGAAATCCGGCCACTCGAGGCGCCAGAAAACGAGGCGCGGCTAGCGGCCTTGTGTGATGCGTTTGCCGCCCTCCAGCAGAATATGGAGGTTCTTGCGGCAACGCACAGTGCCGTGAATGGCTTCAATGAGTCATTTTCCAGTCTCTTTTTGGGCTTGCAGGTGCACATGTTTTGCAACAGCTTCCCCGGGATTCCGGCGCGAGAGCAGTACGAGGCTGTTGAGCAGAAACAGAATAACGAGCAAAAAAACGCCGGGCTCCGGGCTAAAATCAATGCTGCCAGAAGAAGGAACGCGGACTTGAAACGCCAGGCCTCCCAGCGGGCTGCAGAGACGCATTCCAAGCTGTACCTCGGAGACATCTTTTCCCAGCGAATGCTGTCCAAGCAGCGGATGGCGCTGCCCGCCACCAAAATCCCCGTGGCACGTGACGAATCATTTTCGGCGACGGACACTTTCATTGAGGCGCCTGGCATTACTCAGCCACCGCCCAATCTCAACCAGCAGCCTCGGTACATGCGGGGTCTTTTTGAGATTCCAGGAGCGGCCAATACTAGGCGGTACGATTCCGCCCGTTTCGGCAAAAAGCCGGCTGTGAAACACGCAATGAAAACCCCGGCCCAGGCTCTGTCCAGGGATGCTGCAGCGGCGCCAAGTATACAGAGAACAGCGAGCAATCCCAGTCACACCTCGGCGCGACAGAGGGCGAGCATGGCTGCGCAAAAGGCCCAAAAGGCACGGGCCGCCCGGTTGTCGTCCAGACCGCCGTTCCGGTGAATAACATGGGGCCATGGACGACTGTGGTTCGGGCCTGATGTATTACCATGGCACTTGCCTTGCACTATGCGCCAAACCTGGCGTTTTCTGGACTGACTGGATATACAGCCTGGGCGTAGGATGATGGCCCCTGTTGCAGCATGTCGGAATGGCATGAGCTAGGTCCTACATTAAGGAGGCTATTCGCAACATGGCAATGTGCACATCCGGCAGGCCTATAGCTCGGCATTATTAGAATAATATAAGCATTTGGGATTGCTAAGCCTTTCGATCAGAAAGCGGCATCGTGTATTATTCCTTGGGATGACACACCGATCTGCTGGCTCCCCAGATCTAAGTATAAGCGCTTTTCAAAAGAGCTTCAGTGCCGTTTACGCCCAATCACGGAAGCTATTGGCCCAAAAGATTGCGTCTAGTCTTGGGGTACTAGGCAGTTGAGGCATTCAGGGGGGCTCGAAACAACCTCCCGATGATATCTATCGTGGCAAAGTTAAATCACCGTCCTTGAGATTGGAACTCTGTCACAAGACACATGTATGCCAGTTGTCACCTATGATTTATGACTGGACTGGCTGATCTGAGATATGACCGCGGGTGGAGTCTTTCGTTGCCTGGCTTATGGACAAGTGATAGATCGTGGCTGGATTTCATGGGTACCAATACCTGCAGTCATACTGACGAGCCCACGGCCTCGGATCTGAATCTCCAGGTCAGCGCATTAGATCATGGCATGCATGTTTTTCCTGTTGTTTACACATTGGCTGTGGTGAATCTGACTCTCGCTCATATTGGATGTCTCATATTGGATGTCATGTATTTGCTGTCTTGTACATAGCTGTCTCATGTTGGATACATCATATATTCGATGTCTTCTATCTGGCTTACTTTGATCTAACTGCCTTCTATCTGGCCCAATCATATATTGGCGGTCTTATATCTGACTGTCTCATATACTCGCTCTATCATATACTGGCTTTATCATGTGACATTGGTATATTTCCTCATGCACCCGCGTATTCTTGCTTGGCTCCCGGAGTAAACTGGCAACTGGTCTTTGAAGGAGAATGGTAAACAAGTCTAAGCTTGGGGTAGGCCAATACTATCCAACAACTGGGGCAACATGTACTTCCGTAGAACACCCTCACCTACACCCACCCAAAACATTACTCATTTTCGCAACCGTCCTTTCCATACTTTCCTCTATGAATATGCCACCTTATGTGTCGTCTTGGAGTTTGAGCATCAACTCGTACCGTACCTGCTGTACAGACTTCTGCTCCCGGCTGGCAATCACCAATAGGTAGTCCAAGTTCGCCATCAGCGCCACGATTTTTTGCCTACGGAGCTGCTGCTGATAACTTTGCGGACGATCCATAAGATTGGAATAAACAACTACTTTTCAGGTACAAACGTGCCCTGGGAAGAAAGCTGGTGAACGTCCCAGCCATCTTGGTCCTGTGTGCAGACTATGTATACCAGCCAGGTCGCCCAGTCCATGGCAATATATAGTGCGTTCTGCACACAGACGCTCTGGTGCCTGGGTCTATGGGCATATGGAGCATCTCCCGAACAGTGCTTTCGAGAAAACTAAAAGCGGTAGGTTCCAGGCGAAACTCTTTGTTTGAACAAGCGATTATTCCAGGCGGGCAAAACACATTCAGGCTGCGAGTTCTAAACGACGTGTACTCAAAAAATCCCCTGAAATGAGCGAGATTTCAGCAGACGAAAAGAGACGGCTTTTGCGTGAACGGAGACAGGCGAAAATGGCCCAGGGAAAGGCCACCGATCGATTGACCAACATATTGAGCCAAGGCTCGTCAGTGAATTCGGCCCCGGTTAAATCCGTGCTCGAAAATACGCCCGGCTCGGTGTCCCCTAACGTCCTGGGCGGCTCACAGAACACTATTCTGAGTACACAGAACTCTGCATCCCCGGCGTTTCTACTGGAGGTTTCCCACCCTTCGCTGTCACATGACGACCCGGAGGTCCCAGACATCTCGCTGCTCTTGCAAATGGGCGGAACCGGGCCTGTACCGGAAGAATCAGACATGGATGCTATCATGCAGAAGATCTTTTCGGGTGCCGGTGCTAGCGACGGTCCGCCCGATGGCGCGGCTGGCGAAACGTCCCAATTCTTTGCGGAAATGATGAAGACTATGGGCCTGGATCCAGACGCCCTTCCAGAAATACCCGAAAACGCATCATATGCCACGCAATTGGCAGTGTATAACGTGTACCAGCAGAAAAGCGTGAAGGCGCGGTTTCTTGTCCTCCGGCTCCTTGTGCACACTGTCAACTTCCTCTACCACTATCGTCATTTTGCTGGGTTTGCTGCCTCTTCACACGCGTTTGTGAGAGACACCATGCCGCAGGTAACAGGCTCTTTCATGTCGGTCTTTATCTCGGCCGAAATTGCCATCATTTCCGGCTACTACTTAGTCTTGTCTTCCACTGGCGCGCTTAGCGTTTCGTCAAGGAATCACCCGATATCGAAAATGCTATCCTTGGCCTCCGCCGTCTTCCCGCAGGCGTCGGCGTTGCAGCAGCTCCTCGACTCGGTGTTGATATACTGGGGAGGCGCCAGCATAGTGATCGGTGACCTCATGCTCATGGTAGTGTACTTTGGCCTCGCGAGCATCTTTGGTGAAGTATAATAAGCTATGTACAATGAAAGACCAAAATAGTTCCATGCTTCCAGGAAGAATGCCTAGAGGCGTTTCTTCATGTCATCCTTTTTGGCCTGAATGATCCTATCAGCGCCCTTCAAGCCTTTCTTCTTCATGAAGATGTAGACCAATAACACCGTGCTGGCGATCGACACGCCGAACCACGTCACCAAATACTGTAAGTGGTTGTTGGTGAAGGTCACGTTTGGAATAGCGGCGATTGGGACCCCTTCGTTGTAAAACTCAAACTCTTGCCATTCGAGCGTTGCATCAGGATCGGAGCTTGGCAAGTGGTCAGCCTTAGGGGATGCCACTTTCTTTGCGAATAGAGACCAGCCGGATTTAGGCTTCTCGACAAATTCGGGCCCGACCCAGTCAGGCTGATCTCTGAGGCTATACATCATTTGTGCATAGATCGGCAACGTGCCGCTTTGCTCGGCCATGGCGCTTACATCAGGCACGTGGAAAAGCCTCGAGCCAGGCTCATGTTCATATTGGAGACCGGACCTTGTAGGCATTACCCGCAACATTCCTTCGATCGTGATTTCTCCCTGGGGCAACGCTAGATGCTTCAAATAGCCCTTCGACCGTCTTTCGGGCAAGACCAACTCCAGCTGGATCCAGCCACGCTCAATCAAAATGGGCTTCCCCCCACTGGAACGAATGAAAGGCGTGACCACCAAATAGCCAACCTCTCCGTTCCGAAGACGAGGGCCCAAAAACATCTCTTGTTCGTAGTCGAAATGGCCCTTGACCTGAAATCTCCGGAACTCGAAGTCCTTGATCACAGAAGGGTCAAGTAGAGCCGGGAGTTCCTCCAAGGGTGGCTCGGCTAGCATGTGCTCCGCCCGCTCAATGAGGTCCACTTTCCACTTTAGTCTTTTCACCTGCCAGCAGCCCAAGCAGAAACTAATGACAGGCATTGCAACCATGAGGCCCAAGAGCACGCCTCGAAATATACGGGACTTGCCCTGGTTCTCGGCCTTCGCTAGATTCGTGACCGAGGTTTTTATAGGTTTCCAGTCGATATTTGGGGTGATCACATTTCGGGTTGCGTGTATGGGCTGAATAAAACGGGACTTTAGGCGGGGGCTAATTCCCAAGCCGCTTCGGAAGAATGGCAGCATCATACTTAAGTCGGTATTTGGTCAAGTCTTGTACACAGCTCATATGGGATTGGCGCTCTTCATATATGAGGATGTACGGGTCTACTGCGCTGCTTGACGGGCCCTTTCTAGATGGCTGCGGGTGGGCCAGCAAGCAGGTTGCAAAATGGCCAGACGTGGATGTAATCGGTTGGCTTTGGAATTGAAAGTCCTTTTATTTGGGAAGATCTCAGTACTCTAAACTGTTTCCCCACATCCACAAACCTGAAGTACCACCGAGGTCAACATTTTCTCCGACTATGATGTCTTCGATTCAGCAGTTTAGGGCGTCTCCTGGGTATTTTGCCCCCAAGACACGAATGTCCACAGATATGGAAAAGGGGAGTCCCTCTCCAATCTTGCTACCCAAGCCATTTTTTCCATACTCCCACCCCGGAATTTTGGGATCAGTAACTGGCCCCATGCCTGTTTCAAATTAAAGCTTTCCCGCTCAACTGAGCGTTGAGTCGTGCTGCGCACACAAAGCTCAGTTGAGAAATGGCACTACTGTGCACACCCGATGATGCCCTCAAAGAAATTTTCTTCTCATTATTCTGAGATTAGACAACCTAACCACGGACAAACAATGGCTGGAATCGATTACCTCCTCTTCGAAGAGGCCACTGGGTTTGCCATCTTCAAGGTTTTGATCCAACAGGATGACATTGCTGTCAGACTGAAGGAGGTCCAGGAGGCTTCCCTGGACTTGGGCAAATTTTCTAAAATGATCGAGCTTGTTTCGTTTGCTCCCTTCAAGGGCGCTGCACAGGCTTTGGAGAATGCCAACGACATCTCCGAGGGCTTGGTCAGTGACTACTTGAAGTCTGTGTTGGAGTTAAACTTGCCCAAGCCATCCAAAAAGGAAAGAATCACGTTGGGTATTTCGGACAAAAACTTGGGTCCCTCCATCAAGGAGTACTTCCCATACGTTGACTGCTTATCCAACGAAATTGCGCAGGACTTCTTGAGAGGCATCCGTGTTCACGGACCCAAGCTTTTGAAGGACTTGCAGGAAGGTGACATTGAGAGAGCCCAGTTGGGTTTGGGTCACGCTTTTTCCAGAGCCAAGGTAAAGTTCTCTGTTCAAAAGAACGACAACCACATCATCCAAGCCATCTCGCTTTTGGACCAGTTAGACAAGGACATCAACACTTTCTCCATGAGAGTCAAGGAGTGGTACGGGTGGCACTTCCCCGAGTTGGCCAAGCTTGCATCTGACAACTACACCTATGCTAAGCTCTCTCTTTACATTAAGGACAAAGCCAACTTGACCGATGAGAACGTCCACGATATTGCCGCCTTGTTCAACGACGATCTCTCCATTGCCCAAAGAATCATTGACAACGCCAAGATCTCCATGGGTCAAGACATTTCTGAGCTAGATATGCTTAACGTCTCCGCCTTTGCTGAGAGAGTCGTTTCTATCTCTGAGTACAGAACTAGATTGTACCAGTACTTGACTGAAAAGATGCACACTGTTGCTCCTAACTTGTCGACCTTGATTGGTGAGGTTGTTGGTGCCAGATTGATCTCTCACGCTGGTTCCTTGACCAACTTGTCGAAGCAGGCTGCTTCCACCGTTCAGATCTTGGGTGCTGAGAAGGCTTTGTTTAGAGCTTTGAAGACTAAGGGTAACACTCCAAAGTACGGTTTGATCTACCACTCTTCTTTCATTGGTAAAGCCGCTACCAAGAACAAGGGTAGAATCTCCAGATACTTGGCCAACAAGTGTTCCATTGCTTCTAGGATCGACAACTACTCTGACGAGCCCACCACTGCGTTTGGTCAGATCTTGAAAAAGCAGGTTGAAGACAGATTGAACTTCTATGACACTGGTGCCGCTCCTATGAAGAATGCTGATGCTATCAAGCAAGCTTTGGCTTTGGGTGGTGCTGACGCCATGGATGTCGATGCTGGAGATGAGGAAGCTGTCGAAGAGCCAAAGAAGGAAAAGAAAGAGAAGAAGGAAAAGAAAGAGAAGAAGGAAAAGAAAGAGAAAAAGGAAAAGAAGCGTAAGGCCGACGATGACGAAGCACCAAAGAAGAAGAAGAAGAAGTCCAAGGACTGATTCATCTGTTTAAAATATCCGCCTTTCTATTTCATTCACATTTATCCCTGTATAGCATGTTAAATCGATAAAAATTTGTATCACTCAGATGTAATGACCACCAGCGATCGGACGTTGTAACCTAGGGGTTATACAATGGTACAAAATTTCTTTCAACACGAGTAGCTAGCTACATATCCAGCACTAAGCAACCTGATATCCGAACTCACTAAAAGTGCCACTAGACTTTGGGATATAACCATAGTCAACCACGTTCGATCCGGGTGATTGAAGGGTATAGGCCGAGTCGAGGGGCAACAAGAAAGACTCAAAATCGGGATCTTGTTCCAAAATGCAGGACATTGGGGTTGGAGGGATATCACCTGAAGGGAGACCACGGGAAGGTTTCCTATAAATCGTCCTGCCATCGCCTACCATATGTCCATTGTCCATGGAGAACCGAACCCGCAAAATGTGCTTCATTCTTTCCGAACGCACGTCGGTGGAGTCAATTGTGTCCGCCAAATAAATTTCTTTCCCTGGACTAAGCAATAAATTGTTGCACGTCGACGTCAGTATTGGGGTCATGATCATTTGCGGTCCATGTTTAGCAGGAGGGTAAGGTCTTATTGGTAGCCCAAACAGAAAAGACAGGCAAGCCGACAACAAGACCATAGGGGCTTTGCTTCTTCTGAGTGCTTTCAAAGTATCGCTGGAAGGTGAGGGAATGTTGGGGACGTCTATCTCAGCAAAGTTATCATCACTGCCGCCACGCCCGATAAGATTCTTGATATTCAACTTCCGGGCAAACAGTTTAGCATGTGTACCAACTTTTGCAAATCTCCTGAATGTAAAGCGTCCTCTTTTCTTGCCGCCATGATTATCTTCTTGATTTTCAGCTGGATGAGTTGGCTTCGGAGGCTGGCCTTGGTTGGTGCCCTCAACAACAACCTCGCCCAGACTTTGCGGAGTCTCTGCATTTTGAATCGATCTGGAATTATTTGGGCTCTTTCTTGTAAATGTCGTTCCAATTTTGCAGTTGAGAAAATACTTGAAGCCACATAAGCCTGAAGCGGGTTCTATTACCTCATTACTCAACACTTGTTCAATGGCATTCAGTGGTATGGAAAGTGGTCGCTCCCGGTGAGTCAAGTTTGTCATTTTTAAGCTGGGAAGCCACCCTTCGGTGGCGGTCTGAATCTTTTCCGCCATAACTTTCCTCAAGCTACAAGGTGATTTTCTTATCAGAGCTCCACCAACTGGTAGGGGAATCGCCCGTATTTTGGATCGTGTACCGTTTGGGTCCTTCCGGAAGGTGCGATCGCTTAGACTAGACTGTCGAGAAGCTTGCCGACGGCGACGTCGTACGCGTTTGGGTGAAGAGGGAAGTACTGGTGCAGAAAACGACAGCACCTTTGAGCCGGAGGATTTAACTGGCACAAACCCTGTTTTAAATTTTGCACTGGTGCTGTTTTGATTGACGACCGAGTATTTGTTGCGCCGATTTACCCTGAGTGTTCTGGGCAGACTGCTGATGGTTTTTTGTTGCCTTTTCAAATCCCCATATTTCTTTTTATTTTCTGAGAGTAAGTTTTGGGAAGCGAAATTAGTAGCAATATCTAGTTTGGTAGCCATTTGACAAGAAGGAAGGTTTGCACCCAAATATCATTCTCAATTTTTGATAGGCATCTTAGTGTCGCCTGCGCAGTCATGGGCCATTTAACCACAAAAGCAAGCTGCACTTCTTTCATTTTTTGTCTGATGAATTTAATGAGCGGGTGAGACATGACAGCCGAACTTTCATTGCGAGGAATTGCACGTCTTTGTGATATATGCGCCTGTTCAGAATAGGATAATATGCGAAAACAATAGGAGAGAAAAAAAAGGGCCAAAAGGGAGATTATATGTCTCAATAAAGACCTATTCGGAAAACAGGGGTTGAAAAACTTAAGCAAAATTGAGATCCCAGTTCAAGTTGTTTAACATTGTATTCCAATCCACAACACGATCTCCATGCGGGTTTTCCTCCCAAATTTTTTCGACTAGCGACTTAACTCTGACAACATTCCAAGGCCCATAATCAACAATAAGTTTTTCGAATCGCTTTCTCATCCCGGTCTTTCCGCATTCAGTCACCGTGAATAGACCAGCTATGAAGACAGGGAAAACAATGGACGCCTGCATAGGTGTGTCTATCAACACATCTATGCATTTGATAAGATCATTCATTAGAATCTGGCACTCTAATGCGGATGGATTCAACCGTAGAATCGCCTGTCTAAGATATAACTTGCAGCTAAGTTGGAATGTTTCGAAAATGGTGAGTTGTAACTCTAGCTCGGAGTCCGAAAGTGACTGCAAATCAAAGGAATCAGGCTTGACATTGTTCAATGTTATTTCTAATTCGTGCGCTTTATTATTGATGAAATTGAGCAAATCTGCAACTTTTGAGTGATCACTGACTTCAGAATTTGTCATTGGGAAAGAATCCAAAGAACCAGAGTCATCGGGAGAGCGCAAAGCGGCTTCACTTGGCTTGGAAACCTTCAGGGATAGGCTATAATACTGATTCATTATTTGCTTGCTTTCAAAGCACAAGCTACTGATGTCACCTATGATCTTGTAAAGAGGTTTTGACACACCAAGTAAAGGGTTTAGGTTTCCGCTGGAGATTCCGTCTGGATCGGCAAAAATCTTGTAGTAGGTTTCGTTGGGGAAGTAGGTTCCTCGCTCACTGGTAGAGCTTGCAAGAAGATCATGGTATGCAAAGTTAGAGATAAGCCAGTGCTCTTCCTTGTTATTGTTGAGATTCATTATCCCACCGTTGGATTGTAGTAACTTCCAACCCCACTGCAAGTAAATAGACCAGAACTTCACGTCGCCGCGGCAGATTTCGGCACCGCACAAAATCAAAATAGATGCAAGCTTGTTAACTATTGTCTTTCTATCCTCTACTCTTTGGGTACCCTCGGTGAAAGAAATATCCGCACAAAGATGTTTTAACGCCAACTCGGCATACTTGGTGCCTTCTGCCATCCATTGGCCGCCAAGGTGGAAGCCAGCCCACGCCAACAAACCATAAAGTACTCCTTTATCCTTTTGTGCCAAGGGGAGAAACACTCGCTGGTACGAGTTGGACTCGTTTTGACTGTATGGGGCGATGGAGACTTTTTGTGAGAGCACTTCCAGATAGTAATTATATAGATGGAGTCCCGACTGGTCGAGCTCTGGAGAGAACGATAATGCGGCGCGCGGGCTGGGGGAAAACGTCGCATTGAAGCTCGAGGCTAAGCTGTTGATGTTAGCGGGGAAATGGTGGCTCATTGTCTGCATCTGCTCGATAAAGCTGGGGATATTAAAGTTCGGCAAGGTTCGCCAAGGGGAGGTCTCGAATTCAGATTTCGGAGATGGCTCTGAATTTTCCTGATTGACATCACTTTGCTCTTCGATCTGACTCTCGTTTTGTTCATTAATATTCCAATTGAACGCGGACAATTCCTTTAGAAATCCCAAGACTGCCGCAGATGATCTCGGTTCCTCAATGTGTTCAAAAGACCGAAGAACATCGTTTATCGTGTCAGATTCCATGGGTTGCACATCCAAATCGGGTATCGGGCCACCAGAGGAAGGCAGCTGGTTTAAATTAGGGGTTGTAATGTCAGGAAACTGTGAGAACGGGTTGGGTGGTTTCGCTATTGCCGAAATCGAACTGCAAGGCCCTGAGCTCACAGAAAAAGAGGTTTTCATGAGAGGCTCCCGAAGATCTGAGAGCGGGTGCAGGGCATACACAGCATTCGGAGACAGGCTAGTCTGCACAACATGCATGCCATCGGGATCAAGAGGCATTTCCGGCATTATAGACAGCGGGGATCCGGCAAACCGGGGCTGGGGCCCAAGCTTCGCGAGACTTACGCGTTTTCTCATTTTGCGTGAGCTTTCCTTCTTCCTTACACGGGCCTTTAAGCGTTCGATCTCAGCGCCGTTCATGGTACGATGATCGATCCAGACACACTCTTTGTTGAAGCGGACACAGTCCCGGCAAACTGGTTTTGTCTCATCGCATTTCTTTTTGCGGTATTTGCACGTGAGGCAGCCTGCTTTTGATTTGTGTGCCGAGCGTCCCGCCGAGTAGGATCTGGTCTGGTTGGTGGGCTGCTCAGCAGTATCTAAAGCCAGTAATGTCATTTTAGCCGACTTTTCGGTGCATGGGGTTTCGAAGTAAGAGGAATTTGACTGCTGTTGTTTGTGTATCCCCATGTTATCGCTTGATGTAGATTTCGGTACTAATTGTGAGCCGGCGGTACCATTCGCGCTGGGACAGTGTGCATTCGGGACTTTGACTGCATCTGTTTTTAGTCTCGGTGATTCTGGATTCTGACCAGACTTATCGGTATTGGAAAGGCCTTTGGGGTCGAATTTCATGAACATGCCGTGTCCCAGCGGCCGCTATATATCCTTTGATGAGCACTTGATGGCTCGCGTTGAATTGAGTATGTGCACCATGCAGGACGGAGTTGCTTATCACCTCAGCGGCAGCCGATTAGAGGGTTCGAAAAAGAAGCGCTGTCAATAGTCCCAACCAGGGTGAGAACGGTTGGAGTTGAGCAACTAGGGATCAAAGCAGTACACAGCTTAGAGCAACTTAGTACAGCTCCAATATCGCCTGGAACATGAACACCAAAAAAACAGTGTTTCAAGTGGCAGGGCTTTAAGTAGCGGGACTCAAAAAAAATCAGTATTTTCACGACGGCTTCTTCATGCTGGTTTTTATACCATGATTTTAAGCGCCGGGTGGTCGTACGAATATGTACATGTGCATGTACAGAAAATAGGGGGAGGCGAAGGTTCAGTTTTGGGAACATAAGTGATGAACGGCCGCATCCCTTTTTTTCCGTTTGTCTTCATCTTCTTTTTTCCGTGTATCCTAAATTACGCTGCTCGGTCGCAGATTATCAAATTAGTGATTCGAGATGCTCGAGCTCAGAATCTACACGCGCGGTGGGTATAGATGTGTGTGCTTGGTCTTCTTGATTGGCTCGAATTCTGTAGTATAGTCCAGCGGCATATTCGTAAAGGATCACGCTGATAGTGGCTTCGGAAATCGGAGACTGTCAAAGACCGATCTGCAGATGTAATCTCACGTCTTTATTGCTACCAACTCAGCGGCCTCGCCATAGATCATAGAATATTTGATATATACTATATACTGCTCTCAACCCAGACACTACAACTGTGCTTCCCTCTCAACCGCACATAGTTTTCCAAAGAGTGAGATGACAGAGGTGATTGAGTTTATGTTAGCTGCATTTCTCCAGTTCGTATATGGGGTGGTTTGGGCCGTTCTACCCATACCTACCATGCTGATGTTTTGCCGATTTCTAACAAAACGAGCGCCACCCCATCACCCACTAGAACATGCATGGGAAGAGCTCTCCAATAATTCCATATGCTATCCGTATATCTCATGCATTTTAGTAGATCTCATCCCCTCCAAACATTTGGGAACTAATTCCAGAAACAAGATATCTCTATGTTCATCCTATGTATATAACCCTGCATGTAGTATCTCGATGAAAGAGCCAGGTGTGTCTCGGCATTGATGGTTTAGTTCCATGGCAGATGCTAAGTACTCAGCCGATTTTCCTTGAAAAAACTCTTTCTATTTCCACCCACAATGGAAGTGGTCTTCAACAGAAGCTGGTGTCAGATGCTCGTAGACTAAAACTGTATATCAGCAGAGCCTGCGATCTGCAATAGCCAATAGCCGCAGCTAGAGGGTCACGTGCCAGGGACAGGCCCTAATCATCACTGCAACATTGGCTTATATTCATAAGCCGCATCGACCTGGCGGTTTTTATTGGTCACCCGTGGCCCAGTTTTCAGGGTCTCAGAATATCACGGAACATCGGGATATCTTCAGGGCACCGCGATGTCCCCAGAGCATTAGCATAAGTGTTTCGCATTTCATGCTACAGCTATGCCCTGGAACCATATTCTCGCAGACGGCATTGGATATCGAGATGGCCCAACGATCGAAACAGCATCCTCTGGCTACTACATAAAACAGCCATACCAGGATAAAAACAGATTCAAATCCCACCAGGCTCCTTGTTGGTGTTCACTCGTGTGACTCCGTCCTCGCACGTGACTTGGAATTCTGTTCTCTTGCTGTCGTGCGGTGGAACTCGCTAGAATTGGGGATCTGTGTGCAGTCTCCACTCATGGTGCCACTGCGCACCCGCAAGCGGAAATTTCCTTCCTCGTCCAAGCCCTCGCTTTTTCTCTCCCCCAACCAGCTCCACATAATCATCTGACATGTCTTTAAAACGTATTAACAAAGAATTGCTCGACTTAGGAAGGTATGTCTGATTTGGTTTTCCGCTCGTCTGGAGCGAGCCACGGCCGGCGTCGAACGCTTACTCAGTATCCACTTTTTGCGTCGTTTGCCCGGAATCTTTGCTATACTTGTGCCAGTGAAGGTCGGAAAAGCGCTTGTTGCTTTTTTTGCAGCTCACCAAAGTTGATCATGTTTCTCCCGGGGCTGCTGGAGCACCATATAAGGTCTTAGGCCCCAAACAGAACAGACGAGAAGAAAGGGAACAAAGATGAGCCGGTATCATGTCGCTTAATTTCTCCCCCCGTCTTTTCCACCAACTGCGGTTACGGGAAATGTATGGCCTCTTTCCTGCCAGCGGCTATTGAAATTCTCAAATTCTGTTTTTGCCGCTGACAACCTGCGAGCCTTTCTGCCCCAAAAAATACTAACCTGCTCCAGAGATCCACCATCGTCCTGTTCCGCCGGCCCCGTGGGCGACGACTTGTACCACTGGCAAGCATCCATCATGGGGCCACCAGATTCCCCATATGCCGGAGGTGTGTTTTTCCTCTCGATCCACTTCCCAACTGACTACCCATTCAAACCACCTAAGATAAACTTCACGACGAAGATCTATCACCCCAACATCAACGGCTCCGGCTCGATCTGCCTAGATATCTTAAAAGACCAGTGGTCGCCTGCGCTCACCATCTCCAAGGTGCTTTTGTCGATCTGCTCGTTGTTGACTGACGCCAACCCCGACGATCCGTTGGTGCCCGAGATTGCACACGTATACAAAGTAGACAGACAGAAGTACGAGACCACGGCCCGCGAGTGGACGAAGAAGTACGCCGTCTAGACTAGATGGCCTGGCCTCGGCCCGGAGAGGGATAAAGTAGCATGCTGTCAGGCAACCGGCCTTCGCCTGGCCTTGGCCGCCTGTCTCTTGCGTGGGTATCACGTGCCTATTCATAGATTAATGTACAGTTGCATCATACACGTGTCCATGATTTCTTTGGGGCTGTCCGCGGCCCTGACTCGACAGATTCCCAAGTAATTTCCACTGATGCCCCATACCGCATTAAGCGTTTCACATCGGCATTTTGCAGCCTCCGGGCTTGCAAATCATATAAACAAACAGGAATTGAACTATGCTCTGTGTGCTCTGGGTACAGGACCTTTCCAGCATCTGGACTAAACAAGCTTGACCGCACGATGGCTGGTCACGTGATTGGATCGATGGAAGACATAGCGCCCAATGTTGGCACGTGCAGACTATATATCACAAATCACGTTTTGCCTCAGCTGCTTTGTCATATACATATAATATATATCTGGCACTGGTCTACTAATTGTATGCATCTCCCTAGTGCCTTGTAGCCGGTGCACTCTTGAAATCATTGTGTCCTGCATATTTCGCGCTACTGTCAACAAGACTAAGTTGGTGCAAAGAACCCAATACCAATCCGCCCAGCCAACCCCACATTGAATCCTGGTGACCAAGTGCTGCGCGTGTAGCTATTTCTCATACAAGTTTGTTTTTACAGCTGCTGAGATTACCCTGTCTAAGGCCAGTGCCCAGTATCAAAATTCTCTTGAAATAGCCAGGCATCATCTTGGCTGAGAAACAGGTGATAGTATATATTGGCATAAATCTGCCGTTGAAAGCAGAATTGCGGAGCTTAAACGTTTCGGTGCATTTTGAACGTCCATTTTCCGGCTGTACCCTACTCTTGCGTTAGATATAATGGATAGACTATCGACTTTTCAGGCTAATGACCTGCGCCGGTTGTTTGAACTTGCAAAGAAACTACACCTGAAGAAGTTTTTCAAGGAGGTTCTCAACCACTTTCAATACCAGATAGTGAAGCATGTTTTTGAGCTTGGGAGTTTTGAGTTATGGAAAGAGCTTCTTGAAGGAAACTGCTCTCTCAAGATAGACTGGCCAAATGAGGATGACCTGAATCAAGAAGAAGAACAAGAAGCTATGGAGGAAGGCGTCAGACCGATCCGATCGCTTGCCCTTAATTTGCGTTTTTTGCTTTGGGAAAAAGCCATCGATTTTTTCTACGCCAAATCGGCACACAACGTCACCAACAGCAGAATGTACAATATTGAGCACTCTTCCGAGGACTACCAGCTAATAGAGCTGCTTGAGGAGCTACCTCAAATTCACGACGAAGTGGGTCCTGATTTGTCTTCGCATGAACAGCCTAAAAAAGTGGTGAGAGCCGAAGAAGATGATTACGATGACGAAGACGAAGACGAAGACGAAGACGAGGAGGAGGAAGAATCCTCGAAACTGGCTATAAAAACTCCAAAACAAGAACCCATATCTCAAGCCGATAATAGCTTTGAGCGCTCGGAGGAGGACCGGATTGTGCTCCACATTCCGAGCCATTTATTCCAGGCTAAGGCTAGCGAGGGTTCACAGGCTGGATCCTACCAGACTCAAATCTCCACTGACAGTATGGCTCCTGCAGCAGCATCGCTTGAAGATAGAGACTTGCAAATCAAGAACTTCAACAAGATTTATCACAACTTCGAGTACGACCGAGAAACACTTATCAAACGTAGGAAACTCGAAAAGTCAGACTTGCAAATCGAAAACCTGAAAAGCACCGAGGGTGGCAGTTCAGAAATACAGATAAACTTTGGTGCAGCTTCCCATTCTCTCAAGCATTTGCTCAACACCATCAGAGACAAGAGGGATAACATCAGCTTGACCGACCTCGAGTTGCGAAGCTTGTTTTTGGACATCCGGAAAAACCGAGGCAAATGGACTAATGACGACAGGGTGGGGCAAGAAGAATTGTATGAGGCCTGTGAAAAAGTCCTTTTAGATTTGCGTGGATACACGGAGCATTCGACGCCATTCTTGAACAAAGTTTCCAAAAGAGAGGCACCTAACTACGGGCTCATAGTCAAAAAACCCATGGACTTGAACACTGTTTTGAAGAAGCTCAAGTCTCTAGTTTACCAGTCCAAATCTGAGTTTGTGGACGACTTGATGCTCATTTGGAACAACTGTTTGATGTACAATGCTGACCCGAAACATTTCTTACGAGCCCATGCCTCGGCCATGCAGAAGCGTACCCTAAAACTTGCGGTGTCTATTCCGGATATTGCGATTAAAAACCGATCAGACATCGAGAAAGATGATGACGGGGATAACGATACTGTGGTGTCTTCCACTGTCAAAGGAGGGAAGTCTTCTAAGAAGGGACAGATGAGAAGAAGAGAGGAAGTCATCAAGGCCGATGATACTGAGGCCACACCAACCGACAAGCTGTCATCAGGAGCCAACATTTATAACGGTGCTCCAGCCACACCTGCTCCAGCCGATACAACAATCACAGAAAATGGGGGCCTAGCACCAAATAATGAAGAAAACGGAGAGGAAGAGGACGAAGACGGCGATGAAGGCGATGCTGACGAAAGGGAGGACGACAATGATGATATACAGGATGCAGAGCTCCAAGCTTGGAAGGTGTTCACAGCCAAATCGAGAGCCAACTATTGTTCGAGCAGGGCGACACTATTCGACGAACACTTTAAGCTCAAGATGGACGCTGAGGCCATTGTTCGCGAGTCTAAGAAGATGAGCGACTTCAATCACTTTTTGGACAATAAGGAAGTTGTCTCCAAGGGAAACAAGTTACTTGATAACGACGAGCCTTATTTATTGGAATACGACATTGCAGGGGGTGTGCCTGAAATCCCATATCCAGGCATCGACGATCACATACAAGAGAACTATGAAAACCGTATGGCGGAAACATTCGTGGAGAACCCAGAAGCACAAGAAATAAACAAGGCATCTGGTTTGATCGTTCCTCAAACTGAAGGGCTCAACAAGGCGTACACTCAGAACATCACCGAGGTCCAGGAGATAAGGAGGATTTGCTTTAGAATCTCATTGATCAGACAAATGCAGACTCAACAATTCATGCACAGAACCCAGATGAGACAACCGGAGGTCGAACACATAAGAGAAGTTGACATTGATCCGGTATCCAAACTACCTAACCATGACATTTACAGCCCTCAGGTTCAGTATGCTGCTTTGAGAAAGAGTATTGCTAAGATTGCGATGCATACGGGGTTTGAGACTACCGAACAGTTCGCTATCAACACTCTCACGCAGGTCGCGGAAAGGTACATGCTGAGCTTAGCCAAGTCCATGAAGTTGCATTGTGAAAGCACTTCAAGAAATACAGTCAGCGCGTCGGAAACGCTTTTACTATCGTTGCTCGAAAACGGAATGGAAAAGCCTGATGATTTATTCACATTTGTGCAAGAAAAAGTCAAAAAGACCGAGGTCAAACTCAAAGACCTACGGAGCAAGCTCTCTGGGTTTTTGAAGGAGTTGCTCCGGCCGTCCTTGGAGAAATTTAGCGAGAAGAATTTTGATGACAACAGTGAACAGTTCACGACAGGAGACTTCACCAGTGAGTTGGGCGACGACTTTTTTGGTTTCAAGGAATTGGGGCTCGACAAAGAATTCAACATGTTGTCTTCATCTGTGCCAGCGTATCTTCTACATGCCAGGCTTCACAACTCTTTTAACAATGCTGGACCCACAAACAAAACAACCAAGTACGAGGACTTGCGTGATTGGAAACAGGTCAAACTTCGCACGGAAGACGTAGGTAAGCAAATTGGGCTTTTGCAGAAATTCTATCAGGGATTGGCAGAACGAACAGAAGCGTACCACGTGAAACAGAGAAGGCGTAAAGCCGAGCTTAGCGAACAATCTCCGGAGTCCGAGCTATTTTTGATAGAGGACGAGGAGTTGCCGCAAAAACAAAGAAACATACGGCCGCGTCTTCCACCCAATGGCAAGATCCTGTCGGTGAAAAAGAAACCTCTTCCCAGTGTATATGTCTTGCCAGAGGAGGAAGAGCAGGACGATAATTCTATGCTCGATTCTCCTGAGAGTTTAGACGAGGTGAAGATGGAGGCTTGAGGCGCATTAGTTGTATTGGCGTGCACTAGCTGAACAAAGTGGTTCACCACTGGCATGAAAGAATCAGCGCATACGCAGCATCCAAAAGGTGAGCTGGCCTGAAAGACTATATTTGAACTTGTGGTATTTCGCCCTCATGTTCTACGTACTGAAGAGGACGTTTCCCGCATTGCTCGCCGGTTGTTGGACGAGCCAGACACCACGAGATGGGCTTTTGGAATCTAGGGGAATAAATAGGCTCTGTCGGCGATGTACACATTCAAACACTGTAATTGCATTTTCCCTGCCGGTTCCAGCTGCCCCCGATTTTTCGTGTTCCCAGTGCCAACCTAATATCAGCCCGGACAACGTTTGCCTGCATGTATGTCGTAATAGCCAGATGAGGTTTATTACCGGAAGTCTGACAACAAGAAACACCCTCCCGAGTGCCCTGGTATCATCCCAACTCCGCCAAAAAAAAATACACGGTTCTTATTTAGAGACATCCAGATGTTCTTTTGAAATGGCCAAATCACCCATTGAGGAATCCACAGAAGACGACGCCACGCACCGGGGGTCTATGAATGGACATAAACCACAAAACAGGCCCTTTGCAGCGTTACATCGGGTAGACAAACGTGTGATCCGGCAGCGGGATGTTTTTGGCCGCACAATTTTACATGTGTGCGTGCTTTCCAACGATCCGGCAAGCTTTCGCCAGGTGCTCCGGGCCGGGGAAAGCAGAAGCATCTTGATGGCCACCGACCACGAAAACGGCTGGAACATTCTCCACTATATCTACTACCACAAGCGGCTCCGGTGCTTCAATGTATTGATGGCGTTTTTGGGCTCCAATGGGGCGCCGCTGCCTGTTTTGACGGACCTTCTCAGAGGGAAAGACCACAGCGGCGCCACGCCGCTTTCGCTTCTCCAGAATGACACCAAGGACTTCTTCTGGGTCCCGCAGTATATCAACGAAAACGGGCGGTTCCACTTGGCACGCCGTTTTGCAGGGCGCCATCAGGAATGCGACTCCGGCGGAAATGGTGGCGTGGCGCCGGATACCACTATGGAAAATGACACAGAAAACACACGGGCCTCTTTACGGGGAGTCGGCCACGACTGGTGGTGTGATACAAGAGGAGGTTCCGACATCTACGTGTTTGGCGCCAATGCCAACGCCAACCTCGGCGTCGGCGACTCACACGACCGCAGTGTCCCGGTGCAAATTGACAGGCCCGAAGCAATAACCGCCGGTGCTGGAACATGCCCAAAAAGGTGTGCGCTTCTTGAAAAATTACGGTTCCAGTTCATCGAAATGTCCACGTATCATGCCGTGCTCTGTACTACAGACGGCACCCTCTACTCGTGTGGAGTTGGGTCACGTGGCCGGTTGGGACAGGGCAAAGCTTCGAGTTCCAGCCGCTTTAGGCAGGTTGTGCTCCCGGGAAGGTCTCTGGCGGTATCGAAGTGCGCCGTATCCAACAACCACACGGTGGTATTGACTGCATCCGGGGCTCTCTTTGCATGGGGCCAGAACACGCTCAATCAGTTGGGCTTCACGTCTACCGTGCCACACAAATCCTTCAAAACTATTGCGGACGTTTACGAGAACTCGCCCGTCGAGATTTCTGGGGGAGACCTCCGTAGAAAGACGTCGGAAATACGCGGCATTGCTGTGTCGAACATCCACTCGGTGGCCCACTCATCACACTCGCTATACTTCTGGGGTCTTGATATTGGCCAGATTTCTGTGGCCCACCTGGGCGAGGCCTCGGACCACCGTGTGAACGACAAATCTTATAGAGGCGTGGTTGTGCCAAAGCCAAAAGAGGTGCCGATGCGGGACGAAATCAAGCTTGTCGCCACTTGCGAGACGTGCACGTGCGTGGTCACTGTTTCAAATGAAATCTTCGTCTTCTATTCGGGACAAAGAGCCAAGCTCCCGAAGATCCCGGCGCGGGCAAGTGCCGATGCCCATTTTGACTTCTTCAAGCCCACGTGTCTCACACGCGCCCCCTCCATTAAGAAGGTGGAGATGAAGAGTCATTTGGCAGTTCACATGTTGCTCGATAGCGGTGATGTCATTGCTTTTGGTGTGACGTCGCCCGACGTCAAAGCACTACGGTCGACGCGCTACTCGTATGCATGGCTGGCCTCCGAGTCCAGCATGCGGGCTGTGGACATTGCCAATTCTTTGGACGGGTCCTTGCTTGTATGCACAAGAAATGGATCTGTGTATCTCCGCTCAAATCTGGCGGTCATGCCCCAGAGAAGATCCTCGTCCACCAGCATGGCAGGTCTCTTGCCTTTCTCCAGTAAGAAATTCAAGAAGTTGGAGGGCCTCAACCGCGTACTTCGGGCTACATGCAACGACATGTTCACATCTTTTGCGTTCATCAGAGACGACGCTGACAGCTTACCTCTCAAGCTCCAAAAAAATTACTTTTTTGAGGACATGGAGTATTTAAGCCCTTTTGTCGAGCCTGACATGTACCGGAAACAAGACCAGTTGCTCGATACAGACCACGACACAAACGGCTACGTGTCGGACTTTTTATATCCGTCGGCGTCGGAGCCAAGTGCAGTGGAAGACGACAGGCTCCTCCTTTTAAGCAGAATGAAGGCCGGTTTTTCGCCCGATGGGCCCGATAGGAAAAAAGAGCAACTGGAAACAAACGATGTTCTCAAGAAGCGAACTCTAGAAAAGTACTCAAGCGGAAAAAACAAAGAGCCGTGTTCGGACACAGTGTTTCAAAGGATTCCGGCCCTCACCATCGACTCTCACACCCAGGCGTTAAAGGGATGCATTGCTGGGGCTCCAACGTGTGCTCCGTATGAGTGGCTGAGGGAAAAGTTTTGTGACGGCAAAATCGAGTTTGCACAGTCTCCCAACTTCACCATTGGGTTCCACACTGATATTTTCAGGAAAAGGTCTAGGCTTTGTGAGCAAATCTTCCTACCGCAAGAGAATGGCGAGTACTTTGTCCATCAAAAAATCAAAGGCACATATGATGCTGCAAAACGCGTAATTCTATTCCTGTCCGAGGTGGAGCCTGTGGCGGTGTTAATTTTTGTGTATTTCGTGTACACGAACACGCTTCTCGAGGTCTGGCTAGAATATGCGGAAAATGATGTGAACATAGGAGCTTCCCGCCGGGTGAAAAGTGACTTCTTTCTGCTCATGACTTTGTTCAAGATGAACTTGACTGTAGGGAAAGACGAGCTATATCTCGCCCAGCTTCAGGACTCGAATAAGGAATTGAATGCAGATGTTACCATTTTGCTATCCAATGGTGAATCAATGCAATGTTCTTCTCTGATAATCTCCCGAAGTGCGTTTTTTGAAACCATTCTTTCTGGGCGATGGGAATCTAGCAATACCAATGTACACTTTGGTGAAGACAGCACCAACATGAAATACATTTTATTGGAGGAGATCAGCCTCATCCACATGAAAGTGATTATATCGCATCTCCAAGGATGTCATGATTTGCACGTGTTTGATGATACGCTTGCCGTTGCGGCCGATTCTTGGGATTCAGATGACTTTGTCAATTTCTTGTTGGAGACGATTGAGATTGCAGATGAGCTCTTACTTGTTCAACTCAAGCATCTATGCGAGTTGGCAATACAAGAATTCATAAGCATTGATAACGTGCTAATTCTCATGGGTCACGCTGATGGTACCGGCGCCAGCCAGCTCTTTATGGCCTGTTGCTGGTATATGTACAACAACCTCGAGAAGATCCTCTTCGACCACAGCCTCCCGGACTTGAGTGAAAGCATAGTTGAGAAAATTGAGACCCTGATTCAGCTTCTTGACAAGTGCAGGCACCCACAGTTTGTTGTGGATAACCATGGCGAAGTCAACTGGAGCGTGTTCTGCGGGATATCCGAGCTGGCCAGTAAGATAACCGTGGAGAACTTTATCACTGACCTTGCACAATTTAACGAGATTTTTATGAGTGATGCGAAAGGCTTCTCCAGCTTCGAGCCTTTGATCTGTGTGAAAACAGATGCAGCGGTCACGGCAGAAGTAAAACGCAAGCTTATGAACAGAAGAATGTCAAGTAAAGAAAGCGGAGATGTTCTCTCTGAAGTGCGCAAACTCAGCCTTTCGTCCCCCACTGCCTTGTCCAATAAGCTTGGGGCTTCAGGCAGGAATAAAAGTGATAATTTTCCTACGAAAGAAGAGGATTGTGCAGTGGTCGATGATGATGAATTTGAGGTCGTCAGGAGCCGCAGAAGAAAGTCGAAAACACGCCTTTTAAACTACAAGGGTGGAGAAACGGCGTCGCTGGAATATTTACTGGCGAATGAAAGCTCCAGCGCTGCTGTTCCTGACGTTCCCGGAAACTTGCCTCGAGGTGAGCCAGCTCCCAGAAAAGAAAGCGAGCCTATTCGGAAACACTCAGCTTCACTTCTGA
This sequence comes from Metschnikowia australis, assembly GCA_019285895.1. Lineage (NCBI taxonomy): Eukaryota > Fungi > Ascomycota > Pichiomycetes > Serinales > Metschnikowiaceae > Metschnikowia > Metschnikowia australis. The sequence goes on along the minus strand of JAGSXI010000028.1, from coordinate 7,365 downwards.
CAGGTTCTTCTCTCGGCCCTACTCTAGGTGAGACCTGGAATGGCGAGAAGAAACAGACGAGAATTAAGTTTGCGCCGGCAATGAAGCTCTCACAGAAAGAAAGACGCAAATTAAGGCACGGAAGTGATACCACGATTTCGCTTGCTGATAGCCTGAGTGGCGATAGCAGCAGTCAACAGGAATTCCGTAACCCGTGGAATATTCCTTCGTCGGGCGATACTGGGGCTCCTACTGCAGTAGAAAGCTATGGAAAGTTAAAGGATTTGCCTGTATTGGGCCAAAAAGAAGCCCTTGCACCAAAACTTTCTACCATTATGTTAGAGGAGGCCACCAGGTTAGCCGAGGAGCGACAGCCCAGGACTACTCAGACATTGCAAGAAATCCAGCAGGAACAAGAATTTGCCAATTGGTGGGAAGAGGAATGCAGGAGGGTGCAACAACTCGAGCAGGTCCAGACAGGTCCATTTTCTGAAAACAGTAGACACTCGCATCTCCTGAAGACAGAGTCGAAAAGAGGAGTCAGGCCACGGCGGGGCAGAGGCAGGCGTGGGGGCTGAACCTTTGACGCGGCAAATGAAAGAGCCAATGAAATTGGAATATAAAGTTCGATAGCCATAAATTCGTGTCATCAATGGGGGGTTTGGTATCCTAGCACCTATATACTTACATCTTCCGGAAACCAACCATAGACAGACACGCTGATGGACATGCCGTTGACCTCCACATTTTCTAGAAGCAAGCGACGTTTCTGCTCGAGCTCACCTTCTCTTTTGGCAATCTGGCCTGAGCTTGCGATGACCCGCCACCAGGGCAATTGCTCAAAAGACACGCCATCCTGTGATAAAACGGCGTTTATAGTTTGGTAGTTTTTCATCGACGAGCCCACCTGACGAGCGTTTTGAGGTTTGCCCACCAAGTAAGCTATGTGGCCATAGCTGGCCACTCTGCCTTCAGGAATCTGACTCACCGCTGAGAACACAGCATAGTGGAACGCCTTGGATTCATCGGACAACATGAGTTGCGATCCAGCCAGCGCCAACTTTCGTCCAATTAAAACGACTCAATATGCATGCAGAAAATTGTGTCAGCCAAGAAAACTTGGCGTGACAGCGCATATGCGCCTTGGCGAAAAGGCTGACAACTCAACAGACAATAAGTCACACAACCCTACAAGAAATTTTTTAGAACCGTATATATTTTGTAAAGCATATTTAAGATGAATCAACCAACTTACAAAGCCAACAAAGCACCAGCAGCCAAAGCAACTGCACCAGCAGCGTATTGCTTGTTACCGGCACCCTCGTAAGAGGAGACAGCGGCGGAGGTGGTCCAGTTAGAAGCCGAGGAGTAGACAGCAGAAGACATGGCAGCAGAAGACATGGCAGCAGAAGTCATGGCAGCAGAAGTCATGGTGGCTGGGCAGTCAGTGACATTCTCGTCACAAGAGGTGATGGTCACCAAAGTGGAGAAAGAGTCGACCTCAGTGACGGTAGAGACAGCAGAGGCGACAGCGGCGAGGACGGCGATGATGGAGTATTGCATTATAACGAGAGACAGGTAGTTGGTAGATCAGTTGATGGATAGAAAAATCATCTGCACCGGAGGGGCCTGGGGTTTATATAGACTTTTCCAAGGCGTCGCAGCCAGGTATTTCGGATTTCCAGTGGGGCAATTTTTGAAGGGCGCTCGTTGTGCATTCAATACATATGCGCTCTTTCTTAAAGTAGCTCCCAGACCGTGTCTTGGACGGCATACTATTGTCGCTGATAGCTTTAATCCTGTATGTTGCCGGACTGCTTGCTTAAACAGGTCTGACCCAAACAACTGGGCAGCCGCAATATTCTTGACATTTACCTGCACACACTATTGAAGCATGCTGGTTTTCCTACCACACAGGTCAGTTCTGTACGTAGCACCGCGCCCAGGCGTTAGATGTCGGAGAAATTGAGAAGTCGGGCTAGATGCGGTAGTCGCGTTCGCGAAACTCTCATGTGACAGACCACGCAACACGGGTTCTGCGGTATGAGGAATTCGCTGTGGCTGAGAGCATCTCAGTACACCGTGGTGCTGTCCGGCACCACGCCGGCTAGATCACGCCGGATGTGAAAGCCTCAAAATTCACCTTAACTACGAGAGAGCCTGAAATTCATCAGCACAGGGTTGTGAGTCTATTGTTTTCTTTGCACCTTGGTCTCTTGATCACTCCGGTGCAATCATCGAGTCATAGCATGCAGGTCCGATACTCGAACTTCTTATTATGGCCAAGGGTCTCACCTCTGGTGTGAAATAAGACAGGACTCGGCAGTTTTGTGCGCCAATATTCCATTTTGGCGCCCTACAATGAAAAGTGATACCATGGCTGGGCAGCCCAGCTTTTTCCTGTGTGTTCATACCAAACAAGTCCAGGGCTTAACCGAAAAAAAATAAGAGGCTGTGTTTTCCAGCATCCAATGCATTTTCAAGATTTGTGTCAGGCTTATCGTAGTCTGCGCTATAAGCAGAAACTGCGGGTTTCGAGACTGCTTCAATTTTTGAAACTGCCTCTAAGCCGCATTGTGCCATCGTGCGCGGGTCGGCTAGCGAAAAAAAAAAGAAACAAACAAACAAAGGAGAGTCGTGGAGAGATATGCAATCTATTCTATTGGCGAAAATGACAATGAACATGGAAACGACGGAAATTTTTTCTCTATTGTTCTATATGTGGAAAGCCCAGGTCACCCAGAACAATGTAAATAAAAATTCTGGGTTGTGCTTCTCATTCCGGAACGATAGCCTGTCTAAACATACAGGTCCGGGTGGTGTTTTGGTGAGGCGGGCGCCCCTTTTTCATTGTTTTGTTTCAAGAAGATTAATTTTCTTTGTCTTTTTTTCTTTCGGAATATGTACCGGAACACGCCATTTTCCCACCGCGCTTGGCGATTGTGACCTTTTTTCTATTTCTACATTCCTATGATCCTTGTGTGGATGAACGCTTGGGCTGTTTCTTGATCCATCAACATTTCATTGGTGGTATCGACTTTGCTAATTCCTCTGTCTGTGTTTTTTTAAGTTCTCCAAGGTTCCGCATGCACTATACTCAACGCACCATACCCCATCTACAGAAAACTGGCCCGAATGTAATTCGTATTTTTCTACTATGCGCGTCCTGGCCCGTGTCATCGCTCATCACCTCTATAGATAGAGGGGCTTTGATGGCGTTTCCCAAATTATTTATTTTTGTTTTCGAATACTCAATACCTTCTAGATCTTACTCTGTCTTCGTTTTATTTAGTCCCTCTATCACCGTTCCCGACGCAAAGCCAGCGGAAGTTCCAGGGCGTCTGTGTGCTGCTCGAGCCACTTCAACAGCAAGTAGCAACGTAACAAATCTTCGTTTTCCTCAGATCTGGCTCTTTCTGTCCTGACCTCGTCTTCTTCATTTTCAGAAAAAGCCCCGAATCCCAGCCCAGGTGAGGCATCCACGTCTGCAAGTGTATTGATGGGCACTCTGAGTTGTGCCTGCGCCAATGATATCAATGTTGCCAGATTTTCAGAGGCCTTGAGCCTGAGCAAAATCTTCTGAATCACTTTCCTGAGGTCCCTCCCCTCACGACGATGTTCCTCCCCGAAAAAAAGAGCCAAGTCATGCTCTAGAAATGGAAAGATCGTCGCGGCTCCCATGAAACATGCCTGGAAATTCTGTAGAAGTAGACATTTGAAAGCAGTCAAGGGCGAATTTTCGACGATCAGTTCTTGAAGTCTTTCAATTCTGGTTTTATGTAATCGTGCTGCGAGTCTCACGCATTGCTGGCTGATAGCATTGCAGATTCTCACGTGGAGACTCGTTGCCGACCTGAACAGGAGCGAGACACATTTGAATACTGCGTGATCGAGCAGGTTTTCGTTCCCTTGCAGTAAGACGTTCTGTTCAATCCAATCGCTGATTTCGATGCCAAAGATGAAGGACGCAATCATAGTACTCGCGACCCCTAATATAGCGAATATCGTAGGGTCAAGCAACTCGTAGAAGAGATCGCCTCCCATTAAAAACATCGTGAATCCGATTTGCAACACCAGCTGCAAAAGAAAGACCCTATTATCATTCACGATATTGATTATTGCTCCCAAGGCGGTGCCATTTTCTTGTTGCCGGAGACCCAATATTTCATCCTCAATATCTCTGGCTGCTAAGGCTGGTTCACCTACTAAACGCTCGGGTTCTGGGTTTTGTCCTACGGTTCCATTTCTGTGACTTGCGTTTTGGGGATGTTCGCTGGGATTTGTAGATGGCCCAGCTGTTGGGGGTTCAATGCGGTCATTCCTGACGGTTGTTTCAGGCGAAATATGGCTAGAATGCTGAGCTGGTGAATCTGTGAAGTGCCGTGTTTCGCTGAGTGGCGATATCACTATTGGCGATTCTGCGCGAGCCCGGAAGGCTGTATCATTTAAAGCTCCAGAAGTAGATCCAGTTCTTACTTGGTTCAAAGAACGGGATTCCTCTGAAATATCGATTCCAAGCTGTGCGAGTTTGGCCATTGCGTGTGCGTTCAATAAGAGACTTCCGTCAGGTGTAAAGATACATTCAGCAGTTGTTAATCCAAATGACCGACCCTTGATTTCTAGCTCGTAAAACTCAGAAGAAGGGCACATTGCGTTTCTCTGAGCAAGTCCAGTTTCAGGCATCGGCTCGCTTGGATCAGTCGATGGTCGAGTTGCATCCAAATTTCGCGATTCCCGTCCAGAATCTGGGGTTTCGACCTCTGTTACGACAACGTACTTGATCTGAGGTACTGTTGCGGGTGATTCCTCCAACTGAATGATTTCCAGAAGCCGTGACAGGTTGTTCTTGCTGTGTATTCTGGAGAAACAGTGCTGACTTGTGTAGAGCTCTAGCTGATCACTACTGACCGCCGCTTGACGGGAAATTTCCTCCTTTAAGTCCTGGATCAAAATGTTTCGATCAACAAACACTGTGAAAGGGAGGCAAGGATTTAATGGCTGCTTCGCCTCAACGTATACTGGGCATCTAACAGGGCTTCTTTGAAGTCTTAATTGGACCGTGTAGAGTGGGGGCACGTCTAGGCTCAAGACTTCTCGTAGATTCATATCCTCTTTTAAAGCCAGATCCTTGAAACTTATCTTAGTTTCCCCAGGCGCAAGGCCAAATTTCAAGGTGACTAGTTCCTTAATACTCAGCACTGAAGAGAAAAGAGACTCGCGTGAGAAGCACCTCTGTATGTCGCCAGAGCCTGAGGTCCTCTGTAAAACAACTTCCACATCAAACAATTCTGGAACAGTTTGTATGTTTGTGACAGTAGCCGGGTCCGTATAATCAGCAACAAGCGAAATGCCGTGGAAACTAGTCTCACGAGGGCTATTAACACAAAAGATTTCAGAAAGCAGCAAGCTATCCGAGATTTCTTTGGAGAATAACAAAAACAGTAAATACAGTGACTGAAGCTCTTGGTTGGGGCTAAAAGTCCAGATCAGGTGGCGAATATGAGCTAGAGTGTGGCGTAGAGTTACACGTACGCTTTCATTATCCCAATCGGAGGTGTCAACGGCTTTATTCACATGACTCACCGGTAGGTTCAACACGAAGGTTTCGTCCATTTCAACTTGGGTGTGGGAAGATTTTTGAGAGGATACCGGCGTTTTGGTATTGCGACCACGGATCTTAAAAAGCATAGTTCGTGGAGTTTCTGGGTTTGACACCTGTTCGGACTGCATATAGTGGTGGGATTTAGTACCGTGGATCAGAAGGATAAGAATACCACTTGAACTAATTAGAATTATGCAATTTCCTATGATAATAAAAGTAGTTTTCAATATGGACAGATTTCGAAGAGTGTGTTTGGTAATCACCTTTTTTCGAATTTTGTAACTCTATTTTGGAATAGAGAACATAGTTAGGTGTGCGTTGTGTCAATATTAAAGTGCGATTAATGTCTCTCAATTGCTAAGATTTGAAAATGGAAAAAAAAAGTTTATTTTTCCACAAGCACCTGATCCAATTTCGAACAGCTTAGCATCAAATCAAGCAGAATTGTCTCTGGAAAAGCCATTAAACATAATTTAAACAAGTTTTCAGCTTTGAAGTCCGAAGAAATGGCAGGTGCGGCTCACCTGTTATATGAGTGCTTCGGTATTTCTTCGCGTCAGCCCGAAAGTGGGACATAAATCACTTGTTTATCAAAGATTGACTTTATCACGTTTTGAAAGATTGATTCTGTATTTCTCAATTGGTTATCAGCCCTGCCGCTTAGAACACTGAGCTATATCAATTTCAATACAGTTAAGGAAAAACGGCTAGAGTATTATGTGTCTTGTTGAACTTGCGCAAACTTATGAGATAAAGTAAAAAATTCCCATATGCCATATTTTTCAGACAAACCTGGAAAGAGCTGTTGGCAAGAAGTGACCATATTGACTTTTGCAAGGAAAGAAGGTGGCACTCTGGCAAGTTTCAAACGACGTGGCAATTTTCTCTGAATGATAGAGCCTGTTGCACTGGCCTTTAGACAAATTGTCAGGTCAGTAGATATGAAAAGATTTCAAGCCATTTTTTCAAGTAACATTGTGACGAAAAAAAGCATAAAGACTGCCTATGGTCCACATGATGAAATAGCAAATCCTGCTCTGAAGGGGGCATACTTGAAGGTTGATTCAAGTCTCGAGAGAATAAACGAAATTATAGTTTTTCTCCTTCAATTCCTTTTGCTTCATATTGAAGGGTAGAAATGGTGTTCCTCAACCCCTTTATATATACGGCAGTTTTAAACAGACCAGTGGCCTGAGGTCGGGTGAGGCGAAATAACCATAAACGTTTACCTCTTTTATATATGTAACATATTTTAGAAAGTTTGATTGTATTAACTAGGGTCGACTATATATTTTTTTTTGTTTTTATGTTTTCTGATTTTTTTGATTCTGATAGTTTTGTCTTTGGAAATTCAAGCTGTCATTGAGTCTGCACTGATTTCGATAGAGGGTCTGATAGGATGCTCCACCGGGTATGCTGTTCAAACATGATTTAAGAGATGTTGTGGCTTTAACAAGGAGGGCTTATATCTGCAGAGCACTCTTCAGCCCTCTACTTGTTGGAGACCAATGGAATTCATGGTCGCCAATTTCAGCCAAAACCAGGAAAGGATTGAGAAAAGAGAGGGATTGTTTTGTTAACTTTGGCCCAAAAGAGCATTTCTGATCAGTCAGGATTTTTCCCACAGCATTCACCACAAAATCGCTTGGTTCAGGACTTTTGCGAGAGTTTCTGCGTTTTCTGCCTTGAACCTCCCAACCAGCATCAGAAGCATCTGATTTAGGAATATCAGACATTTCAACGATGGTTTCGAAGCAAGCCGAAACCAAAATTGGATCCTCGCC
>JAGSXI010000027.1:0-86356 GCA_019285895.1 Metschnikowia australis | reverse complement strand
CTACTTTGACTCAAACTGGTCCATCGACTGACACGATTATTGTTGAAGTTCCCACTCCAACTGAAACCGTGACTTCTGTGTGGACCGGTAGCTTTTTGACATCTACCACTGTTACTGGAGCACCTGGTGAGAACAACACAGTGATTGTGCAATATCCAAGAGAGTTGACCACCATCACTCGGACATGGACTGGAGCTGAAGTTACTACTTTGACTCAAACCGGTCCATCCACCGACACGATTATTGTTGAGGTTCCCACTCCAACTGAGACCGTGAATCTGATGTCTGTTTCCAGCAGTAGTTCAACTATACTTTCTTCCGCCGAATTGTCTTCCGTCAACTCTTTCGAGACTTCTTCGATTCCTTCCACTTCGGCTTCACCTTCTACTGAGTCGGACACTTATTCTTCCTCTAAGGGAACGTTCAGAGACCCCGTGACTTCTTTGCCAATTTCGAGTGTTTCTCATACAACCACTTCTCCCGGTTTTCTTTCCACCGTTTCTGATTCTGTGAGTGCTTCGACGCCCGTGACTTTGGAATCTATGGGCTCATCTAGTCCAACCTCCGGTCACTTGTCTCTTTCTTCTAGCTCTCTTGCTAGTGATTCGGGCTTGTCCGTCTCCCCTGGAATTTCTGCAGATGTTACATCAGCATCACTGTCCCTGGCTTACTTCACTTCAAGCGCTTCAGATGTGAGAGGCTCTATTCAATCTGTTGCCGGATCATCAGATTCGATGTTCCTGACTATTGAACTTCGTTCAAGTGATCAAATATCATTTGTTTCGTCCACTGAAAGTTTGATTATCACCGAATCAGAGACTTCGACTTCGACTTTGCTGTCTAGCACTATCGTCTTATCTTCTTCTTCCATGGAGTCTTCTGCGAATGCTGTTCTGACGGGCGTTCCAGGAACACTGGTTTTTGCGCCGGCTTCAAGTGCTACCGGATCATCTGTTTCTTTAGAGAAGACTTCTTCAGCAGCCTCAGATTATCCATCTTTTGTATCGACTTTTAGCGTGACTGGCCCATCTTTAGCCTCTAAAGAATCTTCTGCGGTTACTGATAGCTCACGCTTCTCGGAGTCTTTGAGCCCAGTTTCATCCTTTACTGTTTCTGGTTCTTTCATCAGTCCAATTGCTTCGCCGTCTGTCACAGATGAAGTTTCTTCAAGTATCTTCGATTCATATGTTAGATCTGCTGATTCTTCCTCTGATTTGGGTGCGTTGAGTTCTGAATCGCCGTTGACCTCTTATTTCTCCGTCTCTACGGCTAGTGCTGATGTTACCCTTGCAACCGAAAGCTCTTCTATTTCAACATGGATATCTATTTCATCATCGGTACCTGGATTTTCAGATGGATTGGCCCAATCTTCTGATTATACTAGTTTGAGCTCGAGATTCAGTTATTTTCCCAACACAACGTCAACTGGACATTCTGGTTCGACAGAGGCTCTCACTCAGCTATCTTCTGGAACTGGCTCCTTTGTTACAGTGTCTCCTATTTATCTGACAAACACAAACACTTTGCGCCCAGATGAAGGGAGCTTTTCGGTCTCACCCGGAGTCGGGAAATCTTCTGTTGTTCAAAGTGTTGCTACCAGATCAGACGCATCCAAGCCAATTGTCCCTGGTACTCCCACGTATGACCAGCTGTCCACTACTACTAAAGATATGACTGGCGCTTCAAGTCAACAGGCTACTGAGGTCCAAAATGAATCGTCCACGCAATCCTTACGTTCCGTGTTCTGTTACAGAGGTTCGTGTCAAACCATTTCCCCAGAGGAACATTCAGCCGAATCGTTGACTGCATCAATCACTGAGCCAGCTGCAGAAACTTCGACCATGACAGAGGCTGAGACGCCAGAAACTGAGACGCCAGCCGAGTCTTGGACCATGACAGAGACTGAGCCAGCTGCAGAAACTTCGACCATGACAGAGGCTGAGACGCCAGAATCTGAGACGCCAGCCGAGTCTTGGACCATGACAGAGACTGAGACGCCAGAAACTGAGACGCCAGCCGAGTCTTGGACCATGACAGAGACTGAGCCAGCTGCAGAAACTTCGACCATGACAGAGGCTGAGACGCCAGAAACTGAGACGCCAGCCGAGTCTTGGACCATGACAGAAACTGAGAAGCCAGCCGAGTCTTCGACCATGACAGAGACTGAGACGCCAGAAACTGAGACGCCAGCCGAGTCTTGGACCATGACAGAGACTGAGATTCAAGAAGCATCTTCGACTAACTTTATTGTCGACACATCAAACTCTGGGACTTCTTTTAGTGGAGACTCATTCCAGACGCAGTCTTTCAGCTCAGGTTCTAGTTCAGCTTCCTCTGAGCCTTCTCAAATTTCCATCATGGAGGGTGGCGGTTCTAAACCCGTCATTCTGCTCATGGTGCTTTTGCCCTTTTTTGCGATGGTCTTCTAAACCCATCCATCCGCATTTCTGCAGAAAACATTCTTTCTTTTCGTTATCCTGCTTTTCGTTATCTTCCTTTAGGTTGATTCTATACCGTTGTATTTTAATTTGTTATTTCGTTCATTGACTGAACACACTTAGCACACGTAGAAATCTGGCAAACGCAGTCAACGGAACCTGAACAAACGCTATTGCAGTCATGAGATCTTCACATCACAAATTTGTGAATCCCCAAATCCTTAACCTACCAGCCCACGAGGAACAGGTGTGTTTTCCCCCATTCATAATTTTTTCCCGATATTTATATGCACATAGCAGAGATATGTATCAGGTCTTCGTATTTAAGGTAATTTACGAAGGCTCGCGGCCCGAAGCTTATTAGCCGAAGCATCAGGGCGAAAAAGGACCGTTAAATGTGTAAATACATTGCCACGTGTAACAATGTAAAGTTCGGTATCAAATGTGGCTGTGTGGTCGGCCAGATTTGATTGAAGGGGCAAAAAATGGAACATATTCGACCATCGTGAATCAAACAACCCCAACAGAATCTGTAGCTGTATGGAATTAGCTGCAGGTGGTCTGGAAAAGCGGGACATGCAAATTTGTAGATGCACAACAATCACGACAAGTCTTTTGCATCGTCTATATCGGAGTATAAGACCACGAAACTCGGAGATATGTTTACCGCCGACAGCGCGAGATTGTCGTACCAATGTGGATCTGGCCTGTCCATGGGTACGAGGCAATAAGCTTTGTACTTGCTCTTCTAGCGAGGAACTGTGTACTTGCACGAGCTTAATTTTCGATGAAACACACAGCCATGCCAAGGCGTACGGGTTCTGAAACCAAACCAGCGTATTGTAATCCGAATAACATTCCGAGTGCTTGTTCCAGTGAAGTGGGCGACTGCACACGGCCAGGCGTGCGTGCATATAAGGAGACAGTCTGCAGTGTTTGACAGGCTGTTCGAACCGCCCGTTCTCAGATCCAGGCCGGCGTGTATCGACATGTACTGCGTTTCACAGAACAAAGTTTAATAATAACCATCAGATAGCATGCATACCCAAAGCTGCCGTGTGCAGTTAATCAAATGAAGGGCGAAAGAAAAGTCTTTCAGTTGCACCAGACTTTATCCTCAAAAGTAGTAGGCATGCCATTTTTGGGAGCATCCTCAAAACCCTTGATGGTGCTGGCTCACACACAAAACAATAGGGAGCAAGCGCTTCCCTTCGACTCAAGGTGCCAGGTGACTATAAAGGATCAAGTCCATGTAATTTGAGACTGGTCAAGTGTATCCCACGCAGGATATGCGTTGTGGAGCAATCACCCATCGAGACCGAGACGCCATCTTTTTAAGAAACGGGGTTTTGTGACAGGAGTTCTCGCGCAGCAGAGTTTATTGAATGACCTCCTTGAAGCTGAAACAGAGCTTCACGGAGCTTCACGGGGCCTGCGGACACTGGCCCCAATAGTGTACAAGCCAATCCCGGCAATCCAACACCAAGACTGTACCTTATCTGGCCCGCAAGAAGCATATCGAGAGTTTCCATAGTCACTGTATCGAATCTGCCGCTCACCAGAGGTTGATCGCGTGCTGAGTGCCGGTACCCAATACAGAAGGGTTTGTGAGCCGAATTGCTCCGGGGGTAGCATGCACCTCTTTTTCAATTCGTGATTCACACAAGTCCGCAAATGTGCTTTAGGCTTCTGCTGCTGCATAGATCGCGCTTCTGAATGGCAAATGTGCCTACACACACACGAAAGAGGCACCACGCGGGATGAGAACCATTGCAAAATTCGAAACACATCGGACTACACATTCCACCCAGAGAGGCTCACTTAAGAACAGCGGAGTCACCATGAAAATGCCGGTCCAAAATCAAGAGCGCCAGCCAAAATTCTTATGCTTCCCATATTCCTCTTTTTGGCGTCGACTATCGCGGTAACTTCTGGGTGCACACCTGCGACTATTGGCACCACCGGTTTTCTCGCCCGGTTTTACAGCTATGGACTTCGTGATGACTCGGGATGGGACGCCGGCTTTTTCAGCTCCGGATATAAGACCACGCTCTTGCAAACTGTCGCGGGAGTTACTGAGAGCAATTTCCAATTCTCGGACCAGCCAGATCGTGTTGTCATCCACAACTCCATCTATGGGTTCCACACGACCATCTCTAATATCTCGCTTGAATTAAGCGCGTTTTTCTTAGCCCCCTCCACAGGTACCTTTACATTTAGATTGGCTGCAGACAACGGCGCATCTTTGCAGTTTGGTTCCGGCCAAGCGTGTTGCAACGATGCTTCTGGAAGCGTGAGCGGCGATTTTAGTATCGACACTTTGGGTCCTGCTGGTGGAGGCGGCGCAACTGACGTGAATGTGGAAACCGCCTCTTTCAATCTCATAGCAGGAATTTACTACCCCATCAAAATTGTCATGTTCAACTGGCAGGGAAATGTTGGTCTTGATTTGCAGATGACAGATTCATCGGGCACGACGATCTCAGAATTGGGGCCCTATGTTTTCCAAGCCACCTTCCAAGACAGTGTTTGCTACACCACCGTGACTTCAATTTGGACCAATTCGTATACATCTACCACGACACAAACTGGGACTCTGACGAACACAGTCATAGTAGAGATCCCGAAATATACGACCACAGTCACCAGCACGTGGTCTAATCCTTATACTTCTACCACCACTGCGACAGGCTCCCTGACAAACACAGTGGTGATCGAGGTGCCGACTCCAGCCATCACAATCACCTCCATCTGGACAGGGACATATTATACGCTGACCACTATAACAGGGGGTCCCGGCCAGACCAATACTGTGATTGTAAATCAGCCCAAGACCACCACTACGGTCACTAGTACATGGTCCGATTCGTACACCACCACAACAACAGACACTGGATCATTAACAGACACTGTCATTGTTGAAGTCCCTACTCCCACCGTAACTGTGACTTCCATCTGGACAGGCGGATACACGACATCTACCACAGTAACTGGAAGCCCGGGCGAGAATAACACGGTGATCGTCGAGGTTCCTCCTGCGTTGACTTCGATTACAAAGACATGGACAGGATCATACACCACTTCCTTCACCAATAGTGGAAGTGAAACTAACACAGTTATCGTTAAGGTACCCACTCCAACAGTTACGGTCACTTCCTACTGGACAGGTAGTTACACCACCTCTACTACCGTGACAGGAACACGAGGCGAAAATAACACGGTGATTGTCGAGATACCATCCACTGTTTTCTCATCAACCTCCTCAAGCTCTTCTTTTGGATCCTGGACCAATTCATCGAGTATCTCCTCGACCTCAATGTCTTCTGTTGAATCCTCGATTGCTTCGTCGACATATGTTTCATCGGTTGAATCATCTACCGCTGAATCATCTTCCGTTGTATCGTCTTCCGCTGAATCATCGTCCGTTGTATCATCTTCGTCATCGTACCCCGTATCGTCGGGTGTCTCGTCGACATATGTTTCCTCAGTTGAATCATCTTCCGCTGAATCATCAACCGCTGAATCATCTTCCGCTGAATCATCAACCGCTGAATCATCTACCGCTGAATCATCTTCCGCTGAATCATCAACCGCTGAATCATCTTCCGCTGAATCATCAACCGCTGAATCATCTTCCGCTGAATCATCAACCGCTGAATCATCTTCCGCTGAATCATCAACCGCTGAATCATCTTCCGCTGAATCATCAACCGCTGAATCATCTTCCGCTGAATCATCAACCGCTGAATCATCTTCCGCTGAATCATCAACCGCTGAATCATCTTCCGCTGAATCATCAACCGCTGAATCATCTTCCGCTGAATCATCGTCCGTTGTATCGTCGTCCGTTGTATCATCTACTGCTGAATCATCTACTGCTGAATCATCTTCGTCATCGTACCCTGTATCGTCAGATGTCTCGTCGACATATGTTTCATCAGTTGAATCATCTGCGTCATCGTACCCCGTATCGTCGGGTGTCTCGTCGACATATGTTTCCTCAGTTGAATCATCTACTGCTGAATCATCTACCGCTGAATCATCTTCGTCATCGTATCCCGTATCGTCGGGTGTCTCTTCGACATATGTTTCATCTATTAAATCATCGTCCGCTGAATCATCTTCGTCATCGTACCCCGAATCGTCGGGTGTCTCGTCGACATATGTTTCATCTGTTGAATCGTCTTCCGCTGAACCATCCTCCGCTGAATCATCTACTGCTGAATCATCTACCGCTGAATCATCTTCGTCATCGTACCCCGTATCGTCGGGTGTCTCGTCGACATATGTTTCATCAGTTGAATCATCTACTGCTGAATCATCTACAGTTGAATCATCTTCCGTTGTATCATCTTCCGCTGAATCATCTACTGCTGAATCATCTACTGCTGAATCATCTACTGCTGAATCATCTACAGTTGAATCATCTTCCGTTGTATCATCTTCCGCTGAATCATCTACTGCTGAATCATCTTCCGCTGAATCATCTTCGTCATCGTACCCCGAATCGTCGGGTGTCTCGTCGACATATGTTTCATCAGTTGAATCATCTACTGCTGAATCATCTACTGCTGAATCATCTACTGCTGAATCATCTTCGTCATCGTACCCTGTATCGTCAGATGTCTCGTCGACATATGTTTCATCAGTTGAATCATCTTCGTCATCGTACCCCGTATCGTCGGGTGTCTCGTCGACATATGTTTCCTCAGTTGAATCATCTACTGCTGAATCATCTACCGCTGAATCATCTTCGTCATCGTATCCCGTATCGTCGGGTGTCTCGTCGACATATGTTTCATCAGTTGAATCATCTACTGCTGAATCATCTACAGTTGAATCATCTTCCGTTGTATCATCTTCCGCTGAATCATCTTCCGCTGAATCATCTACTGCTGAATCATCTACTGCTGAATCATCTACTGCTGAATCATCTACAGTTGAATCATCTTCCGTTGTATCATCTTCCGCTGAATCATCGTCCGTTGTATCGTCGTCCGTTGTATCATCTACTGCTGAATCATCTACTGCTGAATCATCTTCGTCATCGTACCCTGTATCGTCAGATGTCTCGTCGACATATGTTTCATCAGTTGAATCATCTTCGTCATCGTACCCCGAATCGTCGGGTGTCTCGTCGACATATGTTTCATCAGTTGAATCATCTACTGCTGAATCATCTACAGTTGAATCATCTTCCGTTGTATCATCTTCCGCTGAATCATCTTCCGCTGAATCATCTACTGCTGAATCATCTTCCGCTGAATCATCTTCGTCATCGTACCCCGAATCGTCGGGTGTCTCGTCGACATATGTTTCATCAGTTGAATCATCTTCGTCATCGTACCCCGAATCGTCGGGTGTCTCGTCGACATATGTTTCATCAGTTGAATCATCTACTGCTGAATCATCTACTGCTGAATCATCTACTGCTGAATCATCTTCCGTTGTATCATCTTCCGCTGAATCATCTTCCGCTGAATCATCTACCGCTGAATCATCTTCGTCATCGTACCCTGTATCGTCGGGTCTCTCTTCGACGTATGTTTCATCAGTTGAATCGTCTTCCGGTGCTGAATCTTTGAGTTCTATCCCAACACATGTTTCTCTGGCTAAATCATCGTCCGTTGCTGCGTCCTCAATATTTTCAAAGTCAGGATTTTCTACGGTTACTGTCACATCCGTTACTTCTGCAGCCTCTTCGGGGGCCCAGTTATCGAAAACGACTCTGGTTAGTGTTTCCATTGATTTAGATTCGAGTTCCAGTTACAGCTATTTCGGCAATCCGACGTCTGCAAGTAGCATTGTTTGCACTGATGGATGTTCGCCTGTTATTCTGGTGGCCGTTTCATCCACCCCACTAGTTACGAGTTCTTCGATCCCGGCGATGAGCACTATCCGCTCGGACAAGGTTAGCTCTTCAATTGTGCCTGATGGTGAAGAGTCTGCCGGCATGTCAAACATTGTTACAAGCACTGACACTTTGAATTCAATCGCGGTGGGAAGCTCTACACGTGAAGGACCAAGTGTCGACTCGATGGAGTCAGGTCTGGTTTATGTTGCAACTGAGACTGAAACGTTCACGCATACCATCCGTTCGACATTCTGTTTCAAAGGGACATGTTTCACCAAAGTAGAGACCGAGCTGTATACACAGACTTCAACTGTGAAAAACACAATAACACCAGAAATTTCTTTGACTGAGACAGTTCACGCAAGTTTGACGACGTCGGCGAAGGGAAGTCTGTCGTTGACGAATTCTGCTCCTGCCAACTCTTTTTTCGCTCAATCTTCTTCCACAGGCTCAGTTTCCAGTGAGTATGTCTTGAAAGAGTCCGGCTCTGCAAGCTTGATCTCTGCGTTGTCTACATCTTCCATGTCATTGGCTGTCGACTCAATACCAGCTTCTTCAGTTCCATTCCCTACAATTTCTGTTTCGGCGGAGTCTGCCTCGGAAGTAAGGGCTCCTGAGAAGAGTGGAATGACTGTTTCCGCGATGGCTGCCCCCGAAGAGACTCCATCTACAGCATCTACTCCTGAAGAGACTGCTTCTGGAATGACTGTTTCCGCAATGGCTGCCCCTGAAGAGACTCCATCTACAGCATCTACTCCTGAAGAGACTGCTTCTGGAATGACTGTTTCCGCAATGGCTGCCCCTGAAGAGACTCCATCTACAGCATCTACTCCTGCTGGGTATGCTCCTGAAGAGACTGCTTCTGGAATGACTGTTTCCGCGATGACTGCCCCTGAGGAGACTCCATCTACAGCATCTACTCCTGCTGGGTATGCCTCTGAAAAGACAGATTCTATGGGGCACTCTGAAATGACTGCTTCAGTCATTGCTGCTTCCGCAAGTATTGTCTCTTCTAAGGCTGCTCCTACCAGCTCGTCTTCTGCTGAGCCAACGAGGATTTCCATCCAGGAAGGAAGTGCCTCCAAATCAGCTGTTCTGTTCATCGTGCTCGTTCCAATTTTCGTGATGCTTATCTAGTTTCATCTGCTCGTATTTTCGTGATGCTCATTTGAGTCCATCTGCCCCTACTTTCGCAAAGATATTACTCAAATAATGTGTTTTGAGCTTTCAATACACATTTTTATTCGCACTAGCTTAACCATTTTCATACTGGCACCGGCCAGGTTCTGAGTTCTGTCTTGAGCCGGAAATATTGCCACATTTCTTGCATACTCTCAAGCACGCTCAAGTAGAAATTGTCTCCTTTCCACAGCTCAAATACTGACAAAATTTGATGGATGGTATGGCTTCTTCAGTGGGAATCTGCGCACGGCAGCACATGTGAATTTTACTCAACTCATGAATCATGCGGCCTAGGAATTTCTTATTCTTGTTAAAGAGTGAAGTTAGGAGCAATTTGTTGAACAAAGGTTTATGAAAACACATTTCATTTTGGCTGAGAAGATGTAAGCTGCTGTCATAATTTCGACGGCGGCAAAAAGTGTTTTCGCAGCAAGTGGCGGTCACGTGCCCTGTGACTCGTGGTTGGTGACTTTCAGACATTGCTTATCGGATCCAAGTGTGTAGATATATGTACCTTTTTGGAGATGGCTTTACGATAAACCAGACCCGCACGCCAAAAAAGGTATTCGCTGCCGCCTGCGGGCCAGACACCCTGCTTCATGAAGCAGCTACTACACGTCACGTGACGTGACGCGACTCACCATGGTTTGGTCTCTAAACGGGGTCCAATCGATAAGACCCTATCGGCTTGAGCCTACTGGACCTGAACGCAACGATTCTTCTCGCGTATCGAGTTTTGCTTGATCCGTCATTGAGAATTTGCAGAGCTCTGCGGCTCGATACTACAGAAAAATTTCAGGTGAATATATGAACCTTCCGACTAAGATGATTAGGCTCTGTTTGTGAGACGCCACTCATCAAAGATGCTTTGTTGAAAATGATACCAAGCACATGAAAATTTCGGAAGTTCTACGAACAAAGGCTTTTCAAATCTTGATTCCAAATCGCCCAGAGATGCCGACCGGAACATTTGATTTTTGGGCCCTGTTCTTGCCTCACTATGATTTTCAGCTGTGGGATATTGGCCAAAAAGCATCTTTTTTTTGTTTCATGAAAACACAAATGGATTTGTACAAGTGGTTTTTGTATCTGGTCTATGTGTGTTGTCCGATGAATCCAGCTAGAAAAAAGTCGAAATAGGGAAGAATGGGGCCCATGCTAATTTGTCCGGCGGGCTCTGAATGTGGAAAGCCGTGAATTGTGTCCCCAGCGTACGGATAGCCCAAGAACGCCTAGATACAGCTGGCATTGCAATTTTCCAACCCTGATTTCCATACTGCTTGTATGTGAGCTAGTGCAAAACAGGAATTTGCACGAGAAGCCCAAAACAGCTTTCCAGATTTATCCTTTCGAGGACCATCAATCGCCGACCCTCAAAATTCAAGAGGACCGGGAAAGAAAGTACCTCTGCTCCAGTACAATTCCTTGGCTTTCTGTTTAGCTTAGGATTATCTGAGCTAGTCCATATACCGTAAGGAGGATCATTTAAGCTTCCTGGAACCAGGACAGGTCGCCTACAATTACTTCCTTGATCCCGTACTCAAAGGAAACTTGAGAATTTTAGAGACGTTTATCCATCATGCACTTCCATGATGTGAAGTTTCACGAACAGAAGATGGTATCACAAAGCACACTCACAGTAAGCACGGAAACATACTGGACTAGCGTCTTCCAGAAATACGAAATGACGCTTGGCCTCCAGCCATTGAAAATCGTCAGTCTACAACTCAGGCATACTGGTATTTGGTTCATTGACAAGTAATTAAATAACATGGGCCGCACTTGCTTGTGCCACCAAATGATTTGGCAACAAACCTCGCTGGCCCGCTTCTAAAGTATAAAAGATTATGGTTGTGGGGATCTCACTAACGAATATTAGGCAGTTCCAACCTTTTCTTCCGAAGAAGCCAGGTGAGAGTGCATCAAATCGGGGTTTTCTTCATGAGAGGCGTCCATTTTGCGTGTAAGCTCAGCATCCGTGGCAATTGGCACTGACGGCTCCCACGAAGCAGACCTCCAAGCAGGCACGTTTTCTTCCCAAAGCTGGCCGATTTCTTCCAACCTCTTGCCCTTTGTTTCAGGGAAAAAGAAGAATACGTGGATGAACATACACGCACAGAACGTGGCGTAAATACAGTATGTTTTCCAAGTGATGTTCCTGAATGACGAAGGCGTGAACATGGCAATCGCAAAGTTGAAGATCCAGTTGGCGGAGGTGGAAAGAGCCGCTCCTCTTTGTCTCGATTGCGAGTCGCCCCACACCTCCGAGCAGTAGACCCAGATACCAACACCCCAGGAAAACGCAAACGAACAGACAAACAAATAGCAGCACGCAATGACACCTTTAGCTGCTGACTTGTTTTCATCGGGAATCGTGATCCGCACGGTGTCGGAAATAAAGGCTGGTTCAGAATAGGTGGCCAAAATGCCCGCCACGCCAAACTGGAACGCCATCATCAACGCAGCTCCAAGCAACAAAATAGTGCGTCTGCCCAAAAGGTCCAACGTGAACAACGCAGGAACTGTCACGGCCATATTGAGGATGTACTGGATCAAACTAGGCACCAAGTTGGTGTCGCCGTCGTAGCCGGCCATCTGGAAAATGTACACAATGTAGTACATCATGACGTTCATTCCGGTCAACTGCTGCCAGATCTGGGCCGACACAGCAGTGAAGGTTCTCTTTCTGTATTTCTTGCTGAAAAGATCTGCGTAAGTGAACGCCTTCGCGTGCTCGTCAAGCATTAATTGGTCCTTGATTTCGGACATTTCGATCTGGACATTAGCGTCCTCCCGGTTTCCTTTGGCTTGAATGTTAGCCACAATGATTTCCGCGTCTTCCCAGTAGCCCTGCTTGGCCAACCATCTGGGCGACTCCGGAATAAAGAAAAGACCTGTGAGCAAAATAATGCCAGGGATCATCTGGACACCCCATGGGATTCTGAACGACGCAAGACCCTGGATATGCGAGCACCCGTATCCAATCAAGAACATGATGAATATACCCACGGTGACAGAAAACTGGAAGATGCCTCCAATGGTACCTCTGATTTTCCGGGGGGCCATTTCCGATCCGTAGACGGGAGCGACCGACGAGCCAAAACCAATTCCCCAGCCTGCAATAATACGGCCGCAAATCAATTGGGCCCTGTTTTGAGACGAGCACTGGACAGCTGCGCCAATGCACCACAATATTCCGCAAATGAACAACGACGCACGTCTGCCAAAAGGCTCGGAAACGAACGTGGAGGTGAGCGAGCCGAAGAATGAGCCCAAGCTCATCGAGGCCGTGATAAAACCTTGGATGACCGAGCTGGGCGAGTCAAAATACCGCAAGTACGGGGTCTGGTCCACGAATACCGACATGGACGAGATGTCAAACCCGAACATCATTCCTGACGTACAAGAAATGGCAGCAATGACATAAATATTGTGAAGGTTCGGGGTCTTGTCTAGGAAATGCCTGAACTTTAACGCTGGAGCTACTAGTTTCTCCTCGTAACCCATGATTAATGAAGGTGATGTGAGAGACAATAGATCGAATGTGAGATCTGAACTGAAACTTTCTTTTGTTTCTTAATGAAGAAAACAGGATATATCCGCGGATTCTACGGGGCTATATATACTTGTATTTCAGAGCTTGGAAGGCCGCCCTCTATCGGACAAATAGTATTGTTTGGGGCATCATTTTGACTCGACTCTTACTCCATGCATGCGCGCACTCATCCGAGCGATTTGCATGCGATGCACGTCCATTTCGGGAAGCTGCATGCACCGGCTAGACCCGGCTTGTCTTGTTTTTCCGCACGAGGGCCAGCTTTAAGTCTTGGTATGCTTGGGCATGCCCTATAGGTTCCTTTTTTGCCCCACTTCATAATGCCAAGTCGCCATGCCAACCCACGCCTCTTTCTCAAACACTGATATGAAAAATTCTGGCCCTCGCCAACAACCACACGGCACCACGGCACTTGGTTGCTTCCGGGTAAGACAGGTACATGCACGTACAAAAAACACGCTTTTGATTAATCCGGGCGGTGTGCATGTATGTCTCGAGGACAGCAAAAGTCAGCCCAGGGTTATGACCGATGGCTATCCCCGTGGAGATCCCCGAGGTCTGAGGTCATGGCGCATGACAGCTAGCCAATAACAAGCGAGATCAGGGCCGGCAAGCGAAAATTTTAGAAACCGTGGATGTCTTCTCTGCGGGGAAATCGGGCCACATGAAAACCGGTATCACTTTGGGCGTGCACTCCGTACATCGGTTGCTATATTCACCAGGTGGAATAGCTGGTGGCGTGTTTCGCCGGCTTGAGGCCAAGAAATACTCGAAACCTGCCGGGCGACTGAAAGTTTTGCTCATTTTTCGCTGACCATGCAGAATGTGAGAATGGGTCTCGCTACCAGGGTTTTAAGAAATTTGTGTGTATTCTAGATCCTACATGTGTACTATACAGGCACCCATTGCTGGCCGCGACACCACAATAGCCTCGGCAAGCTCCTCCTCGCTTAGGGCTGGAAAACGCTGTTTATAGTATTTTTCAACAAGGGCCTGTTTGAGCTTCTGGAGCCTGTCGACGGTGGTCACGTGCACAACGCACCCACCAAACCCGGCGCCTGTGACACGGGATCCAAACGCGCCGTGCGCGCGGCCCACCTCGCAGAGGGCGTCGCATTCTTCCGTGGACGCCATATTCATGTCCCGGGTCAGCGCCTGCGATTCGTTCATCAACGCGCCGATTTTTTGAAGAAAGTCCAAAGAGTCGCCTTGAAACAGCCTTGCTTCACGAAGCATCTCGAGAACACGCATGCTATCGGTAAAGACGTGGCGGGTGCGGCGGTATACTTGGAGCGCGGCGAAACGCACGGGGAAATGCGAGAAGTAGGTGTGCTCGAAATCTGCGAGGCTGGCTGCGCCCGCCTTTGTTGCGGCCGCGTCCACGGACAAACCTGCACTTTTTTCCGCATCACTGTAGATTTGCTCCACCACCTGGAGCATGTGTTGGAGCCGGGAAATCCCCACGTCAATGTCCGTGCCATCCCAAGGTTGTTCACCGAGCGTTTGCGTGAAGTAGGCGTCAAACGCACCTCGCAAAGTGGCGGTTCCGATGTTGGAATCTTTGTCCACAACTAGGCCGAAATGGTGCACGATGATGTCGGCCGCAACGGCCACTTCCACCACACGTAAATTGTAGTTAGTAGGCGCCGTCTCGGTTTTGTTGGCCGTTACTAGCGAGTTGGAAATAAGAAACACCGTCTCGGGATTGGTGGTTGGAAGTGCAAACGGCATGGCTGCAAGCTGAGGCTTAAAAGAAATGAGCATCACTTTTCCGGGCTCGCCGTTGATGGATGCACTTTGATCCATGCCACCATTACTCAAGCCCACATAGTGCTCACATACAACGGTGATTTCCGTGAGATCGGCCTTGGAAATGGCTGTGACGCCGTTCACTTGGAGCACTGCTAGAGTGGCTGCAATGCAGAAAGCAGCCGAGGACGAAAGGCCGCCTCCGGCAGGGACGGATCCGTCAAAGAGAGCATTGAAGCCGGCCATGGTGCCGGATTTCTGCAAGTTTCCTTTTCCGGTTTTGTACATGTAGTTGCGTGCCACCACAAGTCCACATTTGAAATAGTCTGCCCACAGAGGCAGGTCCTTGTTGATGGGGATTTCTGAATCTGCGGCCTGGGGGAGCGGGATTTCGGTTTCGGAAAAGCCTGGGTTCGTGTTGGCGATGGTGATTGTTTGTGTTCCAGAAGGTGCAACTGCAGCAATCACATCGACCTCGATGGCCATGGGCAACACGGAGAAATGGCAGTAGTCGATGTGCTCGCCAATCAAATTGACCCTGCCGGGGGCCCGGGCGAAAAACAGGGGCGAAACGCCAAATTTCAGGGAAAACGCCTGCTTGACAGAGGCGTATCGAGTCTCTTGTCTTTCTCTATCAGAGTAGAAACTGACATCCAGAAATGCGGGGACATTGACCATGATGGGAGTGATTTGTGGAAGTCAAGGAAGAAGCAGAGGTAGCTGAGCCCATTCGGATCAAGAGTGAACAGCCCATGATGGGTAGCTTGATAAAAAGGCGTCCGACAATACTGCATTCTATTTACATCAGTCGGGTTACCGCTGACCGTTCATGATGTTTTGCATGCGCGCTCCACAGACTAGTGCGGGTGTGGATGCGGGGGGCAGGAGGCACTGCTGGTATGCACGCCTACATATGCAGAAGTATCACATATGTTTTTCCGGGTGTCTATTGGTCGGATTGACCTTAACTCGGCACCGAGAGCTTCTGCATGGCACAGTATTCTTGGCTGGAAAAAATCGAGTGTGGGAAGCGAAGTAAATTCCGTGTCTTCTTTTTTCTTTTGCGTCGTCTATTGACAGGTCATGCAAATCTTGGGCAATTTCTTTGGCCACTCGTCGATGCCAGCGGAGCAAGACCAGAAAAAAAGCTTAATCTCCACTAATGCCACACTCCACTCAAAATGCAGTCAATGCGTGGGAGTGCATTTATACTGGAGTGAGCACCCGCATTCCCCACCGGGGCCGGATTTCGTATCTTGTTCCGGTGGTGAACTGCAGCAGGCACAATATCGGAGGAGTTTCCTGGTTCCTTTACTCCAGCTTTTTTACCCTACATTTGCAATGCCCACTAAAGAATATATTCTCGTGACCGGCGGAGCAGGCTATATAGGCTCACACACCACGGTTGCGCTTATCCAGAGCGGATACAACGTGGTGATTGTCGACAACTTGGTGAATTCTAGTTACGACGCCGTGGCTCGTATTGAATACATCGTCCAGCAGAAAGTGCCATTTCACAACGTCGACATCGGCGACAGCGACGCTCTCTCCCGCGTGTTCCAAAAATACAGAGTCGTGGGTGTCATCCATTTTGCAGCCTTGAAAGCGGTGGGCGAACTGACCAAGATTCCATTGGACTACTACTATAACAACGTGCGTGGAACCCTTAGTTTGCTTACCACCATGAAGGCAGCGGATGTCAAAACCATTGTGTTTAGTTCGCTGGCAACCGTCTACGGTGATGCCACGCGCTTCAAGGACATGATTCCGATTCCAGAACACTGTCCTACAGGAGCCACCAATCCGTACGGCAGAACCAAGCTCATGATCGAGGAAATGCTAGGAGATATCCAGAAGGCCGATCCATCCTGGCGCTCGGCCATTTTGCGGTACTTCAACCCGATCGGCGCCCATCCTTCTGGGCTCATTGGCGAGGACCCCTTGGGCATTCCAAACAACCTCTTGCCGTTTTTGGCGCAGGTGGCCGTTGGGAGGAGAGACAAACTCGCCGTGTTTGGAAATGACTATGACAGCCACGACGGCACTCCGATCCGCGACTACATCCACGTGGTGGACTTGGCTCGGGGCCATCTTTGTGCTTTGGAGTACTTGCGCAACTTGCCGGAAAAAGAAGGATTGTACCGCGAGTGGAATTTGGGCACGGGAACAGGGTCCACCGTCTTTGACGTTTACCATGCGTTCTGCAAGGCCATTGGGCGGGAGTTGCCATATGAGGTAGCAGGCCGGCGGGCTGGAGACGTGCTCAACTTGACCGCAAACCCAACACGGGCCAACCTTGAATTGAAGTGGGAAGCACAGTTGTCAATTGAAGAAGCGTGCAAGGACTTGTGGAAATGGACCACCGAGAATCCGTACGGCTTCAGCTTGGAGAAGTACCAGTGGAAGTTGTTTGGAGACAAGGACAAATTCGGGTATCTGAGCCGTCTCCACACCGTCAGCTTTCCTGACTTCCAGGTGTCGATTTCCAACTATGGATGTGCAATCCAAAGCGTCAAGAAAAATGGGGCCGAAATGACCCAAGGCTTTGATACTTTGGATGCTTACTTACAGCCCGAAAACCCCTTTTTTGGGGCATGCATCGGAAGATACGCCAATCGGATCCGTGGCGGGGCATTTGAGATTGATGGCCAAAAGTTCCAGGTTGACAAAAACGAGAATAGCAGAAACTGTTTGCACGGTGGCTCCGCCGGCTTCGACAAGCAGTTTGTTTTGGGACCTGTGGTCAAACAGCTTGAAGGCAGGGGCGCTATCACCATGGAATTTGTCCATGTTGATGGAAGCGGCAACAATGGCTTTCCGGCCGATTTGGTCACCCACATCAAGTACACCATTGGTGAGAATTCTCTTGACCTCGAGTTTCAGGCCGAGATTCTGGCTTCTTCGCAAGAAACCGCAACGCCCGTCAATCTCACCAACCATGCCTACTTCAAGTTGGATGGAAAATCAACAATTGACGGACTAGTGGCGAAAGCCTTCACCAATAAGGTTCTAGAGATGGATGACAAGAAGCTCCCGACAGGAAAGATCACTTCTTCCAACGGAGACTTGACCACTGGCAAAACACTCAACGAACTTTCCGTTTATGAC
This sequence comes from Metschnikowia australis, assembly GCA_019285895.1. NCBI lineage: Eukaryota > Fungi > Ascomycota > Pichiomycetes > Serinales > Metschnikowiaceae > Metschnikowia > Metschnikowia australis. The sequence goes on along the minus strand of JAGSXI010000027.1, from coordinate 68,469 downwards.
CACTGTTTTGTTGTTGACGACCTGGAATGGGCTTTGGACACTCGCCAGCAAGAGCCAAGGCAAATTTTCGAACTCACCAGCAAGAGCACTGGAAGAAACATCAAGTTTTTCTCTACCGAGCCGGCCTTCCAGTTATACACCGGCGATGGTGTAAATTTGGCAGACCGTTCTCTGCGTTGCGGGCTTTGTATTGAGCCGGGACGGTTTACCGATGCAGTCAATGTTCCTGAATGGCGCAAGCAGGTGATTTTGAAGAAACACGAAGTTTACGGCTCGCGGATTTGCTATATCTTTGGCTGATTGATGATCATGATGATGCAAATTGAGTGAGTGCTTGTGACAACGAGCAACATAGGAAGTTCGAAGCTGTTCATCCAGCAGTGTCAACACAAGAATCCGGCCCGGCAACCAAAAGACATAATATCACGCTAATTTGGCGCGCGAGATGCTGATGTGGGCTGAACTGAAAGATGTTTTCAGCACCTTCGAGTTTTTAGACTCGTCTGCTCAACTATCTAAAAAGTCCTTCGATTGGTTGTTCCACAAACAGAGCAAAGTAGTGGTCGATTCAGGATCATGTGAATGCGAAATCAGTATCAACAACATCAGTAACTATCTATGCTTTACTAACAGCTCCCCCAACCATGCATCTTATCATTTCAGTTACTCCATCTTGAACACAGATTTCAGGCTTCCAGCCCAAGCTCGAGACTTTGGAGCAGTCAATACTGTAGCGGGAATCGTTGTATAGTCTGTCCTGGCCACATCTGTAATACTTAGAAAAATCTCGGATTTTGACCCCGTGCACTAAATCCACATACCGCTGGCAAATCATCTCCACCAAGTCAAGGTTGGTCCACTCCTCCTCGGTTCCTATGTTGTAGATTTCGCCACACCCCCCGATTTCCATCGCATGTCGCAGAACAATGTCTACAGCTCTCACAAAGTCCAGGACATGCAAGTACCGCCGTTTATGGAGACCACTTCCATGGAGAACAATCCTCCTGCTGCAATCAATCCCAGACTCTGGCTTGCTGTGCCATAGCAGATCCAAGGTGGTTGCAATAAGCTTTTCGGGGTACTGTCTGGGACCATAGATATTATTTGCCCTGACTACTGTGACGGGCAAATGATAGGATTTGACGTAGGCGCCAACAATCAAGTCACAGGCTGCTTTTGACGCCGCATACGGATTCGACGGATGGAGCTGGGAACTTTCGCTTGCGGTCTCTCCAATATCTTGTTCGCCATAGACCTCATCGGTCGAAATATGGATGACTGAGACTTTGTCCGCATGAGATGGCACTTCTGAAATCAAAATGCGCACCGCCTCTAGAACATTCTGAGTTGCCATGATATTGTTCCTTGTGAAGAAAAGGGGGTTTGAGAACAGCAGGTCAACACAGCTCTCAGCGGCAAAATTGAAGATTGTGACTGAACTGGACCCCGCCTCCATTTGGCGCTTGAAAACTGCCTTCACCGCCTCAACCTCCTCAGCTAGATCGATTTTCTCAAATACAAAACAGCCGCTTTCCCTGGCCTGCTCTAGATTTCGGAGCAGAAAGTTGCTGGCGTACGATATTTTGTCTAGGCAAGTGATTGCACTGGTTGGATAATTATCGAGAAGGAAATCCACCATGTGAGACCCTATAAAGCCGGCCCCACCAGTTACAACAAAGTGGCTAGCAGATCCGGATCTCCCCGTCATTTGCAGCCCGAAAAGAAAACTTCCCATTCGACATGGTTTCTTTTCGTAAACGATCATACAGTGCGCATAGTCCAAATGGGAATCGGAAGACTGGCTCGCGTGTCACGCTTTTGAAATGAGGCCCACTATGCACACCACCCCACCTCAACCCCGGATGTGGAGGCCACGTGCATTGAAACGCACGAGCAAAACGTGCGTCAAGTTTCGCGCACCTGTGAAACCCGGATTGCGTTTCCCACCAAGCCCCACTCAGAACGTCTCTTGGCTGCATTGCCTCAGATTGAGGCATTTTCTTCTTATCTAGGACGCTGGATGCTGTTCGCGGATGGAGGTCTGAATTATTTCACCTGGTCACATCCACTCAGCTTTCAGATCTTTTATACTTTTTCTCGTTTTCCATCCAGCTGGAAATTATCCGGAGGCTTTTCAGAGTGACGCACAGCTAAAGATGGTCGCGTTTAGTTTCTCCGAGCACTCGCATAGGAGGTACAACCCTTTAACAGATGACTTTGTCTTGTGTTCGCCACACCGTGCCAAGAGGCCATGGCAAGGTGCCGAGGAAACCGTGGCCAAAACTGAGCTGCCAACCTATGATCCTGAATGCTATTTGTGTCCCGGGAACTCTCGCGCTAGTGGCGGCTTAGCTAATCCCAAGTACGAGGCCACATATGTGTTTCCGAACGATTTTCCGGCCGTGCAATTGGACCAGCCTGATTACGAAGATGAGCAGTCCGATCTGGCGGTTTCGCAGTTGAAGCTGAAGCTATTTCATGTCAGTAGCGTGAAGGGAAAATGCTACGTGATTTGTTTCAGTCGAAATCATTCATTGACGCTTCCATTGATGACGCATTCTGGGATTAATCTGGTAGTAAGCGCATGGCAAACACTTTATCTTGATACAAAAGCCCAGGCCGAAAAGGGCGAGGCGCCTTTCACGTACTTGCAGATCTTTGAAAACAAAGGTCTGGCAATGGGGTGCTCAAATCCCCATCCACATGGGCAGGCATGGTGCTTGGATGTGGTGCCCACAGAAGTGAGCCATGAGCTTGCCAATATGGCAAAGTATTCCAAAACTAACAATAGCCATTTGCTTGCCGATTATGTGGAGTTGGAGCTTGCTACGAGAGAACGGATAGTGACTGAAAATGACTCTTTTCTTGTGGTGGTACCTTTCTGGGCCGTCTGGCCTTTCGAAACGCTTCTCTTGGCGAAGACCCATTTGCCCTCTCTTGCAGAGTTTTCCGAGAAGCACAAAGCAGATTTGGCAGCGGTGATGAAAACATTGACAACAAAGTACGACAACTTGTTCAAGACATCGTTCCCATACTCAATGGGCTTGCATCAGGCACCTTTGAATGCCACCGATGAAGAGAAAAAATGCTCATGGTTCCACATGCATTTCTACCCCCCTTTGTTACGCTCAGCTACTGTGAAGAAATTCTTGGTAGGATTTGAGATGTTGGGAGAAGCGCAAAGAGACTTGACAAGTGAGCAGGCTGCAACTAGACTCTCGGAGTTGGATGGAGACGTCCACTATACGGAGAATTTCTAGGATCTCAGGCTATGAGATCCTCCAATATGTGGGGCGATCAGCTGAGCAGAAACTTGGGGCATTCATCTATGTCCTGTCTTGTGGTTTCCAATTCCACGAGCATAAGCATTCAAGCGCTTATGAGTTCTATTTGATGTGAGCCTGTTTTATGTGCGCCATACTTGGGGTTCTCGTTTTGGGCAGAATTGAGCTCGCCAGTTGGGCTTCTAGGATTCAGGAAAGGGTGGAAGAAATTACGAACTCCAAAGGCCGGGAGCTGATTTAGCACGCAGAGGACTCTGGTTAAATGAGACACGCTGCTTGGCCCTGTAAAGAAAGATTCGGAGACCACAAGGATCAACTTCAAAGAAAGAAAGGCGAAAGACCTATTCCAACCGTGAAGCTGCTATAGAGATCCCATTTCCGTACCACAAATAACAAACATGTAGATGTATACACAGTGCTCACACTTCGAGAATGATGTCGACAAAGAATTTTGTTTCCAGTAATGATTGTGTCTACTGTTTTCTCCTCTTCGGCCGAAATTTGTATATCAACTGAGGATGTTATTTGCAAGCTTCTTTTGGAAAGCTAGTACGCTCCCAGGCTTCCGAACTCGTGGGCATTGTACGCTCTTGCCCGATACTCTGTCCAAAAAGATTGCAGCACCACAATTTCGCATATGGTCTCCCACTACACTACTCAGTGTGGCCCTACTGAGCTTAACAATCGTTGATCGGACGGGAAACAGTGTTTTCTCAGTGGTATGGCCGCAACCGAAAGTTAATTATTGACAATATATATATGAAGGTGGCTATTTCAAATCTCGAAGGGCTGAATTTTGTATCTGGAACTGGCTGCATCTGAATTTTCAGGCCAGTCAAACAACCCCCCTGACAGAATAACAAGATGCATGAAGTCAATCCGTAGCTGAGGGTCACCAGTTGTTCTAGATACCTGCACAGCAAATTCGTTCTTTCTAGCGATACCAATAAATATTCCGGCCTCCTCAAGGATATCTCTTTCTACCAGGAGTCTGTGATGGGATCAAATTTACTTTTTGTTTGAATCCTTCCACAAGCGCGTTCACCCTGCAGGTGGATTGGCTTTTGATTGCATTTGCAATTTAAAGGGCACTTGTATAATGGGTGGTTCTTTTTTGAGCAGGGATAGCAGCCTTTGATTGGACATGTTCCGAGAGAATGTGCTGCAGTGTGGGAAATTTGACAGAACTGCTTGTTCTGTTCTATAAAGAACCCAAACTAGCCATACGGCACCCATCCAAGAAATTCAAGGTAGGGGATATGGTGAGTTATGATCCCTCCATACCAATTTCATTGAGATATATTTTGACGTCGTCTGAGAACGCATGGTATTTCATAAGATTTAAAGAGCGTTCAAACGATTCGGGAAATGATTTCGTACGAAGAGACCAACCAGGAAAAGGCTCGAAACGACATACTGACAATGATTTGTAATACACTTACCTCTCGGGTGAAAACAGCTCAAATTTTGACAATGTGTTTAAGGTTTGTTTTTTTAGCCAGATGAGTTACCAAACAAAAGGTTAGCCTGGGTATGCGGATCCAACATGTCACATGAATGTGAATGACGCATATGATGCTCCATTCCATCCCTTTGATAAAAGTGAGTTTCCGAATGAGGGTGCAAGAACTCAAGATCGCCAAACCAATGAATTCGAATCAAATGTTGACTCTGGTCGGCAACTCTTTGGAAAATTGAAATACACCCTCGCCACAAACTGAGAAGCTTGTACTCAAAGAGGCGCCAAGTCACCAAAAGCGAGCTTCTTGAACTGATTCGATTAAGTAGTTGGCTTCTCATTCTTGGAACCAATGACATAAAAGTCAACACGGAATCAAAAGGTACTGTCGTCTCAGGGGCGCTGATTGTCAAAGCGATAGGCTCCTAACACCATTTGGAAGATAGAAGGGGTGGTAATGTCTAGCAATCTTCCACTGGTTAGGTAGATCCAGCATTCAATGGCTTTCGCATCTTCATTTCAATCTAACATTCCTCGCTATGGATTGCGTCAGTAAGATATAGTACCACTCAACCACGAAGAAAAGAACCAACCTCTTAAACGTTCTTCTAGTTTGAAAGTTGGGCCTCATTCCGCAAAGCAATCGAGCCCGTGCCCACAAAGCCATAACTACCGTGCAATTTCCGCTCCGATATGGCCTTATCTGCCTCAGTGCCAAAGCCTCCACCACCGGGTGTCCGGATAATAAAGCGGTCACCTGCTTGCGCTGCCACAGTAGCCTTTCCTCCCACATTGACCTCACGATAGTCCACAACATTGCCCTGCTCGTCCTTGATCTGACGCACCCAAATGTTTTGACCTCGAGCTCCATCACCTCCACCATTCAAGCCATGCGGCGCAATGACACGTCTTTCTGAAAGAATCGACGCGGTTACTGGAACCCGAAATTCAACATCTCGCACGACACCACACCCGCCTGGATTCGCACCCGAGCCACCAGAATTCTCGCGGATGCTAAACTCGCGAAGAAGCACAGGGTAACGTTTCTCGAAAACCTCTGCATCGGTGATACGAGTGTTGGTCATGTGCGTGTGCACGCCACTGACACCTGACCATGTAGGCCCGGCGCCATGCCCCCCAGCAATGGTCTCGTAGTAGCCGAAGCCTTGTACGTAGTTCCCGTTATCATCGTTTCCTCCTACACCAAAAGTGAAGTTGTTCATACACGATTGCGAGTTTGCCAGCGCACGAAATGCTGTCAAGATGACCTCCGTGATGATCTGTGATGTGCATACATTGCCGGCCACAACCGCACAGCCCTCGTCAGGATTGAGGAGGGAAGACTTGGGAATGATCACCCTAATTGGCCGCAAGCAGCCTTGGTTCAATGGAATTGTTTCAGCAACCAAACTGCGCAAGCAGTAGATGATTGCCAGGTACGTGATGGCCACAGGTGCATTGCTGTTGGCGTAAACTTGCATTCCGGTTCCTGAAAAGTCAAATAGCACCTGGCCATCGGCTTCTTCCGACACTTTCAAGCAGATTTGCGAGCCATCATCCATGTAGTCTACGGACTGAAGCACGTTGCCTGACTTGCGTATGACTGACTTCAACATGCGCCCTACAGTTTCCGCAGCGTTGTCCTGGATAGCACCCATGTACTTGGAGATCGTGGGCAAGCCGAACTCGCCCACTAACTTGTCGATCAATTGCACACCTTTCTGGTTGGCCGCAATTTGTGCCTTAAGGTCACTGATGTTGTCGCTCAAGCGGCGTGTACCAGAGCATCCGGCAGCCTCGGCCGGCTTGTGCAACAACAACTCAACCATGCGAGATTCTTGGAACTGACCGCCTTTCACGAGCAACTCGGAGAAAATGGCAGCACCCTCGTGTTCCAAAATCTTAGACCCCGGCGGCATGGACCCGGGCAAAAGCCCGCCAATGTCTGAGTGGTGGGCACGTGAAGCCACGTAGAAGATGATCTCGCCATTCTCAAAAGCCGGCGATATCACTGTGATATCCGGCAAGTGTGTGCCACCAGCCATCGGATGGTTGCTGACAATGACGTCACCGGGGTTGAGCTTGCCCTCCCAGTGCTTGGCCTGGAACGTGATGCACGTAGACATCAGACCTAGATGCACAGGTACGTGCGGCGCATTTGCCACCAAGTTGCCAGCTTTGTCGAACAACGCACACGAAAAGTCGAGCCGCTCCTTGACATTCACAGACACCGATGTTTTCTGCAAGGACGCGCCCATCTGCTCGGCAATATCCATGAAGCGATGGCCGAAAATCGAAAGAAGCACCGGATCCACTGCCAGGGATGCGGTGGCACCTCCGGCAGCATCACTTTGGAGATCCTTGCCTGCGATAGTCACCACCACATGACTTCTTAAAACCAAGGCCGAAGCGCCTGGGGGCACAACATTGGTCTGGGTACCGTCCGCGATGATGGCAGGTCCTGCCACGTCGCTTCCGAGCAGCAAGTCCTCTAATCTGTAAACGGGGGTGTTGAGCTCAGCGCCGGCAAAGTACACTTTCTTGGAGAATGATACCAGCGCAGGCGAAACAGGGAAGATCATGTTTTCGGCTTTCAAACGTTGGATTTGGTCGTCCATGTACTCGTCTTGGCTGCGGGCGGATTTGCCAATGGCACGCACACGTACATCGTCCACAAGGATTTCCTTGTCAAAAACAAAGCCAAACTCCCGTCTGTGCATCGCTATGAAGGCATCCTTGAAATCCCACGCCGTACCTTTCGGCACCATAATCCCGGATTCCGTCCCAGCAAAACGAAGATTTAGGTACTCCTCGTAGACAATGGCGCTGTCGTCGAACTCCTGTGCTCTCAAGGTGGCAGTTGCCTTTCTCTTGAGCAGGTCTAACCGCCGCACCAAGCTGTCTTGGCTTTCATCGGAGAGCACCACAGAAAAGGGCTCCTGTACGTCCTCAACCACGTCTGCCAACGCCATACCGTAGGCGGACAAAACTGACGAGTACCGATGGATCAACACCGTGCTGATACCCAAGGATTCGGCTATGGCCACTGCGTGCTGGCCACCAGCTCCACCAAATGACACGAGCCGGTGAGCTGCGGTCACGTGCCCCTTGGCTTCAGCCAACTGACGGATTGGCCGTGCCATAGTCTCGTTGGCGACCTTGATGAACCCGTACGCAACCTCGCGAGGGGTCATGGGCGTCATTCCCGGACTTTCTGCGTTGACCTGGCGCGTGAGATCCTCGAACTTGGACGCCGACACGTCATAATCAAGACTCTCGTTCTCATTGGGTCCGAAGATCCGCGGAAAGTACTCCGGGAGCAAGCGCCCCAAATAAAGATTGGCATCTGTGACCGTGAGTGGCCCGCCCTTACGGTAGCACGCGGGTCCAGGCTCGGACGCGGCAGACTCCGGACCCACATGGAAAAGGCCGTTTTTGTAAGAGAGAATCGAGCCGCCACCCGCTGCCACCGTGTTGATGTCGAGCTGGGGGCTCTGGATAGTGACCCCAGCGGTGACAGTCTCAAAGACATGGTGAAACTTGCCCTCTCCGTACCGAGATACGTCCGTGGACGTGCCTCCCATATCGAAGCCTATGAGTGGGATTTCGTTATTGGGGTTGTAGCACGTGGCCGAGAACCCCACCACACCACCGGCAGGGCCTGACAAGATGGCCCGCAAGCCCGAGAACGCGTGCGCGTCCACAAGTCCACCGTCGCTTTGCATGAAGTGACAGCGTACACCATCCCGGTTGATGTCGCTGCGGTAGCCGTGTTCCAAGCCGGCCTCAAAGCTGCGCAAGTACTTGCGAATCTCGGGCGTTAAGTACGCGTCCACAATGGCGGAGTTGGCGCGGGCCACGAACTTGATCATGGGGCTCAACGAGCTGGAAAGTGACACGTGCGTGAACCCGATCTGGCGGGCTATTTCGCCGACGATACGCTCGTGGTCGGGGTACGTGTACGCGTGCATCAAGCATACGCCCACGGAACGGATGCCGGAATCGTAGACTAGCTGGAGCGAGCGCCGCACGTCGACCTTGTTGGGCGTCTGGAACACACGCACGGTTTCCAGCGAGAGCCCCGTGACTAAGTCGCGGCCGTTGGCGGCTGACACCCGGCGGGCGGGGTCCTCCACAAAGTCCTCGAGCGTGACTCGCTCGTCAATCTCGACTACACAGTCGTACAAGACGTCCGGCTTGCTGATGGATAAGTCGAAGATGTGCGGCCTGCTTTGGTTGCCGATTGCCAAGACATCCTTGAAGCCTTTGGTGGTAATGAGCGCACATTTCTCGCCTTTGCGCTCGAGCAACGCGTTGGTGGCGACCGTGGTGCCCATTCGAAGATACTCTATCTTGGACGTATCCAACGGCTGGCCACGGGGAATGTGGGTGCCGGACAACTTCTCGAGCAAGCGCCGGATTCCTTCTAGCGGCGCATCAGGGTAGTTGGCCGGGTCAACGGAAAGGAGCTTGAGTACAACGTCGTCCTCCTGCCGGCCGGAGCCGGGGTTTCCGACACAGTCAGTAAACGTTCCGCCTCTCTGGATGTTAGTCACGTGATGCCGTGGGTGCTGGGCGGGTGCTGGTGGGGCAACATACGTCGATAGCAATACGGTAGCCCATTGAGATGGAGGATTTTCAGGGATATGTGGGTGGCTGTTGCTCCGGGCAGATTCTTGCTTGTGGGGGTATCAGGCCGGGTCCATGGGATGCGCTCTTATATAGATAAGGCCGCGGAGAACGAACGGCGCGTTTTTCAGAATGCGGCGGTCGACCTCCGAGAATACCATGGCGGAACTCAGAGGGAGTCTGACCATGTGCCTTTGCAGGTTTTTGCGAGATGTAGAATGGGGTGCCTTGGCTTGAATAGTGGGGCTTTTTCTATTCTGCTTTTTGGCCGTGCATTTTGTTTCCTTATGGGTTGGCCTCTATGTGTCTGATTGCAAGTAGACGGACAGTCGGTGTCGACTTTTTGCGAGGCAACGAGTTGGGGCTTTTTCAAGTTTGCCCTCGAAATTACAACCATAGTCCGTCCAGATATAAAGCCGCAATCTCGTCTTGTTTCGATATTATTTAACGTCGTTATGTGCGAAAGACGTTTCCGTATGGTGCCATGGTCGGATGAAGTCAGGGAGCGCTCAAAATTTGAGTCCACAAAACGAATGTTCAGGTGACCTTCCATGGCTTAGTTGCCTGACTATAGTGTCTGTGTTCTAGGCGCTTGGGTCTCTGGTCGCATCTTTGCACAGTCGGAACACCCCCTGAAGGTTGGAATCTCTGCTTGCTTTCCGTTTTTCAATTTCCATGGAGTGTTAGCAAAACATGGCAATCCACGGCGATGCGAGCATTCCTGGTTCAGCCAAGTTGTGAGTCGTCTTCAGAATACGAACGCTACACGCTCTGACGGCCAACGAATACCGATGTTTTCCATGTCAAATAGTCGAGCTCAGTATCAGCCTGTAAGATTCATATACCGGGGAAAATGATATACTGGCAACTATTCAAAATCGGCTCAGCTTGGATTTCCGCAACAGGCCATACCCCTTGCCATACCTCTGTCCTGGATTTGAGAAGCGGGAATATTCAGAACAAGGATGTCTGATTTTCTTTGCAACTTAAAAAACTGCTTGGAAGTCCAGGATCCTCTTGTCAGATCTTATATGTTAAGCGCCCGTGTCATTTGCCTTTTTTGCAGCCAGGCTCGGCGCCTCAATCACTGTCACGTGATAGTTGTCAGACTGGGGTGGTATGTTCTATAAAGGTTGTTTATGGCCAACATATACTTGAATACTTAGCACGGGCTTGAGGATATAAGAGCTACAGCAAATAGAGCTTCAACGTCTCGAGGCTCTGATCCCTTTGACTCACACTAAGATATCGAATTCGAATATAACCGAAATATTCAAGAGCACCTCTGTTTGTTCTGTCCATTTCAGCACTGGAGTTTCATGTAATAGTGAGTCTGTGGCAGGAACATTAATTTTTGGGTACACAACTACGTTGACCAGCAGGAAAATTGTTTTTCAGCACCCCAAAAAACAAAGCCACCGCTATCATAGCTCCACAACATCTTCGTCCCTTAGATCTGTGACTAACATATGGCCGGGAGCGTGTCCAATTATAGGACCATCGATTTTTTCGTGCACGGAAAGAGCTGCAATCTGTGCAGTGACACCACATCCCCAGAACACCGGCACCTCGTCATTTTCGAAATGCGTAGAGTCGCCAAAGTCCGGGCATGCCAAGTCTGGGATTCCTAGGCGTGTCATGGCATCGAAACCGGAGTCAATAGGCGCTCCGTGAGTTTTCTTGAACCTGCCTGTGATTTCTTCCACCCGGGAGACATCCTCTACTTTGTATGGCCTCATACTCACCACGTAAGGAACATTAACGAAAACGCCGGCGTCTTGGAGCCGCCTGGTAGTTTTATACATTGAAACATTCCTTTTTTGAGAGTAGTTCCGGGGCGCTAGTCCCGCTTCAGCCAAGGCTTTTTCGAAAGAAAATGAGCATCCAATGAGAAAACCAACATGGCGTGTTGGATCCCATATTTCCGATACGTCCGTGGGGCACCCGACGAGGCTGCCTTTGTCATAGATCGTGTATCTGGGGAAGTCACGTGTAATATCGAAATCTTCATTGCTGATGATTCTTTGATCATTGGTGCTGTACGGATTCCCTATGTTAGTGTGTGCTAGTAGCGGACACGGAACGGGATTGCGGAGACAAAGCTGGTGGAAATCAGCAGCCACTTCAGAGGGCAAAATCACTAGATTTGCCTGTGCGAAGCCTGGACAAAACCCCGAGGTCTGGCCAGTATGTAATTTCTGTCTGCATTTCTGGCGAAAGTCGGCAGGAGTCATAGAGATGATGCAGCAATTCCGAACTAGGTAATTTGCACTCCTTATGCGGAGTACTTAAGGTGAAGATTGGTACGCAGCAGATGCGCGGCAGATGCGGAGTGCCTGCGGAGATCTAAAGGACTGCGGGGGAGTAATATGTGTTTAACTTTTCTTTAAGTGCAGAATACTCTACAGTCATATCCTGTTGGTGAGGATTTTTCAACCTGAGTGATTAGCTATTTCGATCACTCTGGTGTACTAGCGTGTGGAAATAAACTTTCATTGGGAGAAAAAAACCAATTTGTTGGGACTGATCTAAAAGAGGAGGAAACCTTCTCTTATATACCCATCGGATTACCCGTCGTTTGTCACGTGATTATTGGCGTAAGCCCCTAGTTCTCCCAATGAGGAGATCATATCCATGCTGGAAAGCCAGAGGAAAATAACACCACCTGAAACAAAGAAAAAATTAGGCCGTGGAATACGAGCTCTTCATTTCAAAAAAATCCGAGGAGAAAAGATCTGGGAACAAGCTGGACCACGCAGAGGGATCGCCGAGACCGCCAAAGTCCGGTAAGTCCTCAGGTTCGGCGGACTCATTATTTGGGTCTTCTGAAGCCACGTTTCTTGCATGCTTACGTGAAAGTTGGTAAATCAAAGGATTGCAGGATTTTTTGCGCAGCGAAAGATGCTTTTGCAACTCCACCTCGTAATCTAAGCCAAGTTCCGCTTTTAGTGTAGCTTTAAATTTGGCAAAGTAGTTCTCACTGACTTTCCAAGCACTGGACATCTGCATCAATATTGTCATGAAGTCGAAGAAGTAATCTTTTTCCTCTTCTATTTCGGTGAGTGTGTTTTTGTTTTTCAGCAAGAGAATTGATGCACCTATTACGCATGAATAAACAATGAGAATCGAGCACCGGCGAGCTCCGTGTGCCTTCACAAATGAGTACATTGCGGTGTGTACATCGGCAATAGTTTCCATGCAAATCAACGAAGAATTGAACGGTGAAGGTGCGGCATTTCGAGTTTTGTAAACAAAAGGCCTGTTTAAGCACAAAAGAATGATGTAGAAGTAGTATCGGGTGAACATCTTTGTTGTGTCGTGGCCTTTTTCACGAAGAAGCGTGCGGTCCCAGCGCATATCTTCGGGTAGGTGCTCTCTCCACTGCATGATGCGCTTGTTGTAGGATTCCACAAGCTGTAAATTGCTAGCCATATCTGTTCCATGGGCGAAAACTGCACCCATCATATCATCGGAGATCTCTGAAAGCTCAATGATGCTTCCAAGCGGGTTTGAAATGTCAATGTAAGAAGCGATTTCCTCGGTGGAGGCGCCAGGATACGTGAAGGGCTGAATCCATTCGATGGCAGGCATATTATCCGAGACATGGATCGTGGACCCGTCTGGCTTGATGACACTGGGCCGCCCCAAGATCAAGCTGATGAATCGATCCACCATGAAGCAGCCCCAGAAAATCCTGCTCCGGACACTGATGGTAATGTCGCTGACATTTTTTTGATCGCCCACAAGCCAGCTTTCAGGCCTGAGGTGAAACCCAATTCCGAAACCCATGCGCAATGCATTGCCAGTCAACATCCAACCGGCATTATTTCGGAAGTTGTAGATATCGTAAAGTCCCAAAAGGAGGTATGCCTGCAAAGAAGAGACTGACGGGGAATCAAGAGAGGCCAGAAGAAGGTCACGCGAAATGCAATAAAATTGGGGGGCCCAGTCTTTGATCTCTGGATCTTCCGACATCAGCGCCCCGACAGAGCATATTGCATACACGAGTTCGGAGGAGCTGTACACCGCTAAAGACTCCGGGTCAAAAAAATCAAGGAGGAATGCCTCGCGGAATATGAATGCATGCATGTCTGGATACAGCCACCGGAAGAAAAGCTTGATACATTCAAGGATCTTCGGATCTTTGCTGAGAGATGCGAGCTTGTGCTCTTCAAGAAGCGCCCGCTGTGGAAGTGACTCGGAGTCGAAGATACTGGTGGGTCCATAGACAGATCCTGAGATGGGGTTCGCGTTTTGAAACGCTTTCGCTTGGAAATATTGGCGAGGCGCGTCCAGAGTAGATATGCTCGCTTGGGTACGTGCGTTGAAAGCTGCTACTGTCTGCGCCAGAGAAAACGTGCCGACCGCTGACTCCAGTCTCATAGGAGGAAGTTGAAATGAAGATACGACTTCCGCAGGCAGCACACCCTCCTGCAGCGTCGGTCGATAAGTGTCGTTTTCGAGAGTCTTCAAAATGTTTGAAGCCTGGTCAAGACTTTGCCGTAGATTTCTCGCCACGGATATGTGATGTTTTAGCTTCTGTTCCAAATGGGAGACTCTTCGATTCTGTGGCCGCTCTTTCCGTCCATCAGAGACCATCAAACACTCCATATCGCGCCGTTCACAAAGCACACACCGCGAGCCACCATCAAACTGACATTTGCGTTTTCTGCTGCGACATTCCACGCACGCGAGGGTATTTTTAGAGGAAGCCATTCTTCCGCATGCTCTGATTTTTGAGACGTGTAAGAGTCGCGCGGCTCGCTGGTGCTGCAAGACCGATAAGGGGGTTTTATCGAATAGAAGACTGCAGGTGGCTAGCATAGTTCATGCGAGTACTCTATATTCCCATCGATATAGAAGGACGCTGTCCTTATTGTTTAATCCCTTTTGGGTAGAGCGCTATTGAATATTTCTTCATCTGCATACTACCATGGGTAAGGTTTTAATTCCCGAATTTTAGGGTTAGCCCCTGATACATCCGATACTAACTTAAACAATACTGCGACACCGTACACATATAATCTTGCCGAAAGCCGAAGACTTTGATGTCGAAGTCTATATTCCAGATATTTAAAGGTGTGAATGTTGGCCGTGCTACTGATTCCCAACTACTTTCAGTCCTAGAAAGTCGTATGGTATTGAGTCAGACATACGCATGTGATGCTCGTTATGTGCAAAACAGACTTTAATTGATTGGGATTACATTTTTACAAAAAGTGAGAATGTAGATGGAATCGATTACATGCGATGGGTTCTTGAATGTTTCAAACGACTCCCAGGGTACCCGGAACCCGACGCATTTGAATATGCTTAGGAGGAAAAGATGAACTGCGGAAATGTTACAACGTTTTAATCTCTTCGTTTCTGCAGAAACATGCGGCTGAACTCTGCAGACCGCTTTCAACTGCTTGAGTAACAAGTTGCCACAATTACATTGTAGTTCATTCACATCACGGAATTCTAAGAGCTAGCCTAGACAGTCTTAACTTATAGGAAACATTTATCGTCTATAATAAAGATAAATAAAATATGTAATTTCGGGGCGTCAGCACTTAAGGCTCATACGCCTCTACTTTAATGTTCAATGTAGCCAAGTAGGCTTTTTTTCCAGCCAGCAAATACGCATCTGCATGCATCAAAAACATCAAGCCGCTGCTTGCAAATTCGATTTGGACGGCCATAAATGGTCAACCTAGATGGTCGAGACGGGCTTCTCGTCATACCCCTCTTCTTCTTCCGAGTCGACTTTGCTTGTCTTCCTGTCCGCAGCCAAAACCTGGGCAAACTTGGACTTGGCACGGATTTCAGGACCCTTCCAGTAGAAAATGTAGATAGGAATCATGACGAGAATTGCAAGGAAACCCAAAAGCGTACTTCCCCATTGCAAGGCGTACTTGTCTCCAATGTTCTCGTACAAAGGAACAGCGTACATGGCAGAAACACCAGCCAAGAAATCACGAGCAAATCCATTTCCACCAGTGGCAGAAGCAGAATATGGGCCGTATGCAGCAACCATGTAATCAATGGTAGACATGTAAATACTGAAGTTGGCGATGGCAATCAACACAATGAATATCATAGGCGCAATCCATGGGTTGTGATCAGGACCCATACTAGTCCAAGCGAAACCAAACAAACCAATGGCTTCCAAAGGCGCAAGGAAAAGCAAAAGGAGCATTCTGCGCTCAGCTAGACGGGCGTCATCTCCGATGTTCCTGGAAATAAAGCGTTGTCTGGCAATATCAGGAATGTGGATACCATATGCGATGAAGTATCCAAGCAATACGGGAATGAAAGCAAGACCATTCTGCGTGTTGGTGAATCCCCATTGATTGAAAACAAGAGAGAAGGATTCCATGCAGATGAAGATCAACGCATCCGAGAAACCGGAAAAGAGAGACAAGAACAAAACAATGGGCTCCGTGACAAACATCACAAAAGGACGCATCCAGATGGTGACCACTTCCTTAACTGTGAGTGTGTGCTTGTTGATTTCGGAGGGTCCATAGACGTGGTTGTTTTCGCCCGAGTCTCTTCTTCTCTTAGCTTCTTTGTCCACCAAGAGAGACACTCTGGTCTCAGTGACGAAAAAGAAATGGATGATCTGGACAGTGGCACCGAAAATGAGTTGAATCCAGAAATTCCATCTCCACGTGAGTTCGTCGCGGATCAAACCACCGAAAATAGGGCCGACTGCAGAACCTGCCACCGACGAAAACACAACGAAAGCCACGGCATATCCTTGGTCTTTGGCTTCCCACATGTCCGCTGTGATACCCAAAGTCACAGATCCACCTGCCAACGACAAACCACCAAGGCCTCTCGCAACGACAACAGAAGCATAGTTGGGCGCAAGCGCACCCAAGATCTGCCAGATGTTGACTAGAAACATGGATGCTTGCAAGATGGGCCAGCGGCCGTACTCCTCCGACCATGGAGCCCAAAGCTCACAGCCGAAGGCATATGCGACGAGAAACACCATCTGGGAAACTCGACTTTTTTGATCACTGATATCAAACTCCTCCGCAATCAAAGGAAGGGAGCTGGGATAGACCGACGCGTTGAAATTCATCGAAAGCTGCACGGCAAAAATCACGCTGAGAATCATCCACTTCTTCTTTGTGGTCCACGAAAAGCCCAACTTTTCATAGCAGTCTTTCTCGCGAAGTAACAAACGGCCGTCTTCTAGCAACTGGCCTTTGCCTGTGGTGGTTATCCTTCGGATGGGCACAGGTCTTTCGCCTGGGTGTTCGCCACGTTGTCTTCCGTCAGCATGCTCCAAAAATTGTTCGGCGGTTGGTTTTTCAATTCCAACACGGTTGATGAATTGGTTCTCGTTCGCGGCCGGTTGAGTAGTTTGTTCCGCAGAACTAGACTGCTTGGTATCGGTAGAAGAAGCAACCATTTTCCGTAGACTAAGCCGGGAAAAGTATGCTCACTAAATAATAAAAACGAGAAGGAAGTGGGAAGAACGGCTGCGTATTTAAAGGAAGATTTCTGTCTATGCCTGCCTGCAGCAACGGTGATACGAAGTGACTCTGTGCAGGCAATTACACCGTGATGCGCTTTCTTCCCGAGACGCATGCAATACTGAAGTCAAAGACTTTCCGGGAAAATCTTCTTTTTTGCCGCGTAAGCTAGTCCAGCACATACCGCGGCTCTCCAGGATCATTCTCCCTTTTTCAAAGCTCCAAAAAGACGAAGGGCTCGTCTCCTTTGGCGTACACTGAATATCTACCCCTCCTTCCTCCGGAGGAATGCCCGGCATAACCGCAAGGAACCAATTCGTGGTCCTGCAGACACGGGCGCCGGGCTCGCTACTTTCTCAGCCTTGAAATGCTCATTCGACAGAAAATGCGACTTTGGCTGACATCATGTCGCGCCCAGCCGGTACATCGTCACCGGAGCAGGCACTCCGCAGACCGCCCCACAGTGATCTCCGCTTCCCCACTTTCCTTAATGGCAAGGACTCGTCAGCCTCTAAAGTGGGGCTGTGCTTGTAGGTTGATGTTTTCCGCGGGTATGGGCGGGGCGTGTTTATGCGGATATGGTAAATACGTGAAATCTCTAGCAGGTGTTGTGATGTAGCGCTTTTCAGGCTCGTCACATCGTGCGTCACTGTGCTTGCTAAGTGCGACTTGCAACAGATGTATACTATGGAGAGTCTTACAGAAGTACGGAAACATTCTTCGTACGCTACGAGGGACTATTCGTTCTGATTTCTTACATGATGGGGCGTTTCGCAGTATTTCTGTGGAATTAACGGGTTTCAAATCGGATTACTGAATGGACAAATTATCCGCAGAGAAGTACCGCTCCGAAGTCGCACAAATTGGCAATGCTTGTAGTTATTGAGCTCTTTTCTCTGTTGCCGTCATCGATGACCGCAGATGCAAAAGGGGGGCTGGAGGCTCGAGCTATATTTGGACAACAAAGGGCTGCTCCTATGGACCCAATTTGCCACCCGGCCCAGGAGCATGAAAAAGAGGCGCATTCTGAATGTGCAAAACACCAACAATGTTCACACCAAATTCAACGGAATACGGGAAAGGCCGGACGGTTCAACAAAGATTATCCGTGAACAGAATCCATGTGCTTGAATTACCTTTCATTTTGCTCCTGGCTATCTTCATATGGAGAAGGGGACGGGGTGTTGGGAAGCTCGTGCGAAACCGGGACACGTGTTTCCGACTTCGGCCGACCAACATGCCGCCAGGGGGTTCTGCATGGTGTGTGCAGCAGAGCATTAAAATGGTAGCGATCGCAAGAAGTCAAGTGGCCCGAGCCGGCTGGAAGGCGGACTCTTCGCGCGTGCAAGCCAAATTTCAGAGAGGTGCTGCTGAAAGTGCAAGATAAAATTGCAGTATGTCATTGTCGGATTTGCTGGCAGGAGATGGGGTGCACAAATGACGGATGACGTTAAATGACAACGCAGTCGCATAATTGCGCGCAAGAAACGACAAAAAGAAACGAGAAAAAGAAACGAGAAAAAGAAACGAGTGCGGAAACAGGCCTCAGCATCAACCACTACCGAAAACCTGCACCACGAATTGCGCTTTTTGCCGTTCTGGAGGTCCTCACCCTATACATAGTCTCCGTCACGGAAGTTAGTTGTTGCCGAAATTCTGTGGTACTTCACCAGTACGCCCCAGGCGTGGTATTTTCGCGGTCGTGCACACTAAAAACGAAATTGGTATTCATTTTATGACCAAGGCTTACCAAAGCATGAAACCTAGTCCCCGACTGCACGTGCACTAGCCATAGTATTTTTGCTTTTAGAATACAGAAATAGAGTCAAATCTATTTGAGGTATGGCCGGTATCGGAGTCAAGGCGGGTCAATAAATCCGTTTGAAGTTTGCCTGTGTCCAAAGACCCGCAAAATACCGGATGTCCTATTTATTCTCATTTTCTGGAACTACTACTTCCAGATTGCAGCATAATAGCAGCGCCGAAAACACCGTAAGTTGTCACGGTCAATCTACGCCCCATTCAGTGTTCTCCAAAATTTGATGAAATCCAGCGCCATTCAGGAACTATTTTGTGGTGGAACGCTCTCTTTGATATAGTGGGATAAAGATCAGCTGAACAGCAAGGCTTAATAAACATCGATGACGCCAGTACCCCCTTTATTTTGGTTTTCAGAGTTTATCAGGCACATGTCACCAAATGTGGTTTTAGTCTGATTTTCTTTGTAATTTCTCTTACGTGTTCATTAATGTTCCGCATTAGATCTCCGTGTTACTATTTGGCGAGGCGTAAGCGGAATACAGCAGACATACGGTGATGAATAAAGACAAATAGAAAATCCAACTACGTATACTGATCAAAAATTTCCGGCGACACAAAACGATAGTCACTAACTTCGATTCGCAGGCCAAAGGATTTGATGGGAAATATATCCATACACTTGGTTTGTCTGTCTTTTTTGGGGAAATATTTCTCTATCTATTTATATCTAGCCCCACGTGAATATAATGGTTCTGCTAAGTCTTTGAGCGAAGTCTGAACCATAGAAAATAGTACCTTAGTCATTGCAAAGTTGTACGATTTCCGTCCGTTGATTCTTGATCGGATCTCGAAACCAGTTCAAGCATTCTTGGCTATATCCAAAAGCCACGGCGCGTTGTATCTACATAGTTTTTCAAGTAGCTTGTATTGGTATATCCGCTTGATCAGACATTTAGATGTTGCCGGCGATGGACAGCATAACTTTTTGGCGTCAGCCACGACACTCTTCAGCTCTCCGTCGTCTCAACTAGAATTTCAAACTCTAGAGGCTAACCGAAAAATTTGGACATGGCCTTTTTCTGCTTTGCAGTCCGTGCATGAGCCAATTCTTTGACATCTCTAAGGCCCTTTAACACCGCAGCATCGCTGGGAGAAAGAGCAAGAGCAGACTTGAATGCAGCTTCTGCGTTGTCCTCGTCCTTCAGAAGAAGATATCCGCAACCCTTTCTGTACCAGGCTTTTGCCGTGGTTTTCTCGTCGATTTGGGGGAAGGCCAAGGCTTCGTCCGCAGCGCGAACAGCGTTCTTACCATCCTTCAATTTCAACGCCACCAAAGCAGCGTTCAAGGCCAAGGAAACACTCAAGGAAGTTTTCTCATTGGTGAGCTCCTCGCTCAAAGACTCAGGCGTATAGTCGTTCAAAAATCCAGAGCCTTTCGTGTACTTCTCGAGGGCTTTTTCCAATTTGCTCTCCTTCAAAAGCTTGGTGCCCAAGTCTTTCAAGAAGTTGGCTGCATCTAGCACAGATTGTGGCTGGGACTGGTCGATTTTATCGTCATCTGCCAACACGGCCTCGTAAATATCACCCGTGCCATCTTCAGAGACAGCGGATGTCTCAGGGACATAGTCTACAGGAAGTTCGCCACAGTCGGCAATGATCCAGTCTTCTTTAGGCTTATCTCCGCTGTCTTTCTCGCATCTTTCAAGCTCTCTGACCACAGACTTGCCCTGGATCACCTCACCGAAAACAACGTGTTTACCGTTTAAGTGTGGCGTGGGCACAGTGGTGATGAAAAACTGGGACCCATTTGTGTTGGGCCCAGCATTGGCCATCGATAACAAGAAGGGCTTGTCGTGGGTCAATTTGAAGTTCTCGTCTTCAAATTTGTTCCCGTAAATCGACTCGCCGCCAATTCCTGTGCCATGAGTGAAATCGCCTCCTTGGCACATGAAGCTTTTAATGACACGGTGTAAAGTGCTGCCCTTATAATGAAGAGGCTTTCCGCTCTCGGCAGAATTCCCCATTTCACCAGTACATAAGGCTCTGAAGTTTTCGGCGGTTTTGGGCACAACGTCGTTGTAAAGCTTGAAAACAACTCTGCCTTTGGGGCTTCCGTTGGCGGTAAGATCGAAGAAGACTATGGACATACTGCAAATTGCTTTTAGTGCTAGAATACTTCAGTTTGGGGAGATACGTCTTCTTTTGGCGAAACACAAAGGAGTGGTTCCCTGGCTAGACGTGCGGTCTTCAACAGAGCGCTGAGAACCTGATATCCTGATGCCGCGCGACCTGTAAATAGAACACCATAGAACCACCGTAGACAGATGAAAGAAACCCCGCACACCAGATCGCGTGGCTAGCACAGGTTTTTCGCCTGGTTTATGATTCAGCTTCCGTAATTCGAGACCGATAGCTTCTTAAATCATATATTCCTCGTAGTTCCTAGACTGGCACAAGACGCGAGGCCATTTTGAGATATTCTCACACCTGGTTTTTCTCTTGGTTGGAGCCAGTCTAGACTGACCACCGAAAGCAGCAGTAGCAGATCCAAATACGTCTCAATACTCCGGTAATTTGAATCGGCCTCACGTATCCATAAATTCAATGGCGGTTCTGCGATTAATTGGCCAACACTTATAGATAAGTTTCCAGCATTCGCTGCAGCACAACGAGAAATCACATCATTTCAGATGTTCAGGGGAGCCGAATTACCCGAGAAAATCTCAGCACTCCTTTAGTCATGGTGAAGGCGATGAATGCATCCAATTTGGGAAAGGCGATGCATGGATCCAAAGGTTCACGTTTGATCCACGAGAGCTCTGTAGATTCACGATAATAATCCCCGCCAGACTATCCATTCTGACAATACCCTGGGATTTGGCTGGTTTCAGATTCGACCAGCCACGTGCAGTGCTGTGTATCGCTAGAGGTTCCTCACTGGGTCAAAATACGCGTGAGCCATGGCCTCCTTGGCCGTGAGCCGCTGCTGGTGGTCATATTTCAAGAGATTATCAATGAAGTCAAGGAGCTCGGGGCTCACTAAATGCTCGTTTTTCTCGTTGATGAACCGCTGCCAGGACCGGCGGGAGTAGTAGCCCAAGTCCTCGTACTCGTCACTCAAAGTCAAGTTGTATTTGGCAAGATACTCATGGAGGTCGTCAGAGCCCAAAACCCGGACAATTTGCACCAACTGGTCTGTGTTGGACTTGCCGTGGAAAAATGGCTCCTTTTTGAACACGATGGATGCAAGCATGCATCCAAAAGACCACATGTCAAGCGAATAGTCGTAGAACCGAAAATCCACAAGGAGCTCGGGGCCCTTGAAGTACCGTGACGCCACACGCACATTGTACTCTGTACCCGCGTGGTAGTACTCGGCCAATCCCCAGTCAATGAGACGCAACTTCTTCTGCTCGTGATCGATCATCACATTGTGAGGCTTGACGTCTCTATGCATGATGCCCATCGAGTGGGAGTAGTCGAGAGCCTTGAGAAGCTCGTACATGTAGAAGCGGATATCCAAGTCGGTGAATTCCGGATACAAGACGCGGAAGTCGACGTTTTCTACGTGCTCGAAAACGAGCCCCGGCGTTTTCAGCTGCGGCTCCCGGACCAAATCAAGCAACCCGATAATGTTGGAGCCTCCCACCAAGTTCTTTAGGATCAGGATTTCACGCTTGATTTTCTTGCGCTTGACAGGCTTCAACACTTTGATCACGCACTTGGCGCCACTGGTCAAATCAACTCCCAAAAACACCTCGGAGTACTTTCCTCTGCCGATCTTTTTGATAACCTCGTACAGATCCTGCGAGTTCCACTTGATGTTCAAGTTTTCATAGTCCCAGAATTCCTGGGGTTTTTCCTGCAAAACATACGGATATACTTTGGACACCGAAGCCAACGACATGCTTTTCCTGTGTATGGGCAGGGACGAGAGGAACAAAGAGAAAAGAGCAAGCAAGAGAGCGAAAGCAAACACAGATACGCACGTGCGGATACACTTTCTGGACGGTCGGTACAGGAGTATTTTGGCGGCGGTGATGGGCTGGAGAAGTGCCGAGTTTGTGAGGTTTCGCTTTCGTGATAGATTGGTACGCGCACGCCCACGGACAGATTTGGTTCAGGGCCCAACAAGCTGAAGGCAGGAAAGGCGGTCAGAATGGGGAATATAGGCGAAGGCACTGTTTATGGGGCCTTTTTTGTCACGACGAGTGGGCTGTGGCTTGTGGATGTGTTCGGCGTGCGTTTAGAGGATCTCCCGGTCACTAGAGACGGAAGGAGGTGATATTGGAGAGCATGTGGAGAGCATGTGGACTTGGGCTTGGAAGTCAATACAATGGCTCCAAGGCCGAGCGAAGAACAATGGGAATGTAGCCCTGGCGGCCGAGATTCTGGAACATGGGGCAACTGTGTACGTCCAGTGCCAGCGAATGAACGGGCCTGAGTACTTATTGCGGGTCAATTTTTGATTGCTCACTGGTTTTGATGTTCTCAGTCTATAGGGTGCATTTCGGTGGTTCTGGGCGGGCCATCCCTGGGATGGCTGTGTGAGCTAGTGGTCGACTTGCTTGCTCTGGATCCTACATCCACGGCCCAGACGTTTTGGAAGTATGCCGGGTATTCGATGAACAAGCCGTTTTGTGGGCACTCGTGTGATCCGAGTAGTTTGCCACTCAATGTTTTCTCTTGAACTATAGATATGCGTTTCAGAGGTCGATCTTATTGTTCTAGAAACATACCCAGAACTAGCACGTTCTGAGTGCACTATAATTCGGGTTGTTGATTTGTCCTGTGGACATGAGATCTGGTCAACACGTCTTATGTTCCATGTAATTACTCTTTGTGATTCGAACTGGGTTGTTGCATTTGTCTGTGAACAGATCTCTAGTTCGTAAGTTTAATGCTCGTTTTACGCGCTTACAATACGCGAAATGGAATATTAACCCAAAAACCTTACCAAAAAAAACAATGGTGGCGGTTAAAACTCCAAACATTCAGAATCATATTATCACCTTCTGGGAATGAATCCTCCTCAACACTAGGCTCACTACATACACCGTAGATGACACGTGTTTGATATGTATGTAACAGTGCTAAACAACGCTGCAACCTATTTTTCGATCACCTTGTGCACACCACAATTGGACATCTTTGAAGCTAGCTGCTTGTTTCTCTGTACCTGGAGGTGGGTTCCAGGAGGGTTTGTTGGTCCGGCCCTGCTCCGACTCCGTCCTAGCCCTTCGCTTTCTCGTCAACACATGCTCCAATAATGTGCTGTGCTGCTTTCTTGCACATTCCTTCAAATGTCATTCGGCCGGGGAATACCAGAGTGGCTTTCCAGATGCCGCTGAGCAAGACCATCGCTCTTGGGACTTTCCCTACACGAGCTGTCTTTTCCATCTACTGCCCTTCTTTCCCCCTCTCTGCTCCCCTTTATGGTCTGTTTACTAGTATACACGAGAACCTACAGCCCACGCCACCCCCGCCTAGAGCGCCATTTTGCCAAACGAGCTGGCGACGTCGCCCGACAGCGGATCCTGCAGACCCTTCTTCTCCGCCTCCTTCTTGCGCCTCTGCGCAGCCTTGCCCCGCGAAACACTGTCCGCAGCCTCCTTCATGGCGTCGATCCGTTTGTCCTTCTTGACGAGTTTCCTGCCGCCGCTACCGAGCTCGTAGTTGTCCAAGAAGTCGTCGAGCATGCCTTCGAAGTCGCCTCTCTCTTCGGCCATGTTGAACTCTGTTCTCAGCTCGTCTTCCTCCTCGAGCTCAAACTTCTTGGCGAGCTGTTCGAACCGGTCGTCGAGAAGCGTCAAGCCCTCGGTGCGGAACAAGGCACTGGACGACATGGAGAACGACGACGTGTCAGTCATGGCCCCCTTTTTCTTGCGGAGCTTGGACTTGGGCTTCTTCTTGCCGCCGATCGCCGGGAGCTCGGCGACCGTGTCCGGGGCCTCGGCCGCCGCGTCGTCGTCAAAGTCGTCATCCGAGTCCCAGTCGTTGGGCTGGTGTTTCTGCGATTTCTGGAACTTGTGGAAATCGCGTTCCCACGCAGTGTCCACCACGGCATCAGGCGCCGGCCCGGCGATATCCTCCGGGGCCTCGCCGGCCCCGTAGGGATTTTCAAGCTCGATCTTCTCGCCCTCATGCTCCAGGTCGTACTCGTCAAAGTCGTCCTGGTAGTTGTCCATGTCCCACTCGTCGTACTCGCCTGCATCCAGGTGCACGTCGTCGTCCGCCTGGCCCGACTGCAACAAGTCGGCGAAAATGTCGTCGCCGCCCTCGGCCTCGTTCTCCACATACGCCTCGTCCTCAAGTGCCACCAACACCTCGCGCAAACGGGGATCCAAGTCCGGGTTGAAGCCCTGGAGTTCGCGGGGAATATTCTCCAGTTCATCGTGCGCCACTTTACGGGTCGTTTCTGAGGGAAGCGAGTCGCGGAGAAGGTCTTCGATGTTGCGCCGGGGCTTGGCGGGCTGGGCGTCGCCGCCGGCTTCGATGAACACGCTGTCCGGCGCCTGGCCAATGGGCCTCAAATGCTGCATGTAGTCGTAGTGGGAGTCATCGTAGAGGATGCCGTACTGGGCGGCCTGGCCCTCGTTCTGGCGGACTTTTTGCAATTCGGCAGCCAGAAGACACAGGGCCAACAGATGGGCATCTAGAGCGGCGGATGGGCCACGCGGCGCTGTTTTGGCCGCCGCCTTTGAAGAGCTTTTGGCGCCCTGTTTCGGCTTGTGCGGCACCTCGACCAACACGTGCTTCAGGGCGTCGTTGTCGAAAAAAAGCGCATCCTCGTGCGACCGGTGCACGACGCTGTAGGTCTTGGCGGTTTTCTTGTCGAATTTCTTGCCCATTTGGTGTGTTTAGTGTGGGGAGCAGATTTCCTGGCGTGGTTGAAGTGAGATGAGCATCTCGGCATGCATAGAGGGCCGCGCAACGACATGTCATTTACGCTGGGGGGAAATTGGGTTTTTTTTCTATAAACAGCCGCCGGGATGCTGCTGGAGACAGTCAGATGAAAGGCAGAGGGAGACAGACGGGGCGGGCCCCGGCACGGTCGTGCGGTCTGGCAGACCGACCCCAGTAGTAAGCCGGCCCCATAGATCTAGGAAGCCGGCCCGGTGATATAATAAACCCGGGTCCCGTGATCGAGCAAAGCGGCCCCAGTGAACGCCCCAAGAACCTCTACGCGTCGTGGCGGCTCTCGGAGTCCGCGAGGATCAGCGGCCAGTCGCTCACCCACACGCATGCAGATTCAGCCACGGCCAACGCCGCCACACCCACCACCAAGCCGGCCCACAAGCCCATAAGCCCGTAGCCCATGCGGAAGGCTATAACGTAGGCGAGCGGAAGCGCCACAGCGTAGTAGCAGACCAAGTTGACGTTGGAGCCGATTTTTTGGCGGCCCTGCCCCCGCAACACGCCGGCCTGCACCACGTTGATAGCATCTGCAATCTGGTTGACGGCCACCAAAACAAGCACCTTGCCGCCGATCTGCAAGACTTCGGCGTCGCGCGTGAAAACGGCCACGAGCAGGTTGCGCAGCATGAGGATCCACGCGAAGTTGAACACGGAAATGGCCGCCCCGAGCATCATGGCCACACGCGTCACGATGCGAGCCTCCCGCACCTTTTTGTTGCCGACGAAATGGCCCACACGCGTGCTCACGGCCACGGACACAGCAAACGGCAACTGGAACAGCATGCTGCCCACGTTGGACGCGATGGACTGTGCAGCCAAAGCCAGGGTGCCGAACGACGCCGCAAGAATGGTCATGACCTCGAAGGCCAAGTACTCGGCCTCCACCATGATCACCCCGGGAAGCGCTAGCGCAAGCATCAGCAGCCAGTTGGTGCGTGCACGGGCGAAGTCGAGGCCACCCCAGCACTTCTTGCCGTCGACGAGAAGCACGTAAAGGAGCAACAAGAGGCACATGACCCAGTAAGAGAGGGCCGTGGCCAACGGCGCCCCCACGAAGCCTATGCCGTACTTGGGGTGCCACACGAGGAGCCAGTTGAGCACGAAATTGAGCGGCACGGCCACGCCCAAAACATACGTGCCGGCCTGGAAGATGTGTTGCGCCTGCAAGAACCGCTTGCCGGTCTCGAACATGAGAAGCGCCGGCGCTCCCAAAATCATTGTGCGCAAGTACTGCTGGCTCATCATGGCCAATTGCTGGTCCGGCACCATGAGTTTCAAGAGCAGTCCGGAGAACCACCAGAGGGGGCAGAGCGGGAACACGGTGAGCGCCAACATCATCAACGAGCAGCGCTGGAAGTACACCCCCACCATTGTGGGCCGGCCTGCCCCGTAGGCCTGCGAGCAGAAAGAGTCAAGGCACGTGGCCATGCCCTGGTATACGGAAAGACCCGTGATGTTGAAAGAGCATAGGGCCAAAGACGCCGCGGCCAACTCCTGGGGGCCCAACCGGCCGGTGGCGTAGATGGACACCACGGACAAGAGATACTGGAGAAAGAAGGTCACAACAAGCGGGGCCAGGGACCGGGAAACCACAAGGATTTCCTCTCTGGCGGAGATGTGCACGTGACCGCTTCTGGTGGCCACCGAGCCGTAGAGCTGGCTGTCGTGAGCACCAGTTAGGAGCGTCTGCTCGGAGTCGATCAAAGACATTCCGATGTTGGCGTGCTGGCTGATTTCGGCTGTTTCCGGTGTGCTGCGGGCGCTGGCGTGTCAGAATCTGCTTTGTGAAACAGCGGTGAAACAAAAGATGCACAGAGATGGATCCGCTGGGGAAAGAAACGCGGGCGTGCGGCAACAAGGATTTTGCAGAGGGACGGAGAAGCGTTGGAATACCGGGATTGCAGCTGTACAAAGGGCACGGCCTGGAGTTATAAATGTCGCCTAGGAAGGCTCCGACGGAATTGCACAGCGCAAACAATGCGCTAAGCGCGCGACGGAATTTCGCTCGCTTATCTGGGATCGGACATTGGTGCGGCGCCAGTTTCCAACTCCAGGCACTAATTGCGGACACCAGTACTCTCGAATCTGGGCTCGCTGCTTGTTTTTTTTTCGTTGTCTCCGAAGCTGGCAACATCCGGATACTTGTTTCTTTGCTTTGCGTCCGGGAAAACGGAGGGTGGACAAATGCTGTTCCAGACCGTCACGTGATGAATGCCATACCCGAGTCGAGTTATGAATGAGTCAGCTTCAGCATGAAGATCCGATATCAGCCTCTAATCTCCCTTCTCCTTTGCAATTATACCTGGAAAACGTTTGGGCGCGTGTTTCCTCCGGTGACTGCAATGGAGTCAATTCTGGTACGCTGGTATACTGAGGATAGACGGCGGACCCATGCTTCCTAAACATTCAGCTGTCCTCTCCGCAAATACGATCCCAATATTTTGTTTGTCAAGCCTTGCCTGTTGAAACCGGCCCGCAAGAAAAGAGCAAAAATATTGACACGCACCTCAAGTGGCTCTAGTGTATCTTAGGGTTGTGTTTGTATTCTGCAGAACGAGAGCTACCATAGGATCAGATTATGCATGGACTTAACGACTGTCCTAGCAATGAAATCATCTCAACAAACGCAAAACAAGAGATGAGATAGTATTATTTCATTGAGAATCTGATCATTTCTGTTTTCGCCCGCAACAAAGTTTTGGACACGTATTCAAATGTGAGACTGAATCGGCTGTGCTGCCATCGTACGTTCAATGCAGAAATCGAGAGTCTCAGAATGTCTTGCAATACTATCTGAACTTCATTCTTTGGGTGTTTCACTGGAAGTACCCAAGATAGGGGCATTCCGCCACCGGCTCATTTTGCAAACGCCCGAACTCTCCAATTTTTGTTGCACATGCCATTGCGGATACTAGAATGAATGCTGAGGAATCATCTTGAGCCTGCAAACACGAACCCAGAAATCTTTGGGAGATGGAATCCTGATGCAATTTTGATGCTTGATATTCCTCAAGCAGCTGTAGCAAGATCAATACCAGAGTAGGGCCAGTACAGTAATTTTTGAAAATTGACCCAAACATGCTTTTTCTTTTCAAGAAGGCCTGCTTTCAAAACGTTCCTGAGCACCCAGAAGAAGAGAATGGAAGTGGAACGACTATGACTAGTGCAAGTCGTATAACGCGTGTTTTAATTTTGTGGAGGCTTACTCAAAATGGGATTTTGAAAGCCGTTCATTGCCGGATCCAAAGTAGCTTTTGGTGGTTTTCGAACTCAACCACCCGCTCACGTGGCAATGCTCTGTATGGTGATAAATTTTTCTTTTCTTTCAAGTCTGACGCTGAAAATACACTCATGAAGAGAGTCGTTGGTGTGGAGAAACATATGTGCTCGACGTGTGTGTTCTGATGGTAATGTCCTTCCGCATTCAAAGCCGAAATCATCGTACCGCTTGGGATGATTTTTAAATGTGGTTTGCGGCAGGAGTTTTGGCCACACTCCAAGCACTGGGATCACCCCGATGAGTCGCATGTCCATAAAGCGCTCTTTTGTAGATGAACCTTTCTGTCAGATTCGATAGTGATCAGGGGTATTTCGTATGGTAACCAAATATCCTCTTTGTTGCAGACATTTTTCTGCTGATTGGAGTTTGGTACAGGCCCTCTTCATGTGTGGAGAACAAGGCAAATCTTGTTTCTAAATCGCCTTTACAATGCGGCACAGATAGCCGATTGAAGTATAGCTGCGCAGAAAATAGTAAACTTGAATGGTATTTGGGGTCGGTGACTCAAGTAATGCACCGGAGACTGTAGTTCGGTATCTTGTCTCACACAACGGACACAGATAGAGAACCTTATAAAATCCAGAAACGGCGATTTTGCGGCCACACTATCCAAGCTTTTCTACTTCGATTCGCGTTTTGTTGTGCTAGCTGGCGGCTTGGGGGACCACTAATTCACTTGGCCAAAGCCGACATGCCCGGACATACTAGTCCAGTGGCGTGTGTGACTTTTTCCGACTCACTGTATTCTCCTGAGTTGTACTTATTGTTTCCGCCTCCCAAGAAGGGAGCATAGTCCAGTTGTATTTGATTTTCAGCGAGCAACTGGATTGTCTTCCGCTACCTGGATGTCTTTGTCTTTCGCCATCTGGACGCCCCTGTCTTTCGATTTTTGCGCATCCTTGTCTCCTGATATCTGGATATTTACCCGAGGGACTTTCCACGGGAAATGCCGCTTTTCCACTTTAAAAATTTGGTTTTAGGCGATACCACATTAAAGATAGCGGGGTCACCAGGGACCTTTGCCATTCTCGGAAGACCTCACTCACAGCTCACTTCAAAAAGCCTTATATATAACGGTTCTGGTGCTTTAGCTCCGAGTTCGCTCAGGCAAAAGACAGAGTTTCGAAAGTACATTCTTAATCACTAGCTCGGAGACAGTGAAGGTAGCCAGGTGCAAATTCCGGTCCACTAAAAGCGATATAGTAGTATCGTCAGATTCTTGGGCCATTGGTGAGTGGAAAATTGCAGTTTTATTTGCAGACATCAGCCATCTTGCATGGAAGCATGGTTCGAAATGCTACATATGACCTTTCACGGCAAGACTGGGTGTTGCTTCATTTTGACCAGGTCACAACTTTTGTAAGCTCCGATGTGACTGCGTTTTATGCTGAGAACCAGTTAAAAGTCTCGTGTGGAGATCATCACACCATTCATGGTTGTTTCTGGGTCTGAATGGCTCGAGATGCCATCGACCATCAAGCGGTCAAAAGCGCTAATCGATGGTCGCATTGATGTTCCTGGCAGACAGATGATCACAGTGAGAAAACATAGGAAATGAACAAAACAAAAACTCTGGAACATAGAGAAGCGTTGAGTTTTAGAGAAGCTGAAATCGTCACCCTTGAGCCCCGTCGGATAGTGGGGGCCTGTTTTTCACGCAACCGTAGATTTAGGCCCGGATCTAAATCCGTTCCGGTGGCTGCCCTCAGAAAAGTGAGATAGCCAATCGAAAATTCGATCAAAATTTGGAACGGAAAGACTACTCCAGAGTTGCAATCTTTTCCAGTTTTTCGTGCTTGTTTGCGATACCTTGACAAGTTTTTATGGCCAGTGAATCGAGCTTTCACACTGAATGTTGATGATCATCACCACGTGGTAATGTTAATGCTTCCATACAGCCGCGTATGTTCTTCCGGTACAGCTGGAGAATAAGAAGCTCCGCAGTCGAACTTCAAGCCATTCTTGTTATTATCATAACATCCACCTGAAACGCAATAACAAGTCTTTTCGGGCTTCCTGGCGGCGTATGATGCTGGCAGCAGTGAACGAGGAGGAAAATGATCACATTTATACGCCGACTACTCGGTGTGAAGCGTCATGTGATCGGTTAATTTCGTGCTGGTGATGAGCCGTTTCTAGCACGCCGTGCACTCGCAAACTGCATACTTAGAGTGTATTTTCATGTGTGATTCCAAGATGTATACTGTAGTGGAAATGTTTTTGCCCGTGGAGCATTTGTGTGGGGCATTCAGTCAGCATGTATTTCCATGTCGGTTTATTAGAAAAAGTTCGCCAAAAGTTTCAGGTAACATTTATAGCACGATTATGCCTTTTTCTTGGAATGCTTGGCCATGTGACTGGTCCAACACAGCTGTTTCGCAAGCGACTGTTTGCAATACACTGGTAGTTTTTCTCTCAGGAAAAGAGCATTTTCAAGCGGTCTTTCGCGGGAAAGCGTCCTTCGAAAAAGCGTTAATGTCTTCGTGTGGATACGTTCGGGGTGGTTGTCCAAACCAGCAGCGTGACGAGCCCTGTTTGGCAAATTTGGCACACAAAAGATGACTCGTCTAGGTGCAAAATCGTGTTGAGCGGACGCCAGTGGCAGTGGCATGTTTGTGGGGAGCTTCGCACTAGGGTTCATTATTCATTTGCTAGCTCGTGGGAGCGACCAACATGATTTTTTGGAGTTCTCTGCAGCAAAAGGTACATCACACAATATCGTCCGCAAGGCTTTCCAAGTGGCCAGCTAATTCCAGCCCGGCGGCAAACACAGCACTGGAATTCAAGTTCAATTTCAGGCGATTAATGGGGCGTCTCTTCCCGGAGATTTGGGTCCACATTTGGGTCCTGGCATTTTCGGCCCGGATAGGGCTGGTGGCTGAAACTTCATGTGGTAAACAAGATATTTGTACTTTCAAACCTTTTGCGAAGCGGATGGAAGTATCCCGCTCCCGGCTTCAGCAGACGGGACAGATTCTTCATTGGCTGTGTTTGTGAGTCCATTCTTGAGTCGAAATCCCATTGTGGTTCGTACCGTAGCCAAGGTCCGTTCTACCGGCAATTGCTTGTTTTTCCTCAGCAAAACAAAAATCTTTCTTTCCGCGTTGGGTCTTATAGCTCGATGCTATTACTGTTTTCTTCTTCACTGTCGGAATCATCACTGATAGACGCATAATCGGCGTCTGCATAATCGTGGTACTTGGGCTGTCATAATCAGGCAGGCTGCACAATGTAAATCTGTGTTTTAGTCCACAGCGTCATATTCTGACGGATCTGCAGCCCAGTTTCTGGTCTTTTCATTCAGCAGTACTCCGTGCGTATCGGTATACATTTTGCCCCGATTCGAACCATATCCGCTCTCTTTCCCGTTATTCGAAAGCTGCTGTTTATAGCCTACCCTATAGTTAGTTTGGGCTTGATCAGCTAAGTCTTGGGTCGCTTAGAGTATTTCCGCTTTCTGCTCCATACACGCTAGTCGGATGCGCTGAAACAGTGATAGGTCTCTATGTTTTGATGGCACACCATTTGACTTGGGGTTCCGAGCCAGGTTCATATGCATCACCCGTGAATCCATCAGCACCGTGTAGCAGATCCAACCAATATCTATTACGATAAGTGGGACCGCTTTGAACGGGGCCTTTGGGAAATGGATGCAATCATTTCGTGCATCCTTGGGCTTAGTAAGTCACGTGACACAACATCCATACCGCTATCCAGTACCGAATGATTCGATCGAATTAACTGATATTAGACAGTTTGCTAGACTAAACAGTTATCACAGGGAAGAGTTGTTCTCCCCAAGACTTTGTGACAAGGATTCATAGTGGTCTTCGTTTCGAATTGTAAATTGTAACAAGCGCTCTCCTATGAATTTTTTGCGTGTTTGAAAATAAGTTTTCTTTTTTCCAACTCCTTTAAGTGATTCAATGTTGTTGAAACTCTTTTTCCGCCAAACGGTGTATGGCCTTGAGCTCGTGAGAGACATAGGTCGCACTATAACGTTAGCCTTGAATTGTGGGGGTCTTTTGTAGGAAGAGTTCATTCAGTTGAATTCTTTTCGTCGATTAGAACTTTTTCAAATGCAGCCTTGGAATTAGTCACTCATTCTTATTACACTATCCGGGAAGGCATGAATGTTCTATGCACGATCGGAAATGGCGTTTACTTTCGATTGACTCAAACCATTCCACATAGTATAGTTCTCGAGCCCAGTCACGAGCGTTGCAGTCTTCCGTATCTAAAGCCATGGAAAAGGGATACAAGAAATTGGGAATGTTAATGACGGTCTAGTTCTGGCGCAATGGTATGTTTTAAGCCCTTGTATTATACCGAGATTGAAATATTGCGATTGGTAAGCACGGTTGCCAAAAACCTTTGCCAAAAACCGTGTCCTTCACTTCGCTATTTGCTCTGGAAAGAGCTGCTTTGTAGTTTTTGCTTCTGCAAAACCTTTTTTTTGCTTCAGAACTCGTGCGAATATCAGAATTGCCAAGGAGACGTGGCTGATATAGTTGTGCACTAAAAAGCTCTTGAAATGGCCCGCTTTGGCCAAACTAGTCATGGACCAGTTTCCCACGTCCAAAGGAATCATGATTCGTCAGAAGCACAGAAAATGTAGAGCTGGCCTTGTTTTTCCAAGAGAAACGACTTGTATGGCTTATAGCCTTGCGGCACCGGGATCTCTAGACAGTCCAGGCTCTGTAAAGACCTCGAAGAATCGGTGTTTTTGAGCATTATTATCGTGCCTGTGCCGACGGGATCCTTCATGTACGACACATCGAGCTGCTTGGTCAATTGGCTGGACTCAAAGAGAACAAAACACTGGTTTCCTCGAAGCTCCCTTTTGAGAGTGAATTTGTAGCGGAGCACCTCCGAACCGGATCTTTCCAGATCAGTTGAGCGGTGCTCACCTCCATTGACAGTTTTGCTGGTCAGGCTGATGGAAATGTGACTCTCTCTTTGCTCCCCATCCAAAGTCATCTCCGAAATCTCCTCGATCAACGGCTTCTGTTTTTTGCCGTCGATGTTGGTCAAATCAGGCAAGGCCCCCGTCTCCCCCTCTTTTTCCTCGTCGCCCAATTGGCGGCCCCCGAGCTCCTCGATCAAACCCGCGGTTTCGTTCTTCTTCAATTCTAGTAGTTTCTTCTGGAGTCCGTTTTTGAGGTCTTCCTCCGTGATTTCCGTCGCGGAGAGCTCGCCCTTGCACAACATCTTGGGAAGCGCGTATTCCCGCTCTAGCACCAACTCATGCATCATTTCCACGGACTCTAGAGCCCACTCTACAAGGATCAAGCGAAGATCTCTACTCACTTGCACCCACTGGAAACACTCGCTATTTATACAGCAATCGTACACAAAAGAAGGCACGCCTTTCTTGTCGGTGGCCCGTTTTTCAAGAGATACAATGATCGGGATTTCCCACTCGTTCCGCACTATCAATGGAAACACCACTTCTGGTTTAAAGTCCAAGGAGGGTTTGGGAACCCGAGACTCGTGGCAGATGTTTATGAATACTTTTGTGGAGTAGATATGGTCGCCTTTTCCATCCACGATTTTTGTCTTGACGACGAACCCGGGTTGGGGAGAGAGTCTGATTGCCTCGGTATGTTCGAAAATCGCAGCCATCTGATGTGTGGAGAGGTTTGCCAGAAAAGCAATGGAATTGGCCGCTTGGATTGCCTTTTTCTCTGATCTTTCAACAAAATAGCTGGAAGATTTCTTATATGCCGAGGTGGTGATGTGTATGAGCTGTTAGTGGTTTGAATCTTTGAAGCACACCCGTACACCCGCGATATACAGCTGCAAAATGTGGCTTGATATAACCTGTCAACTTCTGATTTGGTGATAGGCTTTGGAATATGGGCGATTTGCGGATAGGATTTAAGCTGTTTGTTTCTGCTGTTGGCTTGCACAAGCTGACGGAGCCTCGGAAACCTGGAGGGGTTTAAATGGCGCATTATCTCGGTGTACAACCGCTGAGATTATAGATTCCCTGAACAGAAGACGTCTGAGTTTGCTCAATATTTTTTCGCCAATAAAGTGTTGCTGGAGCATGAGTCCAAGTCTCCTGGCGATTCTATGTCCCTCATTTCAGGGCGATTTGGCGTGGTCTTGAGCTGCTTTAAGCCCTGCAATATACAGACCATATATTCTTCCAACGACCAATAAATCACTCCGTGAAAGCGATTTTTGAAACAGGCACTTGATTTCATGGCTGATTTCCAGGATGCCTTTGAGAAATAAGTGCTTGTTTGAGGCCGAGAAGTTTTTGATGACGATGAAAGGCGGGCGTAATCCTTGACACCTGTGATGAAAGCATGACCTTAGGCTTGATGTCATCCCGACTCATCAGTCAATTAGCAAAAGAAATCATACTTCAGACTGGTGCATATGCACATTTGAGCACAATACGCAAACTCATGATGAATGATTGATTGTGGTTCTGTCTGGTAAGTCCCTGGTGGCGTCGGCCTTGGAGGCCGAGATTTGCGCCTGATTCCAGGTCTGAATTCGGACTCAGTATTCGAAAAACGCACTCCTTGAAAATTAGGGCACTTTTCCGGATTCCAATCTGGCCGGTTTACCAATGTTGGATTCTAAAGACTAGTGGGTTATATGTCTTTTCGGAAAAAGTCAACACACACGAGGAACTGGCAAGCTGAAACTCGGGACTTGGCTCGGTGTCAGCTTCTATCAAAACCTGTGTTGAATTCATCGACGAGTCCAGATCTAGTTGTAAAGTCGGACGTGTGATGTCTGTTGGAAAACTACAAATCCTTTACTTCAGGTGCTAATACTCATTTTTATCTGTATGCGTGCATGCGGGCAAATACAACATTCTCGTGATATTCTCTTGACATTCTTGTGATATCTCCATACTGGAGAAGACTCAGTCCACGATCCCGGTGATATGATCGGACGAATCAATCTTCCTCAAAAACCATGATTCTTGCTCGAAGTCCGTTTCCAGTCAGTCTCTTCCCTAGGAAAGTCCAAACCCCACTTTCTTATCCCCACAAACCATCCTTTCAAAGGTCTGAGAATGAAATCAAAGCCAGATCAAATGAAATCAAAGGTCTAAAAATGAAATCAAAGTCATCTCTCACGGCTGCAAGAAATGCGACTCACATGACTCAGGTGACTCGGCTCCAAAAGAGCGCACCCAAAAGAGCGCACCTGAGTCGGCGTTTCCCCAAAACCACTTCTGTTCTTTAGCTATTACTAGCCCTTGGTCCATTTCTCGGCACATATATAAGCCCTCACTGACACAGTTCCAGCCACTTCAGCATAAGCTTTTTCCTTGTCTTCTTCCTTTTGGCATTTCATCGATTAGCTTATTATCTATTGGCTTCCTCTGTTGGCTTCCCCTACATTGGCCTCTCGCTCACATTGGTACCACATATATACCCGCCATTCCCAGAGCTCCTCCTCTATGGAGACTGTCCCGAAATACCTACCCCCACAGCAGTCATCTATCCTGACCTTCTAGTTGCACGTCTCCCATAAATTATGAACGTGCTCGTCTACTCCGGCAAAGGCTCAACAACCGAAGGCGTCCGCCACACGGTGGAGCTGCTCCGCCAACATTTGTCGCCCTACTATGCAGTGATCACCGTGTCCGAACAGGCGCTTCTTCACGACCCCTGGATGAGCAAAACTGCCATGCTCGTGGTCCCCGGCGGCGCGGACTTGCCCTACTGCGACCTGCTCAACGGCCACGGCAACAGACGCATCCAACAGTACGTGCGGGCCGGCGGCAAATTCATGGGCTTTTGTGCCGGTGGCTACTACGCGTCGCAGCGCTGCGAGTTTGAGGTTGGCGACCCGGCAATGGAGGTCAGCGGGCCCCGGGAGCTTGCGTTCTTTCCAGGCACGTGTCGCGGCTGTGTGTACAAAGGCTTCGTCTACGAGTCCCACCAGGGCGCCCGTGCCGTGCCATTGGCCATCAACATGGCAGCATTGGGCGCACTCGCTGCCCCCGAGCAGACCATGTCCTACTACAACGGCGGCGGCATGTTTGCTGACGCGTCCCGGCATCGCGGCGTCGAGGTTCTTGCGAGATACGACGGCACCACTGATCTCCGCGACGACTCCGGCGACATGGCTGCGGTCGTCTACTGCCAGTACGGCAAGGGTGCCGTGGTGCTCAGCGGCGTCCACCCAGAGTACACGCCACTGTTAATGAAGCCCGCTGCTGGCGACACGCACTTCCTGGACATCGTGGCAGCGCTCAAGGAGACCGACGGCCTGCGCACACATTTTCTTTCCGCGTGTCTCGGTAAAATTGGCCTTCGGACCAATAGCGACCCTGCGTCCACGGTGCCGCGGATCACGCCGCTCTACATGGCGGCCCATCTCCAGCCACAGCGGGTGCAGAAGGTCGTGGCAGACTTGCGCGCCAACATGGACTTTGTGGCGCCCAACACCTTCGAGGACTCGCACGATACCTTCGTGCTTCACGACGAAGACGACGGTGTCCAGAACTACATGCTGTCGTCAGACACAGCGGTTGAAACCGAGCCGCTCGAGATTCTCACGGCGGGCACAAAACACATCAAGGTGTACATGTCCACCGCACTCCCCGACCCGCGCCTGACGCCCTACTTTGACATGAAGCTCTACTTCGACAGCTTGGCCCGGCTCCACGCGCAAAATGACGTATCGCCCGAAGACCGCGATTTTGGAAGCTTACTCTGCTACGGCGAGGTTGTCTCCTCCACCAACACGCTCTTGGATGCCAACCCGAACTGGCTCCGCCACTTACCCACGGGGTTCACGTTGGCTGCCACCACGCAGGTCGCAGGCCGGGGCCGTGGCGGCAACGTGTGGGTAAACCCGCGAGGTGTGATGGCCACATCCGTGCTCTTCCGCGTGGAACACAACGTTCAGAAAAACTTCAACATCGTCACGCTCCAGTACTTGTGCGCATTGGCGATGATTGAGCTGATTCTTGGCTACGGCAGCGGGCTTCCAGGACAGGGTGCAGGCTATGAGAGCATGCCTTTGCGCCTCAAATGGCCCAACGACATGTACGCATTGAAGCCAGAGTACTTCTCGGCGCTCTCCGACAAAAACAACACCAGTTCCACCGTGGATGGTGACGAGCAGAAGTGGGCAAAGGTTTCAGGTGCCCTCGTGAACTCGCAGCTAATCAACGGCGAGTTCTACTTGGTCTGGGGCTGCGGTGTCAACGTGCTGAACGAAGCGCCCACGACGTCCCTCAACTCGGTACTAGAGAAGCTAAACGAGATCCGGGCGCAGAATGGGCTCGCTCCACTTCCTCCGTATAACCATGAGATGCTTTTGGCCAAGACTTTGTTCACGCTCGGCCAATTCTTCAGTGTCTTCAAGAAGTCTGGTCTCCTGCCTTTCTTGAGCCTTTACTACAAAAGATGGTTTCATCTGGACCAACGTGTGCGTCTCGATAAAGAAGGCAGTGGAAACACACGTGATTGCGTCATCAAGGGTATCACTAGCGACTACGGGCTTTTGTTGGCAGATGACATTCGCACAGGAGAGACTTTGGAGTTGCAGCCTGACGGGAATTCTTTTGACATATTCAAGGGCCTTGTCTACAAAAAGCGGTAATGGTTTGCGACAAATCAGGACATGAACAGAAAGCGTGCGCTTGTCTTTTCGTAGACTTTCCGTTTTCCGCAATATATCGTGGATGGACAACGCAGACCGGACATTTTCACTCCTCAACACAATAGACTCATGTGTTTCGAGTATCTAGCCTGCAAGTTCGAAAGCTTATTTTCGTATGTCGACCATGTTGATATGACTCTAAGATCATTCCGCAGACATATCCCATTCTAAGCGTTGAAGTGGCACGTATAATGTTAATCCCAATCATAGTATGTACTGTATGGTACTTTGATGAAGCAAGAAATGTTTTGATTTAGCAAACCTTCCATTTCGGATTTAATTGCTTTCTATGGTGAATAAATTTGATTCCATGTTAATGCTCGCGTTCTTTAAATTACGAATTAAGGAACCAGCAATAGAAGAAGTGAGCATAATTTAATTATTACATGGTCTTTCGGCAAAACCTCAACTGATTATCCCTACATTTTCAGAAAACACTTTCAACCATTCCCAAGTCCGCATACTCCTATCTTCAACAATTTCTCTTCTTCTTCCTTCTTTGTTGTTTCAGTCAGTATTATGCTCTTTTGAACCCCACAATTCCGAGGGTGTCCGCCGGCTCACTGCGACATTGCGCTTCGCGTTTCACAAACCTCACGATCAAGACCATGTAAACAGCAGTTATATATTCATCACCACACCAGATGAAGGTGAACATCAAACACTGGCACGGGGTCGCCACGTGGCACTGGCATACACAGAGCTCCCAAAACGATGAGCTCTGCGGGATTTGCCGGGTGTCTTTTGATGGCACGTGCCCAAACTGTAAGTACCCGGGCGACACGTGCCCGCTTATTTTGGGTGCCACTTGTTCTCACAACTTTCATCTTCATTGCATTTTGAAGTGGCTTGAGCAAAGCAATTCGAAGGGCTTGTGCCCTATGTGTAGGCAGATCTTCACGGCCAAAGTTGTCGAGGGCATAGGCTCACAAAAAGAATTGGCGGAGCTCCAGACGCTCGTAGAAAGCCACCAAAATGGGCGGGACGCCGAGCTTGGAACCGAGTTTGGATATGGTGAAAATTGAGGATGACTGAGGAACAGGAAGCAGCCGAAATACGAAAAAATTGAAAAGGAGGCATCATTAGTGCCCACGCATCAGGAAACGCGAGGCTTCAATGATAACCATTCAGACATGGAATGTTTTCGTCGCGTCATGATTTGGAGATTCATTGGACATATCTCGACTCGGGCCTTTCTGCTTCATTAATGCCCAGCATTTCAGGCTGCTGAAAAAGACTGTTGTCCGCATGATAAACTATGGTTAATCAGGGCGGCTAGCAAGCAGGGCTTCGAGCAGGCTCGTCTTGTCCAGATTAGCCATATTTGTCAACAAGCACCGAATCAGACGGCATATTCTGGGTGACTTTAGCACTAAGACATAATCTGATTCCAGCATTTTTCACTCATTTCATACCAAGAACCAGCTCACTAGAAGCGGCTTCTGCAAGTGGTGATTGAATGGAAAAAGTTTACATTGACTCTTGACGTTGCTTTCAATAGACCGTGAAGATATTGGTGATGTTTTCCATCTAGCATTAGGATACGCCCTGCTCACAGATCTGTTGCCATCAAGTTCTCAGAGCTCCCAGTCTTAGATTTGGCCGAGCTGACGTCAGACAGGTCGATCTTTTACACTGAATCAACGTCTCAGGGTTTGTCAGGAAAACAGCAAGGGAAAGTCCGCAGATCACAAGGACAATAAATGTTCTCAAACTGCGCCATTTCACATCAGATGCAATGAGTTAACGAAATCGAAAAAAAACATTCAATAGAGCTTTACTATGCGCTCAACTAGATTCACATTTGAATGACTAAGAAACCTAGGGGGTCATACCGACGTTGAAGTAAAGTTACGCGAACCATTTTCGTCTTGTTTTCTTCCACACGCTCATCATCATCGCAATGTTGAGTGGCTCAAGTTTTCTGCTGCCTATAAAAGGCTGTCGTGACGATCACACGCCATCACATCTGGTACCGGTATTGGAAATAATGTTCCTTATGTAAATGAGAGTACACAAGTGTCAGTAGTACTGAAAGCGTCATTATGCATTAAAACAATTACGCATATCTTTCAATTATAATCCACGACAAGTAGGTGGCTTTTTGTGGAATTCGGCATCAAGAGCCCGAAACACATACAATACTAGAAAATTGCTGCTTCATATCGGGTTTCAAAATTCCAAAACCCTCATCTATGAATCCCACTTTCTTTTTTTGGTTTTCTTTACGCTTTACGATTGGCCTCATGTTTACTCTATTTCCTGTGTGAGTCAAACGTAGATATGTTTTTTGGCCTCTAGAGCTACATATCCAAAGTCCTTGTTCCTGAGCATTTTTTTGATAAATTCAGCTGATTAAAGGGG
This sequence comes from Metschnikowia australis, assembly GCA_019285895.1. Lineage (NCBI taxonomy): Eukaryota > Fungi > Ascomycota > Pichiomycetes > Serinales > Metschnikowiaceae > Metschnikowia > Metschnikowia australis. The sequence continues at coordinate 27,654 of JAGSXI010000027.1, read as the reverse complement.
CAAAAAACTGATCTACATAAAACCTTTGAACAACTCCCAGCTACGTACCTATGCAAAGAAACAACATTTTATTCAAGATTATGTTTCTTCTTATACAATCATATAGGCCGGGCAGTCCCTTTTTCTATGAGTAGATAGGATTAATCGCTCAGCCTACTGCGTAGAGTATTCTGCAAATGAATGAAAGGTCCTTCTATAGTCAATTTCTTATGATATTCTGAAATGTCTTCGGTGCTTTGCTCAAGTGATTTTAAGTCCCTTCTTCTCGTTAGAAGGAGGTTTGAGCAAATGCAGATGTAACCTTTCCATAAAGTGCCCAGTACTTTATACAGAAGACAATACAGAACGGCCGGTTGCAGCCGGGCCATGGAACACTGTGTTTCCCGTCACAGCACTAGTTAAGGTCCAGGCCACATAGTGGGAGACCATGTACAAAATTGTGGAGTGCGTTCTGTAGTTTTTGGTTTCTTGTTGCCCCAAGTAGCCGCGTTGTATACAGAAAATGTTTTGAAAAGTGTTGCACCAATCCATCTAAATTTCATCCCTTATTTGCACACATGCTCAGCCAGTGACTCCCGTTCGATGTATTCGTTTTGAAGACACATACAGCGATCTGTGTTTGAGCCTTTCAATTCAAAGCATTTCTGAATGCTTGCGGCAATGTGCTAAGCGTCTAGAAACATCATGCCATGAGATAGAGAGAACCTTCTCGTTCCAAGTGGCCCTGCTTTGGAACTGTCCTGTCTTTCATTATTGGCTGCAAGCAAGGCAACATATCGGCTATCATTGCGGGGTCAGAAAGGCTGTTTTGACTTGCACTTCCAAACACGCATCCACAATCCAACAGCAATCTCACGACACGAAATGCACAAGTGGAAAACAAACTTGTTGCAAATCTTGAAAAACACTGTTTGTCACGTGCCTCCGCGTTTGGCACTTATGCCACACGTCTGCATAGAATCCCCAGCTTTGATCGGATAGCTCGCGATACCAATCCCCACTACTCCATAGTAGATACCCAGAAGTTGCCTGAAGACCAAAAACACTCCGCAAGACCGCGCCTTTTAAGCACAAGATTCGATGTATCACGTGGTATTCACACGCGGGCTTCACCTCGGGCTTTCTCGCTCGGCGATTGCACGTACTGGGGCGACAAAGACGCTATTCAGAACATTTGCTCGTTCTCCAAAGATATATTCTGGGTTTCAAGAACCACCAATTGTACACTCGCCACAGAAAGACGGGTCTGCGCATGCCAAAAGTACAGGTAATTCAACTCCCGGGGAAACCCGCGACGCCTCCGGGAAAAATGGCGAAACATTCGCAAAAAATCAACAAAGTGGATCTTTTTTGAGCACCAAGTCAGGAAAGTCTTTCCCTAAGGAGGAGATCGAGGCAGCTCGATTGGCTCGCTTGGCTAACCTCGGCTGGCTCCGCAACCTCCCCGAAAAATGGGTTCCGTATGCGGAATTGATGCGTCTAGAGAAACCAGTGGGCACTTTTTTGCTCCTCATTCCCTCACTTTGGGGAATAACTATGGCGGCTTGCGGAGTCATGGCGCCATTGGCAACCACTGTATCAGCAATTGCTCTTTTCTCTGTCGGCGCACTTATCATGCGGGGTGCCGGCTGCACGATCAATGACATTCTAGATAGAAACCTAGACAACAAGGTGGCAAGAACTGTGGAAAGACCCATTGCCAGCGGTAGGGTCAGCGTGTCACAGGCAGTGGTGTTTTTAGCTGCTCAATGTTCTGCCGGCTTGGGCGTGCTTCTTTCATTGCCTTTCGAGTGCTTCTATTTAGGAGCGTTGTCTCTACCCTTTGTGTTCACGTACCCGCTTTTCAAGCGGTTTACTTACTATCCACAGGTAATGATATCCATCACCTTCAGCTGGGGCTGCTTGCTTGGGTTTCCTGCTGTGCTTGCGCCTCTAAACTTGTTGGTTGCGGCCCCGTTGTTTTTGTCCAATTTTTTGTGGAGCATGATATATGACTCGATATACGCCCACCAGGATAAAAAGTACGATATCAAGGCAGGTATCAAGTCGACAGCGTTGGCCTGGGGAGACAACACAAAGCCGATCTTGTACGGCTTGTACGCACTCCAGGTGACTTCCTTCTTGACCGCTGGCTTCCTAAATTCCATGGGCCCTTTTTTCTACTTAGGCGCCGCTTGGGGTTTCCAGCGGTTGTTCTCGCAGATTAGAAAAGTAGACTTGGATACCCCCAGCAGTTGCTGGGCCATGTTTACGGGCAACATCAAAACGGGTTGGATCTTGTGGTTCGGCATGTTCATCGACTACTTGACGAAGATTGGCGGTTTTTTCTAAGTTGTGCTTGAAGGAAGCATACTCAAGTTTCCGCCTCTTTTGACTTGAGCTTCTCTCGTCTCATTTCAAAGTTCGTGAGGAGTGCTTTGTTGAGCTTGACGTTGGCCTTTTGCAACGCCTTTTTGATCTGCGTGTCGCTTCTTCTATTTTCTAGCCTCACAAGCTGCGATTCCAAAAACTTCTCCACATACAACAAGGGGAAGTCTTCTGGTAGCAAGTGCAACACCTGTTCCATTGTCAAATGCTGATCTGCGTATGTGTTGACAGCATGCATCACCGAGTAAAGTCTTGCTGTTCGATCATTCACTGCGAGATAATGTTGTATGAGACTGGTCAAGTTGGCGTTCGCCCCTTCTAGAGGCACCTTGAGGAATTTCAAAAGCTGTTGGTCTCTCAAAGTCTCAAGAAGAAACAGACTTCTCGGCACAGGGGGGTGCACATAGAACATGAGCCACTCGGCTGTTGAGTAGTCCTTGATTTCACGAAGACGGGCAACACTCTCAGAGTTTGCGTTAAGCATCCATCTCAAAAAAGTGATTGCTTCACTTTTCGAGTCAAGCGTCATCTTAATATTCTTTCTGTACATAGAGTGCAACACGATTAGTTCATATACTTTCAAGTATATTTCCAAAAACTCTTCACAATCTCCTTTTCGGTAGTGTAAATGCAAGTATTCGATCCAAGTGACTTTAGGCCACAGCGGGTCTTTCAAATCGTTTTCGATTTGGTATGTGGTGTAGAGAATATTTAGATTTTCATATTCAACCTGGAGATCGTTTAGATTGAGATAGCCCAAATAATCTTCAAAAAGCTCTCTTGCAATCGGGAAAACAATCTCACCTGCCTCTTTGGAGCTTTCGATAAAAGCCCGCTCAGTGTACTCGATCTTAAGCAGCGAGAATCTGGAATCAAATTTGTAAGACTTCGATAATTCGTTCAAAATATGTTTATGGGTTGACGAAAACTTAGTACCTTTAGCCGATTTTAGAAGTTCCAAGCCTCGGTCGGGGCGAAGCTGAAGAAGGTTTAAAAGCTCTTTAGTGTATACCTTTGGATCATCCACATTTTCTTGGAGCTGGCTGAAGGCAATTTTGGGCAAGTCAAACACGTGAGAATCAATTTTAAAAAGATCCTCGCCGCCCGGGTTTGTTATCGTGTTGTCTGTCTTTCGGCCCGAAAGTAAGTCTAGTGACAAGTCAATTATCTTGAGAAACCAAGGCTCGACTGAATCTCCTGACGTTTGCTTCAAAAGGTATATATGAAGTAAGACTAAGAACATGTTCTTTTCGGAGAAGTGAGTTATGAGCTCTTCATTCACCGCATTTTGGCTCTGCCAAGCGAGGGTTTCCGAAGAGATCATCAGCAAAATGTCCAGTGAATTGTCACATGTCTCAGTATAAACAAGTTTCCTGGCAGAACAACGAATGGTTTCATCATAGTCATCGCCCTGAGAGTGAATGTCACCGATGAGCCATTTATAAAACTGCTTGTTATTTTTCATCACGGAGTCCAGCAACTGGTCTCGAATGTTTAGGAAAATTCTTTGCGGACTAAAATCATGCCAGAGCTTATCCCCGAGCTCCAGCAAATCAACGCAATAAAGCATGAGAAGTCTTGGGTCCGTGAGTTGCCCATTGGAAAGTCTTTTGCGCCAGGATTGCTTGACTTTGGTGCAGTCTTCTGACAAAAGTAGCAAGACTAGATACATTGAATGATGAAAACCGTCCACTGATGACTTCGTTGAGAAATATTCAATGGCTTGTGAAAGCGAATTCTCGAATGAGTTTTTCGAAATTATGTCACTGAGGTCACTAAGGGTTTTGGCGAGAGGACTTTGCTCCTGCAAGCTGTAGAGTAGGCGTCCGTCAGAAAACACAGTTTTGCTGTGGCCAAACTGTTTGTGCGGCAAGACTGGATTGCGAGATGTGGCTGAAATCGGAGCGAGTAAATGCAGAAGTTCCTGATCAGTCACCTTGAGTGCCCTCCCAGAATTGACAATGGAAAAAGATCCACGGGACCCAGATCCAAACAATGCGTCACAGTTGGCTGAAGCGACAACCTCGAGTGTTTGCAAAGAACTGAATATGACCTTTTGTGAACCTGGATATGTTTGGAAAACACCTATAACAAACGGCCATTCTACTGAAAGTCCTCCGTGGGGATATCCGTGCCCAATCCACGTGAGTGTTCCTCTAGTGACGTCACCTGCAGAATTGATAAACATAGCCATGGAGGTGGCCGGCTCAGTGCATATGGGAAGCATATACTCTTCACGTGCCAGAGAGGTATCGTGGGCGAGATAAGGAACAATAAACGGACGTACGTCTTCCACCGCAGCCGGGTTATAGTCGAAAAGCGGGATTTTGCGTGTCTTCTGCATGTCCACAACATCAAAGCGTGTGTCGTTGGCAATGATGCATATATTGCTATAGTGAGCCAGCGTTCCTGTGGACAGCGAAATTCCGGTAATGGCGCCTAGATAATTGATATCTCTTAGAAGCTTAATTCCCGTTGGTGTCACGTGTACAACACGGAATTTAGTAGGCGTGTAAACGACAACCTTGTCGCTTTTGTTTTTGTCGCTGGGCAGCTTTCCCGCACTAAGAAGCAGCATGTCGACGACATCTTTTATTTTGCCTATTCGGCATGGCGAAAACTCCGGCAACGTGAAGAAATGCATTGTGTTGCCTGCAAGCACAAGACACATATTTGCGTCCGGCAATGGCAAGATCTTTGATACAGGTTCAGTGCTAGACTCGGAAGCAGGAATCTTCAATATGAGCATGTAGTGGTCTGCATCATCGAATAGATACATGTGTAGCATCTGGCCTGTGGATGTGCCGATGTAGAGATTCGATTCAAAGGAGGACACGCACGTGATTTGCTCCTTGGCTCCAAGCGGGAGTTCAAGCGCTATCTCCTGCAAGGACCAGCCTGGTGGAAGCAAATGGATTTTCTCCTGGGATGTGGCACAAGCTCCCGGATGTGGGGTGGTATTCGGTGTTTCTGCATTGGACCCCTTCCTGGAGCCAGCAGCAATGGGAAGTGGGGGCTGAGTCTTGGGTTCAGCCAGTCCCAGACCCTCATCGGATTTCACGCTGATACCTGGGGCTTCGGCTGTTGGGACTATGTTACTTATTCCCGAGTCTGAGTCACGGGGAACATCAGGTTCCGTGGCGCCAACGTTGTCTTCATGTACATTCATGTTTGGGGTTTTCGACGCAGACCCATCGCAAAATATTTCGTCCAACTTTGGGGACGTTTCTTCTCCCGTGGGTTCTGAAGCCACGATCATGGTACATGACTCCAGTCGAGTTTCTGCCTCCGGAGAAAGCTCTGTTGGACTGCGTCCACAGGAGTCTGTGTCCGGAGAACTTCCAAGTGCATGTTCTTTGAATTCCAGGTTTGCGCCATCGTCTTTTTGGCCGGCTGAATCTCGGGTTTCTGGAAGGTCGCCGGTTGAATCTTGTGTGTGATTTGGGGGGTCTTTATGCTCGACACCCCGATCCGTGTTTCGGGTCCGAACCAGGCCCGAGGCACCCGGGTCTTCGGCGTCTGTATCTGTGGCATGGTTTACATCTCGGTCGCTGACCGTTGTGGCGCCATGGTCGGAAATGTCCGGGGTTTGCGTGTTTGCAGGAATATCCAGATCCATGGGGCCGGGTCCAGTCAGCAGCGATCTAGGCGCTGATAACTCGGGGGCCGCCGTGCTGGTTCTGGGAGCGGGCTTCACCTTCTTTTTGCGCGATCTACCCATTTTGAAGGCGCACGAAATGAGGCTTCAGTACGTGGGGCGATTTTCGTGTGGCGTCTTTGATTGTAGTGAGAGTCAATGTATTTGATGGCACATCAGCCCCCGCGCACCGGACACGGACACTCCACCAGGCAAGTCCATGAATGAAGAGACAAAAAAACAAAACCAGACGGAATAGAAGCAGGCGGGCTTCGTGAAATGGAAAGAGGAGGAAAAACACGGCAGTCTTTGAATGCTGGATTCATAATATGTTTCTGACTTTGAGTTGTGTGTCCATAGCAAAAGCAGAGAATGCGAATAATCGCTGAGGCAGAGAAATGGGAATCTGTGGTACAAATGAGCCTTGCGGCTATATATAGGGGTAGCAGCGTTCGACGTACCGAAAAGTCAATGTGGCAATCGTGGGCGGGATTCAAGGAAACAAAGAAATGGTCATGATCAATCAGACTGGGAGATCAGCAGTAGCTTTTTGACACGTCTAATCCAAGCTGGCTGGCGTCTCTTTTTTCGGCCAGTTGTTGGTGCTTTTCTCCACGAAAAGTGAAAAGCCTTCTGTGCTTGCAACAGCAATTGCCTGGCCGCTCGCAAATGCATATGTTTTTGGTGTCTGCCTTATCCTCTCAGCCTGTGTGATATCGGTCGGATGTCTAGTTTCACGGTACCAGCACGGCTGCGAGTGTACGGTTCTGACACAGCTCAATTCAATTGGTGGTTGCTGATTTGATGATTCTATCCAGGAACCCGGCTCAATCATCTGGCATAGGGAGATTCTCTTCCATTGGGAATTGCAGTGTCGTGATATTGAAGGAACGGTCGAAGACATCGGTCACTTTCAAACAGTCAATCTTTCCAAAAGACCATCGCCGTCAATTTCTAGCGGTCCCCAGTGTTTGCCAACTACACGCGAGCCCCAAAAACGTATATTCACTACGTATGTTACCCAATGGAGGCAATGAGGGAAGATACTAGCATCTATAGCTTCATTCTGCATTGGAAAAAGATTCCCACGGTAGGGTACAGATGTTATGGACAGTGAGCTGATTTTCTGTTTTTGCCCACACAATAGAGATATTCCAGAATGGCAATTCTCAGTCATCCCGATGCACATCCCAGCGATAGACTTCAGGGTAAAAAACCATAGACTTTCCGAAAAGTGCCACCAGTTTGTCAATATCCCGCGCTTTGAAAGGATTTCCAACCAAATTCCGAACCCCCAGGATTTTGGGTAGTTGAAATTCCAGGAACACGACAAAATGGTATATCACAATTGAAGCCTAATTATAGCCTGAGAAATGTCGAAAGAACAAACACTATAATTGTGGAGTCGCAGCCGAAACAACGGAAAGAATCAGTGATCATGAAGAGAATCAGTGATGATGAATGACTATCAGTGATCATGAAATACTATCAGTAATCATGAAAGATTATCAGTAATCATGAAATATTATCAGTAATCATGAAAAGGTACATACAGCCGGGTATCGAAAATAATTCAGGATCAAGCCTTAACAAGACATTTTCTATAATCGAAGACATGTTGGCATTAATGCAATAAAACTTTCCAGGCTGGTATACTCACCCAGGCATGCATATCCGAACACACAACGCATGCACTTTGAATCATCATGGAATACAGTAAAATGCTGAAAAGATAGAATGCAAACACATTCGTGAATAATTCTTCAGAGGTGCATTTCGATTTTTTTGTTGCTACACTGTATACTTATGACAACACTCGAAGCACCAGGATATGTGTCAAAGTGCCAAGTATCTGTAACTAAAGCAGACTCCCAACAGTCATAGTTCCTTGTTTCATGTTGTGATATCGGTCGGTGCTATCAGGCCTCGTTTCATATCGTAAAAGAGCCGATTACTCCAGTTCTAGCGTCTTAGAAAACACCACCAGCGAGGCTTGCACAATAAATATGTTAAAAGTCGATTCTCCGGGTAGTATTTTGAAAGAATAAGCCATTCTTTGGTCCTCTGCACAGCCAAAACGACCCGTCCGACCCCGGCTCAAGCAAAGAACCAACCCCCATCCAAACATCAAAGCTATCCAAACCATCCAAACAACGAAGCCTTCCGGACGGCCTGTCACAGCACCCCAAGACGGCGTTCCTGCAGAAGCTCATCCACAAGGCCATGCACAGCTCTCACGGAATCAACTTGGTGGGCACGAGATCGCCCGTCAGCGGCGGCAAGCTGGGCGGAAACGCCAAGTTGTCTCTGTGGGCCACATACTCCGAGTCCGCGTATCCCAAGATCTCCTCGATCTGGTGGCTCTTTTTCCCCTTGACCATGTCAATTTCCACGGAGCTGTAGTTGACGCGGCAGTGCCCCACCTCCACGGCCTCGGAGAGTGAGCTTTTGGGATGCGGCAACACCCGCACAGAGACACATTCGCTCTCGTGAAAAGAGCCTTCCACCGCCACAATTCCTGCCGGCAAAAGCCCCGCCCGATCTTTGCGAGTAATGGCCTCGAAGCAGCCCTGGTCGATGTACAAAATGCCCCTGGTCCGGAGCCCGTGAAGGAGCCAAAAGCGGCGGTCGGATCGGATCTGCGCATGAAGGGGAAGCCCCAAAAAACGCGTGTGGAGCGGGATCTTGCCCGCGGCAATCTCCAGATGGATGAAGCCCCGCTGGGTCTCGACATCCGCGGTCTCGTCCGTCGCCTGGATGTTGGACACGATGTCCAAGATGCACTGCGGCTGCGACAGGAGCGTGATGATGGTCGTCACGCCGGCGTTGGTGGCCAATTCCGCCGCAATCAACTTGGTGGTCATGCCGCCAGTGCCCACCTGCGAGCCGGCGCCCGATTCGGACTCCGTGGAAACTTCCAAGTCGCCGATGTTTTTGACTAGCACAATGGGCCGTGCGTCCGGGTTCAGCCGTGGGTTGTCCGTGTAGAGACACTCCACGTCGGTCATGAGGAACAAGTAGTCTGCGTGAATCATGCCCGCGGTGATGGCCGAGAGCGTGTCGTTGTCGCCAAACTTGATTTCTGCCACGCTGAGCGTGTCGTTCTCATTGACGATGGGAATGATGCCCATTTCGAGCAACTGGTTGAGCGTGTTGGTGGCGTTGCGGAACTGCGTGTAGTCGATGATATCGTTCCGTGTGATCAAGATCTGCGCCACGGGCTGGCCCACCTGGCGAAACAAATCGTCGAAGAGCCCGATAAGCCGGCCCTGTCCGATGGAGGCAAGCGCCTGGACCGCCGCTAGGAGCTTGGGTTTTTCGGACATGCCTACTCGCTTCATGCCGAAAGCAATGGCGCCCGAAGACACTATGATGATGCGGTGGCCGGCGCGCCGGAGCTTGACGGCGGTTTCCACGATATTGGACATGTTGGCGATGCGGGGCTCGCGGGTGTTTTCGTCCACTAGAGACGACGTGCCTAGCTTGATGACGATGGTGTAGTGCTGCATTGCGGGGCGAGAACGCGGGGTTTTGGAACGCTTTTTGGGGGCGCCGGTGGAAATCGCAGGCTCCGGTTTCAGTGCGGCCAGACTCAGCGGGATTGGCGGCGGCGTGGTCTGTTTTGATGGGCCTGTGTTGTTCAGTATCCTGATCTGACATGACTCAGAGAGCGGGCCGCGTCGCGCACGTGACCTGGGTGGGTGTTCTGAACCGGCCTGAGAAGCATGTTATCTTATATTATGTTATTTTTATATAATATACTATAATAGTAATATATACCCCCTAAGGCCGTGATATAAATAGCATCTTTATTTGAACCTGGAGAGCAAGCATTGATCAAAATGGCTTAAAGTATATGTACGTTTTTAAAATAAATTCTAGATATTAAAATAAATGAAAAGGGATGTGAGTGAATAAAAATTATAAAAAGGTAATAAGAATTATTTTGTAAAAAATGAAATATGTTGAAACTTCAAGACTGTAAAGAGGTTACTTAATATTATTGACGTTGTGAGATGAAGGCTACGGTAGCGACATGGATTCGATACCCATTAGTCGTAGCAGAAAACTATGAATATAACAAAAAAGGAAAATGAAAATGAGAAATATTCCGCCTGATTAGTATGCTCGCAAGGGTGAAATACAAGACATTGAGCAGTCCACTCATAGGGGATGTACCTCAGTTCAATTCTGAGTAATTCAAAAATAAAGAAAGAATAAATATGGGAACATGATGTTGGTTCAGATCAAATGCTATGTAGAGACATGACATGCAAGTTATAATAATATATCTTTAAGGTGAGTGATATTAATAAAAGTAACCTCTTCTCTATAACTACTTATACCTAAAGGTCTTAGTTGTTTTACCTCCGATTTAGGTATTTCTACACTTGTTCCAACTATGATAGGATTTGGTTGATGTTCACCTGAAACGATTTCTTTAGCTAGTTTATCAAAATAAGAAAATGATATACCATCTAATCTTGTATCATCTAAACTATTAGTTTTGTGATTTTTATAATTATTGGTTAGCTGGTTTCTCTGATGTAAATGCTAGTTTTAAAATTATAATGTCAAGTCGTACTAGTATAAACAATATGGAAATCAGATCAAATTTTCAAATTGACCATACATATAATGATATATTAATAGATATAAATAATTTTATAGGTGATGCTATGGGTTATCATAAAAGTCAAGAACTTATTGTAACGGTTCAGCTAGCTTTGGATCCGCTAAAAAGGTTATAAATTATTTTGATGTTTATCCTCTTTTATCTAGTAAGAATTTAACTATATGAAATGAAGAAAAGTTTGTACTATTATTCAAAATAAGGTCATTCAAATTTTAAAGGGATTGAGTTAATTCCCCCTTCCCCCCAAAGGGGTGTACAAGTTTTAACTTTCCCCCTTTGTTTTTTCGTTCTTTAGGTTTTAATAAAGGCTATACTAATATATTTCGCAGAAAACCAGCTATCGGCAAACCAGATTTATCTTTCACTTCTATTCACCTATCTTTAAAGGTTATTGCTACAACCACTTATTCAGTCATTGATTATTTACTTTATCCATTATTCATATTATATGTTATTATATTTACTTATATCCGGATACATTTAGTATTAATCAACACTTGTAGGTGAATAGATCGTCTGCTTTCGGGCTTATTAAATTTAATTAGCTTTCCCCGATTACAATTTTCTATTTGAGGGGTTATAAGAGGGACCATTATGACTAATGATCAGTAACTTTTTTTTGATATTAGAATATAATAGTATAGGATAGGATAACTACTGAAAATCGAACTCAGATACATCGCGCCACATACGATTGTTCTTCCTTTTGAACTATAGTTATCTTAGATAGAATCGAACTATCGCAGCACAAAGGCACAAAAGTTGCAATTCAGTTCTAATAACCAACATTAGAATTTCCCCTTATAATGTCTAGACTTGTCCCCCTATATTTTAATAAATAGAAGTATAGATTATACAAATCAATTATATCTTTAACAAAGTAGAAACTATAGAATATCAGATGTTATATATATTGAATGATCTTTATTATATAATGACCGGCGTAGCCAACCTTTGGTTGGGATAAATCCGTATAATAACCTTAAACTAACACTATAGATAGATAGATAAAAAGTATACTTCTAGCAATCTATATATATCTAAATTTAAATGCCCGAATCAACCTTTGGTTGGGGAATCGGTATAACCGGCTACGCGTATTATAAAAAATAAATTCAATATAACCTTCAATATATCTAGTATAATCCTTAAGATTAGTATTTATATACTTTGAAGCTGTATGACAACTACGATTGGACTTAAATTAGAAAATATCTATCATAAATATTTAATACGAAAATAGGTTCAATACTTATTTTCATAACTGGTACTATTTATATTGAACTTAATTGACCGATTGAATGAATAAAGTCTATTATGGTTTAGTATATTATCAATAACTTGATTATATTTATTGTTAGTTCTTAACTTATTATTTATCAAAATGATCACTTTTTCAATACCTTCTTATTACTTATAATGAATACACGAGCATTTTTTTTCAATTTTTAACTTGTCCACAGCCTAACGTTTTCTAATAAAATGAGCTAATAAAGTATCTTTTATATTAAAAACTATAACAAGTTACTCTTGCTAAAATGACCATTACCATCAATTAGACCAGCCAAATCACCAAATGATTCATCATTAATAGGTTTAGATCTGTAAGGTATATGTGTGGATATAGATTTAATATAAGGGGGTTTGGAATGCCGGGCTGGGCACGTGACCAGCCACTCACGGTGCTTACAAAGGTCTCCGTTGCCGGGTGCTGCTTGATAATGGACGAGTGGCGTTGTTTTGATCGGCTGCCGCTGAGCGGCAAAGGCGATGGCCTCCGTTTCGTTTCTGTTTCCGAACCACTCTTGCTTTTCCCGATGTTCATGTCTTCCCGAGCCATGCTTCAGCCGGGCAAGATGGACTGCCTAACTACGGGCATCCATTCACGAGTGACAGCCAAACCAAGGCAGTGGAATTTTTTGCTCGCGATCCGGTCGATGTCCGAATGCCTGGAGATGCGGCCATTTTCTTTCCTACGTTTCCATCCAATACGGAGTGTTGTGCACGGGCCGTTCAAACGCCGTGAGCCATGGGAACATCACTTGAGAACGTAGTGTTTTAGGGATCCGCGGGCTGGTGGCATTCAAAATATTCACCTTGTAGGTATTCAGGAGATGCCAGCATGAGAAGATGGCCCATGTCTACGCGCATGGAGTGGTCTCGTCCGGCCCAAGATGCTGGCCGCCTTCGTCCTGGTGTCCATTCACCCAAGGGGCTTGCTTGAGCTGGCTCGTTTCCGTGGGTTCGGAAATCACTTTTTTTGCAGCTCCTCAACCCACTAGTTGTGCTGTTCACTTCTTCCTTGAGAGAACTAGGATGTTGCTTCTCAAGGAATGACGCTTTTGGTGCAAACTTTGGGTTTCGATTCGGAGGGTTTCTATACTCCCGAGGCATTTGGATTGCTCGGTGAGCCCAAATTTCGTTTTATGGCAGCGTGATAACGGCCACTCAAAGACTTCAGTAAGACCTGTGTGATTTGACAGGTGTCTGCTTCCAAAACGTCCTCCTATTGTTTGTGTGAATGGCTTTTGTACCACTTGCTGGGTGCTGTTCCTCCTTCTTCAATAGGGAAGTGTGGGTTATTGCCGAGAATTCCTGTTTCATTCTTCTCTGTTTTGCCATATTGTTTTGAGCGTTTTGGTACTCGCCCATACTCTCTTTCCCTGGTGACGGTAAAAGAAAAAAAGTGAAGTCTCCCCGAGTATACCCTTCCCAATTCTTTGGCGTTTATCTGTGCTTATAGCCCAGTGTTTTGCGGAGCCTATACATGCACATTCAGGATTGGAATCTGACCCATTTCCCTATCAATGAAAACATCGAGCAAGGTTTTTTGCCTGGCGAGCCCCAAAGTCGTGTTTCATATGAATCTTGGCCACTGCGTGAACAGACCTTCCAGCCCACAAAACACTTCATTTGTTTCAGATGTCAAGTCAGAGCCTTACCCTGTGCGATCTTGAGAGACGTATAGCGAAGAACATAAACAAAGCTCTGCTGCAGCGCCTTTTCGTCGTGTGTATGTGAACCATGGTATGCGGGATATGAACAGTCTTTTCAAACTCAGGAAGGAAGGCCAGTTCACAAATATGAGTGATTGTCGGCCGATGGACAGATTCCAGAATGCTCGGATCAAATTAGAGCCACTGGCGCTTGATTGAAGTAAAACGCATGATATGTGAAACACTCGAAACCCACCTCGGGCCTAGTAGCGAAAAATGCCTCTATTTCCCGGCTGGTAGCCAGATTGAAAAGGAGGTACTTTCCTATCAATGCAGCTTATCGAGTGACAGGTGGTTTCAAGGTTGAGCCGGTTTTAGCCTGCCCTTAAGCAGAAAATTGAGGCGGTCACACCATTCATCGTTGGGCAACCCACAATATCAAGCCCTTGATGAGAAATAAAAAACCCAAAACAGGCGACTTCAGCGGATGTGATCGTATCTATAGGACAGCAAAATGCGATCCGGGCGTCCGAAACGCACTCGTTCACTAGCCCGGTCTCGTCTGAAAATTGGAAAACACAGCCGGAAAGCTCTCGTCAGAAAATACGGGATCACGCAATATTCTACTACGGGATCACGGAATATTCCAACCAACTTACCATGAATACCTCAGGCTACATGAAAGCAGGGCCAGCTCTCTTTCTTTTCACGAGAGGAACAAACGATCTGGATCTTCAAAATCTCAAAAGGAACGAGAGTGGCCAGTTCCCTTGTTTCAAATCATATTCCTATTCCATGAAATAGATGACACAGGCCACGACATAGGCCCGTGCATCCGACGCCTCGCTAGCTCCGGCGATAGCACCTCCTACATACGCACTATGACGATACCGAATCAGACATAGAAGTCGGAATCCCAGGCTTTTTTTTTGCGATACTACCTTCTTTGCAACCAATTCTCCATCTTGCTTTCCCAAAAACAGCAGAAATCACACGCGCCCTCTAAAATGCCTCTCTTCTTCGACAAATTTGTTCTTTTCGGCGACTCCATCACCGAGTACTCCAATAAGCAAGATGGGTTTGCGCTTGCCCCGGGACTCCAGGATCTATACTCCAGAAAAATGGATATTGTGACTCGAGGCTTCAGCGGGTATAATACGGACCAGGGGCTTATTGTTTTGCGTGAAGTCTTGAAAGCGGAAAACGCAATCCCGAACTCAGTGAAACTCATGTATGTTTTCATGGGCACCAACGACGCCGCTACCACATTTCAGGGTGTTCCCATAGACCGTTACAGGCTGAATTTGAGCCAGATGGTGCGGCTTGCCGCCAGCCAGGCAATCAAAGTTATTGTTGTTGGTCCTGCATTGCACGACCAAACTTTGGTCCGTGAAACGAGAGAAGAGAGGGGGGAGCCGGAACAGGCCCATTTTTCTTCCAATGAAACCACACGCAAATACGCTGACACAGCCCGGGAAGTGGCTGCAGAAAACGGTGTTCCTTTTGTGGACTTGTGGCGCGAGTTCCAGAAGTACGGCGAGTGGTCTACGGAAGATCTCCTAGCAAACAAGCCTGATTTGGCCGAGTTGCTCGTGGATGGGATCCACTATACGCCCAGAGCGTACGAATTGTTTTATGATGCCTTGGTCGAAACCATAGTGAAGCACTACCCGGGGCTTGCCCCGCTGAGTCTAAAACTCAGGCTTCCTTACTACCGTGATGTGAACTACGACAACATAGAGGAGTCACTCATGAGAAGCATGGAAGAGTGATCGTGTTTGTATACTGGCTCAATACTGGCAAGTATGTTATAACTTGTTCTGAAACAACCCAGTTTATCGCAGTGCTACATGCTCTCCAATGGCATTATCAATCCCAATCTCACAATTGATCTCCGACCCTCGCCAAATAAATATATATTTGCCCCCAAATTATAACAAATAACCTAGCATGAAAAATCATGCTCTTCCCAAAAAATCTTCAGCCACAATATTGGACTTGGTACACATCTGCTGAAAGATGCTGTCCTCCAGAGTGAACAAATTCCACGGCGTATCGAATTCCTTGATCTCTCCGTTATCTAACACGAGAATCCGATCATAGTGCAAGATTGTCTTCAACCGGTGGGCTATACACAAGATGGTGCAATCCTCAAACTCACGTACAATCGTACTTTGGATCTTGCTGTCGGTCTCATAATCCACAGAAGACGTGGCTTCGTCCAAAATCAAGATTTTGGACCCTCTCACTAAAGCTCTGGCAAAAGAGATAAGTTGTCTTTCTCCCAAAGAAAAGTTGGCACCGTCATGATCGACTTCCCTCTCCAAATGGAATTTGTGCAAATTCTCACTCAGTTGGGCCTGGGTCCTGATCAATGCCATTTTGCCGCCTTCAATCAACCCTGCTCTCACCAAAGCCGTCCATAATTCTTCTTCAGAACTTTCGTCAAACGGGTCCAAGTTCTTACGGATGGTACCTTTGAACAATACGGGGTCCTGTGGAATAATGGACAACTTCGAACGCAAGGTGTGAAGACCAAGCTTCGAGATGTCAATCCCGTCGATTTCAATCTTGCCAGACTCTAACTCGGACAATCTGTATAGAGCGGCCATGATTGACGATTTACCGGCGCCAGTTCTGCCACACACCCCGATTTTTTCTCGCGGCTTGACGTCCATGTTCAAGTTTTTCAACACAAGAGGCAACCCGGGTCTGTAAGCCAAAGAAGCATTTTCGAACCTGATCTGACCTGCACTGGGCCAAGACTCATGGGGCGTGGTCTCTGAAACAAGTGCAGGTGCCTCCTGGGGTAATCTGAATGCGTACTCACTAAGCCTTTCCACTGAGTTGAACTCGTTTTCCAACTGCGTGAACATTCTCACCAAAAGCGATAACTGGCCGGCAATTTGCAAGACGTAAGACAAAAGCAAACCGACAGAAGAAGCGCTGATGTCGAACACACGGAACACACAGAGGAGGGATATCACGATCACGAGAACGGTGGCGACAAAATCCAAATGAATGGCCAACCAGCGCTGATTGGCGATGGTAATATAGTATGACTCATTCATCCGGTTGATGAGGGTGCTGTTCTTGTCGATGAACATGGTTTCCTTTTTATAGGCTTTGATGGTTTCCATGCCGCCCAAAGTCTCGTTGAAATTATTGTAAACCAAAGATCTTTGCACGGCTTCCAAGCGTTTGATCTCTCTTGCCGATGCCTGATAAAAGTTGGAGACCGCAACGAAGATCGCTACCAACACCGGAATGGCAATGGCGAACCAAGGAAGATAGATAACACATAAAATAAGCACACCCACAATGGTGGCGAAAATGTTCACCACCATGCGG
This sequence comes from Metschnikowia australis, assembly GCA_019285895.1. Classification (NCBI taxonomy): domain Eukaryota; kingdom Fungi; phylum Ascomycota; class Pichiomycetes; order Serinales; family Metschnikowiaceae; genus Metschnikowia; species Metschnikowia australis. The sequence continues at coordinate 10,727 of JAGSXI010000027.1, read as the reverse complement.
AACAGGTTGCCAATTTCGTTGTCCAAAGTATCGGTGTCCTTGGTGAATCTGTTGATGATCCTTCCCATGGGGGTCGTGTCCATGTACGACATGGGCACACGCAAGATCTGTTCGACGGCCTTGATATGCAATACTTTCGAGGCATTGATGGTCATGTAGGTGAGAAGCAAAAACTGGACGGTGATGAACACAAATGCCAAGATGGTGAACATCACGTAAAACCCAATGTAGAAGCCGTTGCCCCTGCCGGGAAACTTGAGCTCGGTCCAGAATGATAACCATGTGTTGGTGAACAATTGAAAAAACACCGAGATGATGGTGAGTATCACAAGCAATGGTACGATCGAATAATGTTTGAAGTACCCAGAGCCATATTTGATGTAATTCCGAACAACACCGAACGAAATGGCATTCACGGCCCGGGCCTCGTCCATGATCAAGCGACCGTCATTGTTTTTGTTAGCATCGTAGTCATGACGAACTTTCTCGTCATCAACGGCAGTGGACTGCCTCGTAACTTGCTTAGCAATAAACTCTGTCTCTGCATTTTCATGAGCAGCATTTTCCTCTTCTTCCTCCCCGTCTTTTGTCTGGGCGTTGAAGGTCATTAAATCGCGGAATTCAGCCACCCGCAGCTGCAAGTCGTCCATACTACCCACTTCTATGGTGCCGTCTCCCTTCAAAAAGACGATGCGGTCGGCATCGCCAATCAACGACAACTGGTGCGTGGCCAAAATCCTGGTTCTTTCCGCCATCAAAGTCATGAGGCACGAATTGACGATGTGCTTTCCGACACGGGCATCCACGGCACTCAACACGTCATCCATCAAAATTGTGTCCTTGTCTGCATACACAGCTCGGGCCAAGTTGATTCTAGCTTTCTGGCCCCCAGATAGAGTGATTCCCCTCTCACCAATTTCGGTTTGATCGCCCGCAGGAAGAATCTTCAAGTCGCTTTCGAGGGAGCACGCATAAACTACGTCCTGATACTTCTTTGCGTCGAGCGGGCTGCCAAACAAAATGTTTTCTTTCACCGTGGTGTTTTGAATCCACGGGGCGCCGCAGAGCAAGAGCGAGCCCACCGTGTCAATGGCACCATCCTTTCTGCTCATGAAGCCAGCAATTGCATTCAAGAGCGACGTCTTTCCGGTTCCAATAAGGCCTGTGATGGCGATAAATTCTCCTTTCCGGATCTCCAAGTCTATGTTGCGCAAGGAGTCAAAAATGGTTACGTCGAGTGCCTCCAGGGACGAATTCGAAGACATATCCAGCTTGCCCAGTGTGGCGAGCTGTGTGTGCTGTCCAGGTTGAGACAGTTTCTCGCCATGAAGCGTACCAGAGTCAGAGCACGTGGCTTCGGCTTCGGCACTCTGGTATGAATCCCATTTAAACGTAGCGTTGGAGATCTTGATAGCCAACTTGTTGCGGTCCATGTAGTCGGCCATTTCCGGCCGCACGTCCGTTTCTAGTGCCTGGATATCTGTTTCCTTAGCAGCCAAAAAGCCGGCCACTCTCTTGATCCCTACTGCTGCATCTGCCGCAGTGCTCAATGCTAAAGGAAGCATAAACACCTGCTGCGTCAAGGAGTTGAAAAGAGACACCGACGAAAAGATGTCCGCTGGGGATTGCGTTCCCAGAGTGGCATAAACCACCAAAAAAGACGCCATGGAAGCAAAGAGCGTCAAGGACGTGGCCACAGATACAATGGTGTTGCGCACCATCTGCATGTTGAAGATGATGTGCATTTCGTCGGTCCTGTTTTCCGTGATGCGGTCGAAATACGGAATTTCCCACGAGTAAAACTTGATCATTTTGAGGTTAGACAACACCTCCTTCATGTAGTTAACGCGAGAGTCCGTGAACTCGTTGGCCTGCGACCGGTAGGCAAAGAACATTTTGGTGACGATACCCATGAAAATGATGAACACAAACGTGATGCCTATACCGACCATTGCCGGGGCGCCAATGTTGTCGCACAAGATTCCAATGGTGATTGCCACAGCCACCGGGAAAGAAACGAGAAACGGCTGGAAGCCTAATGCAAAATCGATCCGCGCCAAGTCGGTGCTCATGATCGATGTGATTTTCGACCCCGGATAGTCGTGTCTCAGCTGGCCGTTCAACCGGAACGACTTGTCCAAAATGGCCTTGACTAAGACCGCGTTGGTCTGCGCCCCGGTAAGCATGGACTTTTGGAACGTGTGGTTCAAAAGCAATCCGATCACTAGCACCAAAAACGAGCTTCCAAGCGCATAGCCGACGCCGGATCCGATACTGACGTCGGCACCGAGTGCCCGGAGCTCCACAAACTCGATCAACTTTTTGGAGAGCAAGGGCGCGGTGGACAGGCCGACACTAGCCAACACCAAGAAGATACAAGCTAGCGAATACTGCCATTTGAAGGTAAGGAAAAGCGCGACGGTGAGAAAGTGCCTGGGCAACTCGAGATCCAGGACGTCCTCCGCAAAAGAGGCCGAGCAGGTTTCCGGGGTTTCGCCTCGCTGTTTGATTTTGGCTAGCACGTGTGCATGTTGTGCTTTTTCCAAACGGCGCTTGAAAATGTCCTGGAATCGCCTTGCCAACGTCTCGACCTTCATATCCTCATTGAGCGTGAACATGTCGGCGGGCTCTAGCGTCCGTTTATAGCCGACTCTCATGACCGGGTGCAACCACCAGAAAAAGAGGTACGACAATGGATTGACTGTTTTGGGGTATTCCAACCGCTCGTTCTCCTCTGGAATCGGCGGCACTGCTTTCGGCAAAAACGGCGTGAGAAGCCGGTTCTGCAATTGTAGATCCGCCATGGTTATGTGCAATTACAGGGGTTTTGTGTTATGTGGAGAATACTGGTAGTCCAAGGAAAAGAACTGGAATACGCACCCAGCGCTTAGGCATCTGGCTATATAAGGGGATTTGAGATGGAAAGTCAGCCGAGCAGTCGTAAATGTGCGCGGACCGCTGCAAGGTCGCCTAATGTGCATGCCCCCCATGATGCTTGTTACTTCCGAGGGCAGCAGGGCCTGATCTAGCATATAGTGCTTCACACACTGCTGTCTTTAGGCACCTTTGCATAGATGTATTGCTGATGTGTGGATTAGAAGGGCCACATTGCTATAGGAGAGGAAAAAGAAAAGAAAAGGAAAGAAAAATAATCATCAGGCCATTACAGTTCCGCAGGTCGTACTTAAATAAGCAATTCAGAGGGGCAGAATTCTTGGCCAACACTCCGCGCAATTCAAACCCACAATATATTCTACGCTGATGTTGAACGAATAGAAGTACCACCGATCAGGCCATGTCAGCCACTCACGGAATATTTGATATTCTTATTCTCCGCTGTGAACCGGCTGAATACCCGTTTCATGGACACACACGTGACCTGAACGTCCGCGGGTATGCCTGATCGATGTGCCATGAAAAGCATATGGTCTAGCAAGATGGCAAAAAGGGGACATGCAACCGTGAAAGGTACTGAAGGATTTTGTTCCAACTAAGGCGAAGATTGAATATCCTTGTCACATATCAAGCTTATGTGGTATTCTAGACAAAGTTAAGACCATGCTGTGAGTCTATCCCGCCTGGAGTCCCGAGTGCAGATCCAAATGGCGCTGCTTTGAACTTCCAAGAAAAGACAGCACATTGAAAGACGGTTTTGGGTCACTTGAAAAATCCAAGCTGCTTTCATCGCTTAAGCTGGTGTGAACATTGAATGGATCGGCCTGGCGTCTGAGGATCTACCTATCCCCTGTATACTCTTCTGTGAATTGGGTATTCAACAAGACTTTCATGTTTAAGTCACCAGCTTCCAGACACTGCAACTTTGCCGTGTCTGTGTTTGTGCAGTTGGGGTCACCAAAACGTGGCAGTCTTAGTCACTGCGTGCGGATTGTTGTTGCACGATTCCATTGGGTTTGCTCCATGTGAATTTGCGGAATAGACTATTGATATTCTAGACTCTCCAATGCTGCAAGTTCACTGCTCGCGATCCAGTGCTCCTGAATTTCTGAATTTCTCTCGCTTATAGACTGAAGTGCTCTCAGCTTGAAGCAGCAAGCGATTCAGTCGCTTTGTTGGCTTCGGCTTCCAAAGAGTATGGATCATACATCAGCTCAGGCCGATTTGATCTTTGCACACAGTTCTCATGGGTCCGTCAGATGTATGATCCGTATTTGGGAGCAAAGTCGGATTTGGGGCATCTAACATCGATTCTGCGATACCACTCATCAATAGATCCTCGATGATCTCTTCATCCCGAAATGTTTCAAGGCGTAAAGCAGATTCAGATTACCGAAGCATACGAAGTCACAGAGACCCGTTTGTTCCATGCGGCAAAATTAGAATGTGTGGGACTTTCACTAGATTCTAGTAGTTTGTTTCGCTCGCTTCTTTGCCTCGGTATTGAGTTGGCTCTTTCGACACAAGCTCCTGACTATAACATACTCCATGAGCATGAGCAGAGTCGCCTCGCTAGAAACATTGCCAAGTCTATGTCTTAAAGTTTCAGACCTAAATTTTAGACAGAAGCGACTTTCCTCATGCTTCCGAGAAAACACATGGTCATCGTTTGAGGGGACTTCTTTGTGATATCGCCAAATTCCAGGCTGGTCCCTGGCTATTTTTCTGGTTCGGAAAACATTCGATGTCTATTTTTCAAAGTGACGCTTGGTCAGTTTAGAGTGCATTTAGCTTCTAAAAGTGAGGGCTATGGTGGCCCTTTGATTGGATAAAACAGCGATTTTAGCAGATACTACATGAAGAAAAATTGTGTCAGCAACGTGGTTCTGACAAACATATGTTGCCATGTTCAAATCAAACATAGCCAGAAGCTCCTATACTGATGATATTACGCCTGATCAAAGTTGCATCAGTAATGTGAGTCCGTTTCAAGGCCTGGGTAGCATATTGACTCATTCACAAGATCTTTATTCCCAAGCCCGTTCTATCAAAACAGCAGTAATTGGTACTGGAAAACCACGTTGTGGTAAAGTGAAGAGACCAACGATAAAGAAGATTGAATGCGGCTCGCCAGCTCTCTATCCTACAACATCAAAAACACTAACATACCCGGCACAAAATGCCTCCAGCCACTGCCGAAAACACTTGTCTTTTGCTTTCCATCACTCGATGGTTATTATTGCTTCCGGAAATTAAACAAAACGTTGGGCAAAGGCGTTGCTCGTGCTTTGTATTTCGCGTACTCCACCCACATCGATTTCTATCGAACCTTGCGCCAACTTGGTAGTTTCAGCCAACATCGCTTCTTCTGCCTCCGGTTCAATTCTGGCTTTGATAGCAATGCCATAAATGATTCTCGTTGCGACTGACCCATCCGAGCATAGAGGAATGAAGTGCAGACGCCTTAGACTGGGGTTCAAACAATCCTCAAGCAATGTCCAGAGTGCCCGAAACTCGATTTTGATATTTCAGACCGGTACTACGGAGACCACTGTATTCCAGGATTTCTATCTCAGAGCCTGCACCACCCGACCGTTCTTTCAACTTCAGGTCTGTGTTGATTGGTAAAGGATAACGGGCCCATTGACTTGAAAATACCATGATTGATGCTAAGAATTCACTGTTGGTTAATTTCAAGCTCAATAAAGTTTCCAAATTCAAAAAATGAATCCCTCTCCCAGCTCTTGTTTACCCCCAGAATGCCATGGAAATATGGGATGGTCACGCTAATCGACACGCATGTTTAGATTCCGCAAGCGTTCTCGCTACGGGTCCGAAAAAGCAGTCTTCTTATTTATAATACTAGCGGGGCCGGCGCCAGGTCAGAAACTCGGGATAAAAACTCGAAGTTATGACCCCATAATACAGGCAATAGTTCAACGGTTAAATATTGTCTTTGGTCGGCAAGTGGCCCCATTCTGCAGAGGAAAATGGCGGGCTATATCTTGGAAAAGCAAAGATAATGCTTTCTTCGAATCTGCCGGGAAATCAGGTTCGCCGTCGTCCCGCCCACCTTTTTCTGAATATTGTCGGATTCAAATCATGCGGCTTTCGCTGCGGGTTAGCCATTATTCATGCACTGCGCGTCACTCACTTTGGTTCGACGTCCGCGATTTTCGAACACTTCGGGATTTTTTCGAGCTGAGGCTTTTCACTGTACTTGAATATCACTCCAAGATTCGTGAAAAACAAAACCTCCCGCCGAAAAAAGCATCCCCGTCCAGTGCTGGCCCGAATACCGAGTCGCCTGACACCAGCCAGGACTGCACATACGCCAAACGCCGATCGTGCCTCAGCCGTCGGTGCGAGCCAGCTGCGAAACGCCGCACTGTGTGCCGGAGTATGTGGGGTTGCGCCTCTCCAAGGTCATAAACGCTCAACCACGGGCCAAATTCCGGCCCAAACGCCGAAGGGGGGAAAAACACTTCATTTCAAGATGGATCCTGTACCCATTGCAGGATGTGACCCCGACCCGTCTTTTTTGAGAACGACCCCACATTTGTTCAGCCCTATATAACAATCATCGTCTCCCCATGGCCGGCATAAAAGTTCCAATCTATTCAACTCCCTGAAAAGCAGCCCATTCATCTGGCCTCTATTTCACAGCTGATATTAGATCTTACATTGCAATGTCTGAATCCCTTTTCGACGAGGCAAAGCCCTCCTCTTCACACGACAGCGTGTCGCGTATTCGAACCGAGGGCCATGGCGACGAGATTGTCATTTTGGGGAATAAACGGTATTACAAGCACGAGCTCATGTGGGCGTTTGGTGGTACCTTGCAGTCGGAGCGTTTTGTACCTTACCAAGAGCCAAAATTTGGAAATGCCGCAGCCTTGGGCCTCACGGCTTTTGCCATCAGTGCTTTTGTTTTGGGGCTCTGCTTAGCCGGGGCAAAAGGCATCACGGCGCCCAACATTGCTGTGGGCTTGTGTTTTTTCTATGGAGGCGTGGTGCAGGCGGCGGCTGGAATTTGGGAGTTGTTTTTGGGAAACACGTTTGCCGGAACCGTGTTGTGCAGTTTCGGCATGGGGTTCTGGATGTCTTTCGGGGCCATCAATGTTGAGGCTTTCGGCATCGTGGCTGCGTATGGCACAGACGTTGAAATGTTCAACAACGCCATTGGCTTGTATCTTGTGGGATGGGGCATTTTCACGTTTCTCATGTTGCTTTGTACATTCAAGACCACCTTGGCATTTATGGGTCTTTTCTTGACGCTTGACATTGGGTTTTTCGTGCTTTCTGGATATTATTTTACCGGCGAGCCGACGCTTTTGACGACGGGTGGTGTGTTCGTCGTTATGGCGGCAGTTTGTGGGTTGTACTGTGCATTTGCTGGTGTGGCCACGCCGGAAAACTCATACATTGTTCCTTTCGCTATCATGCTTCCTGTTTTTGGAAAGTCCAAAGCCAAAAATTAAACATGGGGCATTTCCAGCCTCAACCAAACACTTCAACATATTCTCAGTGAACCTCGTCAGAATGCTCGTGGCTGGTACACGAGACATGAAAAGCCCGGTTCATATTTCGAGCAAATAATCTCCGCAAAGATATCTATTCTGGCGCAACCCGTGCCCTTCACATGCATGAGTTCTGGATTATATTGTCGTGGCGATCTCCAGATTGATGCCTGCCTCCATAGAAATATTTGGTCCTGTCAACGAACAAATGAAGGCCAACTAACATTGAAATGGATATCTCGTCAATTTTATCACGTATTTCAGCCCTGCATCCTAAACCCGTTCACGATCAAGAACACGGGTCTTCTGAACCAAAGACAATACTGTCTCGGCGAAGATTATCATGGAGGTCATCGCTGCAAGTTTTCAGGCGACGTGTCTTGGAAAATAGAATGCCCTATTTCGAAAGGCGTATGTGAAAAAGTCCCACCTTCTGATGGTAAATGAATGGCTTGATAAACACCAATACGTACGGAATTGACTTGATAAATATAGATGGCCAGTTCTGTTCTGTCGAAAGAAACAGAATTCGTACATCTTCTGCGGTCTTAGAATGACCATTAACGACACTCGTCAATAAAACAATATATAATAATTCGTGAAACTGTACCCGTACGCCACTGCCTCGATGTTTCTCTTGATACACTTAGAGCACGACTGTAGAAGCCAACTTCTTCTTGTAGTCTAAGATCGACCCATTCCATCTGGTTGCCTTCTTGTCTTCAATGACATAGATATCTTTTGCGACTTTATCCAACAATCTGAAGTCGTGCGACACCACAACAACACCACCATTGAAGGCTTCGATGGCTTCAGCCAAGGAGTCGATAGTGGACAAGTCCAAACCGTTAGTAGGCTCATCTAACAAGATCAAGTTGGGCGACTCAATGGCCAACAAGGCGAACACAACTCTGGATCTCTGGCCCTCGGATAAGGTAGCCATCTGCGAGGTCTGGCCCTCGCCAGTCAAACCGAAACGGCCCAACTGCAGTCTCCAGTACTGGAAGTCTTGGGAGATGTTGGAAAATCTGTCTCTGACAAACTCCAAAGGCGTCTTGGTCAAGTCCAACTGGTCTTGAGAGTGCTGAGAGTAGACACCCAACTTGATGTGTGTATGTTGGATAACTCTACCCTTTTGAGGCACCAACTTACCCTGGAACAAGTTCAACAAGGTGGACTTACCCACACCGTTGGGCCCCACAAGTGCAACACGGGAGTCCATGTCGATACCGATGTCCAAGTTCTCATACAAGTTGTCCTCGTCCTTACCCGAGTAAGAAAATGACATGTCATCGAAGGCCAACACTGGAGGAGGCAACTTGTCGACGTCAGGGAAGCGAAACGTGAAAACCTTGTCTGGAACGACAGCCGGGATCAAACCATCGGCTTCCATCTTGTCCAAGATCTTCTGTCTCGACTTGGCCTGTCTGACCAAGTTGGCGTAGGTACCAGCGGAAGCAATAAACTTCTTGATGTGCGCAATTTCATCCTGCTGCTTCTGGTAGGACTTCATCTGGTTTACCTCCAACTCCGCACGTGTCTTCACATACGAGTCGTAGTTACCACCATACTGCATGATGGTCTTCATTCTCATGTCAAGCATGTTGGTACACACACCGTTCAAGAAATCCTGAGAGTGAGAGACCAAAATCAACGTACGGTCCCATCTCTTCAAGTACTCCTCCAACCAAACACATGCAGTCAAGTCCAAATGCGCAGTTGGGTCGTCCAAGAGCAAAAGCGTTGGCTTGACGAAAAGCGCCTTGGCGAGCGCCACACGCATCTTCCATCCACCGGACATGTCCCTGGTCTTCTTGTTAATGGTCACACCATTGAAACCCAAACCGTGCAAGATGACGGCGGCACGAGACTCAAAAGTGGAGGGGTCCATGGCATCGATACGCTCGTACATGGGCTCTAACGATGGGTGGTCAGGGCCGTCATCGACAATGATCTTCTCGACTTGGTCCTCCAAGTCCTTCAACGCACCCTCGGCCTCTCTGACAACGTACTCCAAGGCGGAGAATTCAGAAGGCTCGGCTGGCTCGTTCAACAAGTACACGTCGATGTGGTCTGGGATTGGGAACTCACGGGCCGCCAACGACTTCAAGAATGTGGACTTACCGCATCCGTTTTCACCCAACAAACCGTATCTTCTGCCAAAATTCAACTCCACTGTCGTGTCCTGGATGAGGTTCTTACCGTGGAAAAGCAAAGACAACGACGAGATCTTGACATCCTTCGATGTTGGCAACGACTCCAAGACACCGGTCGTGACACGGTCCGAAAGACCGTACTCATCCTGCTGCAACTTCAACTTGGCAATTTGTGCCGAGGCATCGTCCACATCTTTCTCCTCGGAGTCCTTGATGGCCTGCTTCTTGGTCTTCTTGGTGGTCTTTCCTGCGGCGTTGTTGGCGGCCTCTTTCTCGGCACGCTTCTGCTCTCTCTTAGCTTTCGACGCTGATTGGGACATGCTGCTAAACTTTAAATCTAAGTTGTCTCAAGGAAAAAACCAAAGTTTGCCGCTGCTGATATAGAAAAAGAAGGAGAGGTGCGGTGCATTGAAAACTGGCTGGGACACCGGTGCAGAGCATCGGCGGCGCATCTGCGAAAAAAAAACTCCTGTGTGCAGGCCGATGACGTTTCAATTTGGGCTCTAGGCTGGTTTGGCGGCTTGGGCGGTGAGTGCTTTCTTCAAGGGGTTGGGTTCTGGCGGCATCGGGGAACCGTAAACCAGAGGTCTATGATGTCGTAGATTGGGTTTGGTCTGTGCACGTCTATTGCTGCCAGATTGGGGGTGGCTGTTTAAGATGCGGCGACCAGGGGTCTGTACTTTCCGGTTTCATTCGACTTTGAATGAAGCCACTCATTCAGGTATTTTTCGGTGGATCTGGAACGCATTGTTCCACGTGAGAGAGTCGGTGGCTATCCACTTCTGGCGTGTCACCTCAAAGGTGTATTCGTGAAGCAGCCTATGATGTGGCTGCTATATTCGAAGGACCAAATAACTGCGGTAATGTGCAGACTTGTGCAGTGTATGCAAGACGAATGCCTCAGTGGTTTTGGTTTGGTGAAGATGGAGTCACCACTTTCGACAGCTCAATTAAATGTAGTAATTTTTTGGGCAAGGTCGATTTTCAATTGCTGGGTTCCACAGATTTGGAAAGTCTTTCCCCTTGGGTTTAGTTTGTAGGGGGCTCACGCCTGCCGTTTTGGGGGGGGGGGGGGGGGGGGGGGGGGAGGCCCCCACAAAAAAAAAAAAAAAAAAAAAAAAAAAAAAAAGAGTGAAGGTGGGAGTGGGGGTGTGGT